>VZRS01013388.1:321516-340243 GCA_013398055.1 Ifrita kowaldi | reverse complement strand
GTGGCGGTGCCGCGCTGCCGGCTTTAAGGAATTCACCGGGGCTCTCCGCTGCCGTGGAAATGTCTGTGCATCCTCCTCCTCCTCCGCCTCCCAGCCCGGTAACTCACCAGGTACAGCATGCGCAGGCAGCAGCCCGCTGCTCCGCGGGCAGGAGTCAGCTTCTGATTGTGTTTGTTTCCTCAGAAACTTTTCGTCCTTGCGCGATTTGGGTCCCCGCAGGGGTCAGTCATCCATCCAAACGTAAAGGACACGTTAAATTTAACAGGACCGTGAACATCAGCACAGGAACAGGAGGTGCAAATGCTGTGTCTCATCACAGGCGAGATGCGGCTGCTTGCACGTACAGGTAGTTACGCTGTGCACGGCACTGCACGCACCATCCTTCCCGTCGCTCTCCCTGCAGTGGAAGTTCAGAGGTGTAGGAGACTCAACAAGTGATGGAGAGGTGTTCAGAGTCGTGAGGATTTCACTGTAAAGCCAGTACCAGTTTAGAGTTGTGTGACAAATCATAACAGTATATAAAAACAAAATACCTGGCAATACTCCATCGTGAAAGCTCGATGGGGAAAAAAAAGTAAACCAACAGTGTTTCCGAGAAGTGCCTTAATGAGTTATAGGAGGAATCAGTTTACCTTTAAGGAAATGGTTATTTACACTATATCTAGAGCTACAAAAACTAGGCCTTTTAAAGATGTTATTGGTGAGGTGGAACCTGGAGTCTCTGCCTGCTTTTTAAAGAAATGAAGTCATGGCCTCTAGGCAAAAGGTTTGTGCCAGCTTACATGGTATCCTATCTCCTGATTGAAAAGGGATTCACATGGAAAAGGAGGCTAAATTCCAGGTACGTAGCAGTAAGCCCTCAACTGACTCTTTTCACAGTTTTACCTGTAAGATGTCCTGATTAACTTCATTTGCACTGTTCTTTTCAAATACTGATAAAGGCATACAAGCCAGGAATACGCAGGTCCTGTCACAAAGACATGAGCTGTGATTCATATCAGCAATAACCCTCTTCCCTTTTGGACTCCCAAGCACCTGCAGGTCTGGTGAACTGGAACTTGGAAATGCCACAACTGCAAAACCAAAAGGTGCACACGTGTATTCAGAACATGAAACTGCAGCTTTAACCTGTGTGTGTTTGTTGTGGTGGTTTCTGCAGGCTGAATTTTTGTCACCTGTGTTCTGTACTGAATTCTGTGCAGTACTGCCCAAGCGGACTTGCTGACTGACAGAAGAGCAATATCATAGTTTACCCCACAATATTAGCCACAAAATGAGAAAGCACATTCTCATTGTTCTAAGGTTCTTATTTTACGAAAAAACAATCACAGGAAGCCATTAAAAATAAACTGATAGCAAAGTGTCTTTAACCTTTTCATCTCTGTCCCTGCTGTACCTGCCAACCTGCAGTGGCAGAACTGCTGGTAAGTTCAGCAGCCTTATAGCCAGCTTGCATCTTCACTTCAGTATCTCTTACAGTCTGGCATCCAATTAATCAAAAACCTGAGCAGTTTATCCATCTCAGGCTCAGCCCTTAAAACATTCAGTTCATATTGGAAGACTGCTGTGATTTAAGCCTGCCTGGCACACACATACAGACTCATGGAGACTGGGCCTGGTTTGCACAGCCATTTATTTACACAAATGGCTGCAGTTGAAACTGGTGAAAATTCCTGAATGTGTAATCATATTTGGAGATTAGCAATGCATGTCTCATTGACCTCTGCCTAATATTTCTAGAATAGTCCTGGAGGCATTTTGGACTACCTCCACGTGAAGATACCCACCCTCAATGTATTTTTTAACTTTGGAGGTGCTTAGGAGCCCTTCGATGTGGGAAATTTAGCAAGCAGATAGATGGAATAGAAGAACAAGTGTTTCTCAATTCAGCATCTGAAATCTGCTCTAGAAAGGTGGAAATGTAAAGCTGACATTGGAAAAAAAGAATTATTTTAGGGCTTGGAAAAAATATGTAGCTAATTTTTTATAGCATTTATGTTTTTAGCATCCCTATTGTTTCAGAAAGATGGAATGAAGGATGAACCAGTACATAATGTGTTACATTAATACTAAAAACTAAACCCACCACCAAAAAACCCAGTGATGAAAAAATTTATTACATAACTTAAAAACCCCTCTAACTACCAGTGTTTACAAAAGAATAAAAAGTGATATGTCTTTTAACAGTTTAGGAATGAATTATAATTCTGGGCTATTGCTGGGCAAGAGAAAGTAAAATAATTCAGTTTTCCAGCCTTCTGTCATTTGAACTTTTATAATGCATTAGAGACTTAAACCCCCACTGTGGTCTAGTACTGAATGTGAACTTTTGAGCAAATGGTTCCTTTTTTGTTACTTATTACAGTGAAAGAGAGGTAGAGGTCATTCTTGTCTAATAAACCCCACTTTTATGAATGACTCTCCCAAAATGTTACTACATGACTTACATGATACAGCTATCCTCTTCACTCTGCACTTTTTACCATTTGCATTACTGGGGTTTATCCCATCTCCTCTGACCATTCTATGACAGGCTAAGGACTAAGGCTTTTTTTCTCCTACGACTATTCATAGTTTCTATACTTCCTGGATATTGAGACATGAATACTCACAGTGATGGTAAACACACTAAGGGGCAAGAAGACTTTCTCTAGCTTCTGTGTAATCCTCACACACCTCTCTGATCCTTCACAGAGATGTTAAATACAATGAACAATAGTAGAAATAAAAACAGTAGTTTTGTGAAGGTGTTTAGTGTGTTATCAAATTCATTGACACCACTGAGTGACATAACAATGTTGGTGACAAAAGCCACCTGCTGTGGTCCCAAGAAAAGGACAACTCGGCCCCCACCCACAATTCAAATATCAGGGATGCTGATTAAAGGTATTCAAGGAGAGAAGAAAAACAGGATGTATAGCTTATATGAAGGCCACAACTTGAGGGTGTCTTAAAGCACAGAGACTAAAGCTAACACTGGCATTAAGAGAGAAGTTAAAGGTTAGCTAGAAAGCCTTTTTTCCCCTGTCTTATGAGACACTATCAACGTTCTCTGGTTTAGATCATGGTATTCAGAAGTTACTGTAATTTCTTGCAAATTTACACATCTCTTTCAGCCAAAGCAGCTTGGATTAAGGCAGTTCTATGACTAACCAGGAGTATTTTATATGCTAAGAGGCAGGACTTTACAACAGGGCCCTGACTTTACACTACCGCATGACTGCTGGGTGAGGGCAGCTGCCAAGCCCCAGCTCCCTCACCCTGATGTGTGGCTGTCCAGCCACAGAGGATGTCAGAGGCATTTGAGGCCCCATGCCCCGCCTGAGCTTGTGCCTGCACAGCATCCAGAGTCCTCTTGCTGCCGTCCTTTTCCTGATGTCCTCACTTGTGCCAAGAGGGAGAACTCGGCTGAAATACTAACACAGGGAAAAGCCTGCTTGGAGGATCAGAGAATACAGCCCTGAGGGCTTTGAGAAATAAGTCCTTATAAAACCTAAGACCAAAAGAAATGCTTGCATTTCCTTTATGTTTCAACCAGTTATTTCTTTAAATGAACAAACATGCCACTGCTGAGTCTCCTCATGGGTTGAGGGTTTTTTTGCTTAGAGGGTTTTTTTCCTCCAGCTGAGACACAAGTTTCTTGGGTCACAAACCCCTTAAGAACTAATGCAGAACTGACAAATGTGACCACCATGGAGGCAGGGTAATTATACAAAATAAAATGGGGAAAGCTCAATTAAATATATTTCCTATAAATTGTTTGGAAAATTAAACTTGATGAATTTGTGCACTGGAAAACCACACAGAAAAGCATATCACATAAGCTGCAAACTCTCTCAGAGCATTTGTCTGAAGATACAGCATCCCACAGCATTCCCATTTTCCCCATGCAGGGAAATGTGATACACCACCGTGCTCAGCTACCTTGGCCTCTGGAAATTGGGCAGCTAGGGAACAAGGGAGTGGTGGAACTTGCTCCTGCAACAACCCCACCCACTATATCCAAGGGCAGCTTTGGATGAGCAAGGCCAAAGCTTTAGTCCAAACTTGTATTAAGATCAGCCTTTACAGAGTGAAAAAGCTGATGTATCCCAGCATGCTTAAGCACTTTCCCTCACATCCCAACAGGCTGGTAGTGACAAGGCTGGAATAAAAACCAGTATTTCCCCAAAAATCCTGGTGTAGTTCTCCAGGCATGAGGCCATCCACTCTGCTGGGTGACTCTTCTCAGCAGACAGTGTGTTAGTGATAACAAACAGCAGAAAGAAAAGATCGAGTGGAAGTGTTCGCTCCCTGTTTGCTCTGAGACATTGCAACAGCGCAAAGCAGTCCTTGAGCTGATTCACCTAGCCAGCCAAGACTACCTCTTGGCTAAGGATTCATATGGAAATATGAAGATAGTGTTTCTGAAACCCACACCACTTTTTCCCCCCCGTAGATCACAGCCTGTAGGGCATATTGCAGGACTGCTTGAAGTTTCTGGCTGCGATAATTGCTGGTCCCATCTCCTCCTCTCTTTTCACTGTGGGAGTCTCCAGCAGATGGATGCAATGCAGAGCAGCCCTGCTGCTGGGACTGGACCAGCTTGATGAACTAGTCCCTTTCCCCAGCTCTAATTTTCAGGATGTAAAAAGTAGCATAAACTATTTCCCTAAACTATTGTAACAATAACCAGTGTTTCTAAATCCTCTCAGGGGAAGTTCACCAACCTAAACCTATTCTTTCAGGATATACTGTCATACCTAAAGAGAATGGCTAAAGGGATAATCAACTGACATATCTTTCAGCCTTATAACCAAAACAAACAACAAGGGCACAAGAGTGTTATTACAGTTTTAGTAACAAAAGTTCTTTAAAAAGGAGTATTTAAAAACAGTGTGTTTTAAATTAATAAAACTAAGTAAGATTCCCTCCTGCAGATTTAATTACTTCGCAAATTTTGGAACAGCACAGCCTACTTATTCCTCAATAGACTGTTTAAAAACATAGGATGAGAAAACTAGCAGGCAGATGTTTGACATTTACATTCTCAAGCAGTTCTGTGATCACTAATGTATAGCCTCAGAAACAGGTTGTATAATCCATGTGCAAGCGTGTCTGTGTAGAGACGGAGCGGGTAAAAGAACAATAAGCAAAACCACCCACTGCAATACTTTGACTTGTTTTAAAACTCTACATTGTTGCCCAGCAGCTTTTGTTGCCTGGCAATGCAAAAAACACAGGTGTGCAAAAAGAAGTCAGTGTTTAATGCCCAGCTTGTGATTTGGTACTGCCATGTTTCATTCTTATTGACCACCCAGCCTCTCACACCTAATTGATTGTTAGCTTAAATGTGATTATTTTCCCTCCTGAAGGCAAGTAGTAAGCCAGCTGTGTGTTTCCCTGTGTCTCATTTACTAGGGAGAGTGGATTCTGAAACCTCTCACAAACAAAATAAATGCTCATGTTAACAAGGACTTCATGTTCAGTTGTTCAAAGGGCTGCAGCAGCACCAGAGGATACAGCGGCAGCTGAAGGAAGGTGCAAATATCCAGCTGAAGCATCACTTATTGTCTTCTGGTATCAAACTAGAGATGGAAAACACCTGCTATCCATTCTCTGAGGCTGCCAAGTATTTCTCTAAGAAGTATACTTTTCAGTACTGTCTTGGTTTAGCTCTAAGTATCCTCAGTTACAGAGAATTCGACAGTTTCTGTTGGGAGCTTGGGCTGTACCTTGCTGATTTTGCTGTTATGACATTTCTCTTGATTTTTCTAGCCCGCATTTTTATTTTCTTAACTTCATGCCACAGCTAATTATAGCTTAGACGGTGCAAGTAGAAAAGGGGATAGGGAAGAAGAAACCCAGCAGCCCAGGGAGAAGATGGTAGGCAGTGCTTTGAGATGCACCCACAAAGCAGCAGAGAGGGCCAGCAAGCAGCAGAGAAGTGAAGAAATAGGAAGTGAGGCAGCAGTCATGAAGAAAGTATGCAAGGAAGCAGTTACCCTGCAGGGAAGGAAAAAGCAGGACAACTTTCAAGGGCAGAGATTAATGTAACTTGGGGGAGGCTGCAGTGACAGGATCTGGGGAAGAGGAGAGAGGAACTGAATTACCAGGAAAAAGTGGCCAGTGGATGCAGTAGGCAAAGAATCAAGGAGGAGGCAGAAGAAAATGGTGGGGCTCAGGTAAATGAGCATGAAAAGAGTCATTATACTTTTGTACCTATTAAATTGTGCTTAGTGCCTCCTTAAACCAGAAGATAAATTGCATTGGGTCAGGTCTATGCCATAAAGTTCTGCAGGCATAGTTCCACTGATCAGATGTGCAAAGGACTATGGTTTGCAACTGAGGCTAAAACAGAGCTGCGCCACCAAAAGCCGTGAATGTTCAGAGCTGTGCAGTCAGAACCATACTTTCACCAGCACAGCTTGTGTCATTCAGACAATGATAAGATAAGCCATGCTGGCAAAAGCACAGTCTTGCTGTTGTAAATTGTACTGGGGGTAGATATACCTCTCCTGCAGCATATAGGGGTGTAACTACACCAGGAGAGCTCTTTGCTTGTCAAAACAGCCATGCTCTGTTAACAGGTTGTCCATAATGGAGACACGATTAAGAGAGGTAAAAGGAATTCTTCTACTGACATGACTTCCACAACCACAGCAAAAACTGTCAGCACAAGGTTTTTCCTGGCAGAAGAAGATAGCTTTTTAGACCAGAGGGGTGTAAGATACAAACATATTTTAGATAACTTCTGAAGCTTTCATACAGGAAAGTATTTGCTTCTACAAAAAGAAAACTCGATAATTGCAAAGCGTCTCAATATTAGGGCAATGTGGATAAAGGCATTTAAGTCCTTTTACCTTTATTTATCATTCAACATTCACTTGTTTTTAAATAAAGGATTCTTGAGAATTAAGTATTCTCAACACATTTTTCTGCATTCCTGTCTTCAATTTGGATAACAGATAATATGCCCCATAATCTTCTTCCCTTCTGTGCAATACAAAGAAGGTGAAATTTCTCCTAATGAGCATATAGGGAGGAAAGATTTGGTAGATAGATAAACTTTTTTTTTTTTTTTCCCCAATTACTTTGGTGGTTGGAAGGGACTGTGCTCTAACTGAAATGAAACTTGAAAAGGAAAAAACCCTAAACCGCTATCATCAAAATGAGCGCAAGAGAGCTGTTACCTGAAATGATTCATGGTATGGAAATCTCAAGTCTTGAAACAAATGATTTCTAAGAACAGGGCACAGACATCAGCCTTTTACTCAAAAGAACTCCAAGTAGAAAGGGCAGAAGACATTTAAACTCCCGATTTTCATCTTGCAATCAGTGTTTACAGCAAGGATTAAATCTCTCGGGATTAATGTCTGTGAAAATATCCTGAAATCCTAACAGTCATGCTCAATTTTTCCTGCAATCTCTTGCGAAGTGGTAATAGACTGCTGTGGCTCTCTAAACTCAGCAGAGAAATAATCTTCTGAGCTATAAATTTTGATTAAATGGCGACTGCAGATAAGATTTTCCCTAATAATTCCCTGAACAATCTTATGTACTCACTTCACATACACCTTCTGAGCTTGTTTCATTAGGCTGTTTTCCTCTATGTCCTTTCCCTTGTGGAAGTGGCTGAAGGTAATTATTAGAGTGCAAATGAGCAGCCTGAATATTTCAGCAAAATGATTTTTAAAATGGTTAAATGCAAAGAAACAAACAAAAAAAAAATCCCAAGAAAAGTCCTGAGGGTAGAGCCTAACATCACTAGAATAAGAGTTACACAGAGACAATCCAAGAGGAAGCTGAGGAAAACACTGCTAAGGTGTCCAGTGGCACAGTGGATTGGAGCACTGTATTCTTACCTCTTGAGGTTTGGATGTAAAGCCTGATTTAAAATACACATAAAAATGAATGTGATCAATTCACCTTAGAGCCTTCAGAGCAGTGGTCCTCATGTAAAAATGAGGAGCTTCTGCTGAAGGACACTAATGCCCTCCACAATTGCTTATCGCCCTGCATACACATACACATGTTAAATTAGGCTAGAAAGCTGCATGAGAGTTCTGACTGAAAAGTAAGATTACTTTTGTTTCCTGTTTATTTTTATCTGATATTTATAGAGTTTTGCTATGATTATATGCAATAAAGAACTGCATAGTGAATATTCTCCTACGTGACTTGAGATTCAGAACTGTGGTTTCTGCTGTAAATGGGAGTGATTCACCTCAGAAGACCTAGTCTGTTATTTTCTAGGCACAGACTTAATCAGTAAACTCCTGCCTGATGTTTTTCTGTTGATCCCTGGTCCACCAGCCAATGCACACAATTCACCACAGTCCATACAATTTTTTTGGGATAATCTCAAAGACAGATCCACAGATGATGTTCCTGGTCTAGACTCTAGGTTACTGACACAGCAAAAGAGAGGAAATATTCCCTGTGCCAGCTTGAATGTGGTGATTCAGTAGAGCTGGTATCATTAGTACTGTCCTATGATGAACACCACATTACCCAACCACACTGGAAAAGAACGAGCAGGCTCAGATTTCCTATCTGGAAACTGACAGCTGTTGCAAAACTTGGTACTTGGATAATACTGCATGTAAATAGGAACTGCAGCAAAATCTTGTGGCAGTAAATTGAGGCTAAATTGGCATAAAAGTGGTGAGTTTTGGAGAGCTAGGACAACAGTGGATTGAAGAGAAAGTAAGATGGGAGTGGTGTATCATAGTTCAGTATCCAAAAGTTTGGTAGCATGGAAATTAATACAGACAGTTCCTGGCATGATTTGGGACTAGTGCTGACTGCAGAGGACTGCTGTACAGCTGGGGTACTCGTGTGAAAATGTTAGCAGCATATGTAATAAAAACCACTGAACTGGAATTATACAGAAATAAGTTATTATTGAAACACAGCTGTACTTTGAACAAAGCGTTGAGGAATTTATAAGACAATGATTTGCCAAAGGGAACAGCATCAACTTATCTCAGCCAGAGAGCCACAACCAGTTCCTGTGGCTGCTCCCCACCACCGAGCACAAACCCCACTTCCCTCCGGCAATGAAATGGGGACCAAAAGCTTTAACTGCGTGGTGTGCTCCACATCAATTCCTCCACATTCATGTCCTTTCTTCATACGAACTAAAAAACACATGTCAAGTGTCTTGCAACTTTTTCATCCTCTTCACCCTTGCTATCACTCTTATCATATGAAAGTCGATCACAAGTGAATTGTAATTATTCAGCTAGCAGCTAAGTGGTGAGAACATCAAAGCACAAGTATGTTTATAGGGTTAATGCATGATTATTTTAGCATCCCAAAGGCTTTGGAATGCCATACCATCCAATTATCCCAGGGCTATGTGAGAGGAGGGAACTTCATGTAATTAGGAGGGACTGAACTAAGATTTCAGGATCAGTAAAATACATCATGTCACCATTCACACTGCCAGCTGTTTCTCCACAAACTTTACAGAACATAAAGCTACATTTTTAGACTTTAAAATGTGAAACAAACATGTAAAATCAGACTGTAGGATTAGTAATTAAATTTCAGTTTTTAAATAGAAAACTCTTCACATTTGCCAGACATCATATATACATTTCAGATCTGCCACTTCTGAATGAGCATGAGATTTGTTAAGTCATATGCTCTATTTCTGCTAGGAACCAATACTTCACCCATATTCAATAAATTTTAAAAAATGGTTATATTTTTTTTCTAATATTTTTTCTGCCTGTAGTCAGCTATTTGATTCTGTATTTTCTAGGCACCTACACAGCCTGATTTCCAGAGATGTTGAGCACATTCATTGCTTCTATGGCTGCTGAGCAACCCTGAAACTTAAGCATGTGAGTACGAATTAGATGCTAAACTAGTCATCCCATTTTAAAAATTAATAGCATGATGAATATAACCAGTTCTGTGGTCTCTGATGAAAATAGGATGAAAATGAATGGAAATATTTTCCTGCATCTTGGGATTAGTTTAAAAGTGAAACTTGGTGAGAAATATTCATTTAGAAGTCTCTACAGTTTGAAAAATTTGCTGCAGCATGTTGAAGCATTTGGAAAACTATTACTACGAAAACAAGTTAGATTCTTCCCAATGAATTCTAAACAGCTGGGAAAAGTGGTGGAGGCCACTGTGATTAAAGGGAGATAGGAAGATTGCTGTGAACACAAAAGAAAAGGCTTTCAGGAATACAAATAATATAATGAAGAAATAGGTTGAACTTTAAAGAAGAGTGACATAAGTAAAGAGGTGTTTATGTGGATAATTTGAAAAATTATGTTTAGTAAGGTCTTCTTTGATTATCAAGCACCAATAATGATTTGCACACAGAATGACAAAATGATCTCCTAAAGAGATATTCTGCTATAGCCTGTATGCATGAAAAATTAGAGGATGGAGCCAGCCATCTAAGAACGGAATACAGTTTTCTGGTACTGTGGGAAGGGGTTAGTGTGCAGATAGCAGCAAAGAGAGCTGTTAATAATATTGCGTAACAGACATCCCCTGTAAATGTGACCTGCAAACACCTTTAAACAGCCCAGTAATATTAGATGTTTGCCAAATGCTTCTGAATATCACAAGGCTCCATGAGTTATTAACTTCAGCATTGAGTAGCCGTGCGCTCTGTGCCTTTGCAGGATTCTGGTGATCTGCTCTTAGTGACGATGCTGCATGCTCTCTGCTGGCTGTGCCTCATCCATAAACCCTTCCTGCAGACCTCAAAGCACCCACAGCTAGAAAGATAAATGCTGAATTATTACAATGCTTTCCATTCTTTGGGGCCTACTTTTCATTTCAGCGTTTTATTTATCACTTGGCATTCACATTAACTCTCCAAAGGAAAATTCCCGATCCCATTACACGGACACACTGGTCCGTTGCAGGAATATGTAGAATTATAGTATGACCCACACAGTGCTTTCTGGGGAATTCTTTGGAAAACGTGTGTCTGACCCAGACAGGACCTGGAGGTAAAATGGTGTAAGGATGAAAAGGCTCAGCTTCAGATTAATAAAATGTACAACACGTACAACTGTTGTGCATCTTGCACAGACTGCTGCTTTGGTGGAAAATTATATTTTAGGGGAGGAGTTGGAGAAGAGTGAAGATGAATTGTAATTACTTTCCTCCCCTATCCAGAACCCTAAATCTGCATGTGCATTTCAGTTGCTTAAAAAACGAAACTGAAAATATGCATTAGTAAATTCAGATATCAGATTAAGGAGCAGTGCCTCTGGTATCAAAGTTGTTTACATGATCCAGTGCAATGAATTACTATTTTTTTTTAATTGGGAGGATTTTAATTCCAAGTTACTTTGTGTTTCTCATAAAAAAACCCTCAGTGTCTTGCTGGGCATATTCAACAGCAAGAAGATAAGGCAGGGCCACTGACAGATCTAAGTGCTTATAAAACTGTTACTCAATTATTCAACGTTTGTTACATCCTACAAGACCAGTTTCTGAGGCCTGCTCTGAGAAAAGATAAAGTTACAGAAATGCTGATATACCCAACTGTAAGGAATTCAAATTCCAAAACTGTGTAATTCACCTGCTATCAGTTTTCTGTACAATATTAAGAGTTATACAGTAGCACTTAGTAATAAAATAGTAACACTTAAATTACTAGAAACCATCCTGATTTCAGAGAACAAAGAAAGAGATGCTGTTTATATGACATTTACTACCTCCTTGTAAGTATAGACTCTCGAGGTTAGTATCTGGTTAAAAGAGAAATAGCTTTTTTTTCTTTCTTATTGCAAATATTTCTGCCAGGATCTTGACAAGATATGAAGAAGACTACAGTAATGATATCATGCTGCACAAATATTTTCTTATCTAAGATGCTATTCTACCATAGCCAAGCTTAAGAGTAGAAGATGCTAACCTTGAATAAACTTCTGCTGCTTTGTGTGTGCTAAGAAGGTGCTGCAGAGCTCTCCATGCAGTGATACTCATAGGTAACACTTCTTCAACAGCTCTGGCTGTCTAATTTCATATCATGTTCTTCACCAAGAATCTTAACTCACTTTATAGTAAAACAGACAGTTTTGGGAGCACCGTTGCACAGCTGAAGGATCTGAGGTGATGAGAGGGCAGCTAATCAGCAAGATGTAGAAAGGCCAGGAAGAGGAGCCCCCTCCCCTAGCTCTGGGCCTGCTTATATCAAAAGTGTGCACTTCAGTGCATGAAATAGAGTAGGCTTCCATTAAAGAAGGAAGAGAGGTGTGAGCTGTATAACCATGTTTAAGGAAAAATGTTTAGAAATTGCAGAAATCACATCACTGACTGGTACACTTCTACTTTTACAGCTTCTGAATGCAAACCAGCCTGTAGCTGGACCTCTGCTCCACACACACTGGTAATAAAAAAAGAATCTGCTGGTTCTTGACAACTCAGGAACAGACACAAAAATAAATATAGGGAATGATGGATTGATGCTTCTAGGAAGGCAAGCTGTGGGTTGAATAGTACAGGGGGAAAAAAGAGAGAATGCAGAGTAGGAGACGAAAGGAGGAGAGGTTATGGGAAAGGATTTTGCCTTGTCCAGTGCTTTTTTTGGGAGGTTCACTCCTGACCTTAACTTCTAGGGTGAAAAGGCCTTGTGACACAGCAGAGCTGGTGTGCGTTTGTCACATGGAGAAATAATTTGAGGAGAGTGTACAGGTGTTTCCTGTGTTGCAGAAATCGTCTCTACAGAGCCTCTTGTTTGCGATTACCCAAGACTTCAAAGAAAATACCAAGATGGATGTGTAAAAGGTCCTGCCAATACCAGGATCCACCATCTATTTCCTAGTTACTAAAACAGACACAGACACAGCTCCCAGGAATGCCTAGGAGGAAGCTCCATCAACAGCAGCTCTTCAAAACAGCCCTAGATGTAAAGATGATTCTTCCTGCTGGGTAGCATCCCTAGTGAACATTTCTAGAGTCGGGCCCTACAGTTTTGTAATACATTTCTCTCAATAACCTGATTTTTCTTAAATTGTTCTGCAGCTGTTCCAGCTGTACTGGAAGGCTCTTACCCTCTAGCAAAATTTTAGTTTTGGCTGGTATGCTTCAAACCCAGTCCCTCTCACTCCAGCAGGATGCTACTATTTGTTTGCATCAGCTCTTGTGTCAGGAAGCATCTCCTGCAAAATGACATCTACCATTTCTTCTAGATTTTATTGTTTTGGTTTTGCAGCACTCAGTTCTGATTTTTCAGAGCAAGCTGTACACAATGAGACTGTGCTTTTTGGAGGTGCTGGATAACCAATTCTGACCTGAAACATCAAAAAACGGGGTGCTGAGAAGTACTGAGAAATCTGTGGTTGGAAAACGGGGAATCAGATAGGAAGCTGGCGTGCTTTGCGAATTCCGTATCCATGTCTTCCCTCCTCAGACCTTCAGTGCAGAACAGGCACTGCCAGGTGGCTGCAGAGGAGCTGATCTGTCAGGCAGGCGCTCTGACTGTGCCCTGGGCTCGGGTGGGAGGACCCGTGCACAGACCTGTGACCTGAAGCACAGCCCTTTTGCAGGAGAGAAAAGAGTACAGCCTTGGGCAATGAAACCTAATTTCACTCCAAGGAGTGTTAGTTAATAGGAACCCAGAGAAAGCAGGATTATACCACAGTGACTGTTTCCAATGAAGTACGAAATGTCTGCATCTCTCATGGTCCAGTCACTGCAGAGCCTCTCCCGTGGGTGTTGGCTGACTTACAGTGAATTAAGATAAGGGGAGCTGGGTGGGTAATTAAGGCTTTTATATGCATGTTTTGAAACAGGATCCAGTAAATTCACAGCTAAAATTTTGAAAAAAACAGAGTAGGTTAAGCATTTTAAGTCCATCGTGTTCTTACTTGCAAGATGCAAATCTTCTGAGCTCTTGCTGTAGCATCTCACTGGAAAAGGGGCTATAAATCATAAAATATCTTACTTTTGTTGTTTGGGACACTACAGAAACCAGGGAAATATGTTTAATGAACATTCTTCTTGTTCAAAGCATTTCAGTAACTCAGCTCTGATATTGTTTCAAAACTGTTTTCTCAAGGCCCTCCAGCACATGGCGTTACGAAAAAAAAGTTGTCAGACTGGTTTTAACACATCTTTTCAATACTGATAAGCAAAAGTTCACTGAAATAATTCCCAATAAGATACATGTGGGGATATACCTTTCTTAAGGCTTTCTTGTTGGATTCAAACTTTAGGGAGACCTGTTGCATTCCAAGCTTAAGCAGCCTCTTTCAAAGTTTTTAAAAAAGTACAGGGATGTGTCAGATGCTGTGCTGAGGAGAGTCTATGTCACATCCTGTTAACCGTGTCTGCTTTTAAACCTGTTTCGTAAGTGCAGTGAGTGGCTGACTGTCTTCAGCTGCAAACAGCTTTGAAACTGCATGAGCTGAGTTCCAAAAGAAAACACTGCTGTATTTTGGTTGCTAGAGGTAAAACACTCGATAAATAGCTAGTTTTTCTTAATTAAGTAAACGATTTAATCTTGAGGCTGCTTTGCTTAACAATGCCATCATTAAAATGGTAATGGGCTTTGAGGTCCTTATTCAGCTTGGTATGGCATCCTACCTTTGCTGCTATTGTTTCATCCTATTTACATAGAAGTTTCTGCAATTCAGTCTGGTAAGAGCAAGAGACTAACCAAGGAACTATAGCTCAAAAATAGCATGTGGCTAAATCTTCGAGTCTATCTTAATAGGGTCCAATCTATCCTCACCTTGAAGACACACAGGCAGTTTAGTAGGATGCAAAATGGTTCCTCTGCTAGGCAGAAGCAAGATGAGCTAATATATTTCTTAAAATTATTATTATCTATTTTGAAAATAGATAATTTTTAAAAGCCAGGACATGCTAAAATTACGCAGAACATAAGAATTTACTAAACCATGCACATTAGCTTGCAAACATGATTTGGTAGACATTAATACATCTTTTCTTCCTCTCTAATAACCATGGGACTCAGCTGAACAAAGCTAGAAAAAGCCCTATTTAAATAGTGGTGGTTTTCCCCCTCCTGATTTTCCAGTGTACAAGTTAAACCAAAAACAAAGCAAAAATACTTGGGCAGATGGACTCAGCTATCAAACCTGGAACCTCCCCATGCTTCTTTTTCCACCCTTGTGCATTAACCACCAGCCTCTCACTGCAGACTAAGCCCATGCCCAAATCTTAGCAATACAGATCTAGTCTGAGATGCTGTTCAACGCAGTCGCAGGTTAAGGTCAAATTCTCTGTTATACCTAAGCTGTGCTTCATGCTTTGTCACATTATCTGGTCCTTCTGGGGACCTCTAAGACACCCCTGCAGATTTAGAGTGGCGTCAAGGTCCCTGTCACTTACCCTTGAATAGAAAGGCCTTTGCCAGAGCCAAGAAAAACTAGAAAGCAGCAACTTTCTGGCCACACCTCCTTCCTCACATCATCCCTACAGAAAGGGGCGGGGGGAACAGATAGGAAACACCATGCTCCTGCACAGAGCACAGGAGGATTTTCACGTGACTGTTTCCATAAGGCTGAGCGTGCCCTTTGCTTGGCCAGAGGGGCATAAACAGGGCCCCAGACTAACAACAAAACCAGACCCTCCCTGCCAGTAAGGGAAGGAATGGTTGGTAGCACAAGTGCTTCTTCTGTAATGTTTAATTTTCCCAGCTCACTGAGTTGCCTCAACACACAGGGAAAATATGCTGGGACCACCAACACTTTCTGTGGAAGGCCCCAAAAAGGAAGTTTCTAACCTGGCATTTTCACAGATAATGACAGAGACTTGTGGGATCCCTCTGTCCCAATCTGCAAAACAGCTCAGTGGCAGAGTGCAAGCAGATGGCAAGAAAGACTGTCCACTGACTCCTCTGCATGGCCAGGAAAGTTGACAAAACCAAGTAATATTGTTCCACTAAAAAATAAGAATGACATACCTAAGCCATTATAGATCTTAAAACTGTGGATGAAGACTGTCTAAATATTTTCCATTACTGGAAGCAACAGGCTACATTCATCTGTAAGGTATCACCCAGGCCTTCCACTGAGTTCTGCTAAAGAAAAGCTTTGTGGTCCATAGCACTTAAACCATTATTGGTTTCTGCTTTGTTTTTTTTTAATTTATTTTTTAATGGAACAGGAGTAATGGTACAATATATTAGTTATATTTCACTATGATTTGCTTACATCCACGTATCTTTCATTATTAAATTCATCTTTTAGTGGAAAATGATAGAGGAAATCAACTGGAAAAATTATCTAATGGAAAAAGTAGAAAGAGTAACATTCATTATGCATCCTTGAACGTCCTTGAAGTAAAGGGCACGGATGCTTTTAAACACTGAGTAGCTTTCAGAGGCGAAATAAGCTAAAGGGATGTTTATCTACAGCAGTACCTCCTTGACAAATAATTCAGAGGGGTAAAAGGAATAGCTGCACAGTTTGCTCCGGTGACTTTTGTTCCCTTAATGAAATGTACACAAACACCCCCATCCATCGACGGGATGCACCCCTATCTGCTGTGTGGCCTGCACTGACAGTCCGTGTGTCCCCTCACTCCTGATGCATCTGTAAGCTTGACAGCTCAGTCCTCTGTGAACCCTCAGGCTGGGAGCAGAGTCAGCCTCATGTACAGCAACTCCTTCTTTCTTTAGAGTATCAGTGTTTTAGAAATGACACAACTCTGGAAGAAAACTAAAGAAGAAATGGATATATCACAGTGTTTGTATTCTGTGATTCCTTTCAGTTCTTCATTCCAACTCTGAGAAGTGATTTCCCACTCTTGTGAATGAAAGTGTTTCTCTATTAGAGGAAGATAGATGATAACAACTGGAGGGAATAGGGAGAAATTATGCATAATGGGGCATCAAGTTAAATTTTTTTGCTTCGTATTTTAGTTTGCTTTCCACTTTTAAAGTAGTTCGTGGATTTCCTTTAGGAGCAGGGTTGATGGGTTCTCTTTTAATCTAAGTAACAATATTGAAAATTGTTAGTCTAAAGTAACAATGCTAAAAAGAAGATGGATGCAAACTTCAGGTGTTGAGTTAGCCTTCACCTTCTTTCACACGCCTCAACTTTCAAAAATTCAGGCCATTAAACAAATTTTTTTTCCATTGAAAAGGGCTACTGCAGAGCTGTGGGTGAGCTCTGTACCTCATGCTACATCACTAAGGCAGTTTACCTCTATCTCTGTTTACTTAGTAGTTTACAATACATAGGTGATAAATTCTGAGAGTTTTATTGCATGAGAAAATGTAAAAGTCGTGTACTTAACTAATACAGTTTGTTGGGATATTTTTTAAACATTTCCTGACCCGACTGCAAGAGTTATCCAGCCTGTACAGTTCCAGCTTCCTCCTCCTCCTCCATTTAGCAAGGCTCACCTATGCTATTTACTGCATCATTGCATCCAAGCCAAACTTGGTTACTGCGGCAACTAAGTTTTTCTTCTCAAAGGGTCACAGGGAAACACATCCTTCAGGATCCCCTAGTAACCGTCAGCCGGCAGGACTGGGGAACATCAACACTGAAATGCCTGCTTTCCATCGCTAAGGCAGCGCAGCCTGCGCCTGCAACAAGGGGGGCAGAGTCTAGTTACATTCCTGACCCACTTTCACATCCCTCCCTCCTCCTCCTCCCTCTCCTCCTCCCTCCCCGAGCACAGCAGCACCAGCAGGGCAGCAGAGCCTCCATTTAGCGAGCCTCGCACACCCGCAGCCCCCGAGCTGTCTCCTAGCAGGCAGCAGCGGCGCAGGTTTCCCCAGCAGCGTGCGGGGAACGGGAGGGGGGACCGGGGACCTCCGGGAAAGGAGGGCTTCCCTCTCGCCACCCTGGCTGTGCAGCGGTGGTGCTCCTGCCTTTTGTCCGGCCCTTTCGCGACCCGCATCGATGCCTGCACCACACCAGCTGCAGCGTGAGGCTGTGCCCCTTCCCTGTGCTTCCCAGCCACGCTGGGACGAGTGTTCAGTTTCCTCTCGCAGCACCCCTTCACCATCCCCTCGCCCCCGGACCAGCCTGGATGCGCACACCTGACTGTCCCGCTCCCCTTCTCGCCCACCTCCTTTATGTAACCCCGCCATTCCTCTCCCACTCGCAGGCTCCTGGGGCTCGTCCCGTTCCCCAGAAAATTGCAACACCTCCCCCCGCCTCCCAAAGTGGCGGGCAGGTGAGTAAGAGGAGGGCGCTCTGTCTGTTCCCCTGCGAGGGACACTCCCTTTCCCTGCGGGCAGCTGAGAGGGATTTCGCCCTTCGCCGGGGTAGACATTGCACTCCACCTCACCTCGCCAGCGGGGCTGCCCGCTTATCCCCGGCCTTGTGCTATGGGCAGCCGAGGCCTCTCCAGGCCGGGGGAGGGCCCTGATGTTTGGGAAGGGTGTGCAGACAAGCCGGGGGCAGGTGCCGCCCCGAGGGTACCAGCGTTTGGAATGCGGCCGGGGCTCACCGGGTCCAGGACGGGGACTGCCACCCTGGCTCCCGGGCTCCGCCTTTCCTGGCTCCCTTCAGGGAACAGGGCCGTAACTGAGGCAATGAGAGAGGAGGATGGCCCCCAGCACCCCCAGGGCCCTGAGCAGGTGCTGGGTTTGGGAGCTCCCGACACACCGGGGCCTGGAAGGGGCAACTCCCCGAGGATGCAGATGTCCGGGCCTGAGGGCATTGGCGCTGGGAACACTCCCGGGGTCACAGGGCAGCCCAGCTGCTGCGACACACACCAGCCCACCATGGTGGCCATGAGACGTGCTAATACAAACCTTTTATCTTTCTTTTTT
>VZRS01013388.1:293025-311967 GCA_013398055.1 Ifrita kowaldi | reverse complement strand
AAGATGAGGCGGGCCGGCCCAGCAGCCAGCCTCAGGAGATGGTAAAACAGAAGAGCTATTCATTCTGAGAGCCAGTTGCTCTTCGCCCTGCTAGATTATAAATTGGACACCTTATTAAGAGCTGATCCTCCAGCAGCCCCACCCAGGGCTGTGCTCATGCGCTTCACCAGTGGAACGTAATCCCATTTCACTAGTGATGCCTGTTACTGGATAAGCACATGTGCAAGCATGGCAGAGGATACAAGGCAGAAAGAAGCAGCACTCTGGCTGTTTTCTGAATTGTCAGTTTAAGAAAAGATAAGAGTTTTTGGAGTGAATGGGGAGGAGGCTGGTTGGCACTAAAATTGGAACACTTCCATGACGATGTTAGCTGCCTTACCAAATGATTAAACCAGCGTAAGTTTTGGTTTTATTTTTTTGCTTGTTTTCTCAGTTGTAACTCAAAAATGCTGTCTCTTTGGTACAGTGTGCCAGCCCAAATGTTGCTGCTGGAATCAAGCACTGGAAGAGCCTGACAAGATATAACCCCAACAAGGCAGAGGCTTGGCGTGGGCCTCTTTGGTGATTCCAAGTTTCAGTTCTGATGGTTTGCTTGGCCACTTACTTCTTGTCAGATTAGCCCAAAGGTCTGAACGAATTTAGATAGATTTCAAGTTGAATGGTTTTTGCAGTAAAAATTTCATGGAAACTTTTGTTTAACATTTCAGCAAAGTTTTATCAACTTTGGCAAGACTTCCAAGCTTTTCAACCTTCACACACCTTCTAACCATTTGAAAAGTTGTCTGGCTGGCATTTGGAATGCATGAAGTTACTGCCAGTTGTTGTCAGAAAAAAAAAAAGCCTGATATGGGCTTATTTTTGTGCTTAAGAAAACAGGATGACTTATTATGAACCTGTTTTAGTGTCTCTGAACAGTATCCCTGCTCATACGTGTACGTTTTTCCTCCCAGACAAGACCAGCTGGAGGATTCATGGGATGCTAGATGCATCACGAAAATTCTGCATTGTCAGGGCATTTATTCTGAATGATGTATAGATATATGTGTGGCTGGTTACCCTATGGGGGTACCTCTGTTTTACTTTCCTTGGCAGGCAATTTAAACATAGTTAGATGCATTGCAACTGAGCAATGGTCAGGAAATAAAAAAGTAACATGGAAATGCAGCCTTACAACAACGTCCTCTCCCTGTGCAGCAGTGAGTTATGGACATAGATTCAGGTGTATTTCAATGGTATCTAAACTTTTTGCCTTGTTTTTAATCTCATATAATTGAAAAGCAGTTTCTGGATTTGTTTTAGGAGGAAACAAATGTCTGTCAGATCTAATTATCATTAGTGACTCACTTGTCATTTGGAGATGTTTGTGTGATTCTCTCCAAGTTCTGAGTTGCTGGCTGTTACTGGTGTGTTGGAAAGCAATGACTCCTCAGATATTCCTGTATACCTTTATCTGTCTGCCTCCAATAACTTTATGAGGTCATGAGAATGAACACAAGACATCTTTTGACATTCCTCTCTCTCATTTCCTCTCCTGTTTTTTACATAGGATGCTTTTGCCAATAACTCTTTCCTAGTAAAACAAAGCCTCTGAATTCATGCTGTGTGTGGAAGTCTGTCTGTATATGTGATTCTATGTACCTTCCCTTCTCACCTCCCCAAAAGTTTGAGCCCACTGACAAAAGAATACAGATCTAAAATGAAGTTCCTGTGAGTGTGAAAGAGAGAGGCAGATGGGTACATGAAAGAGCCTGTTTGTGCTAGAACCATCAGCATGCTACCAGCTCAGCTCACCTTTTATCAGACACCAGGGAACTCCCAGTGGAGTCCCCAGGAAATCAGACTTCCTCCGATCTCGCAGTCATGGGCTACTTGTTCATGCTGATGGTTTTGGTACAGTGGGAGCAGAGACAGGACGGCTGGGTTGAAAAACTGGAGTTTCTCTCGTTCTGCACTTCTGAGATTTATGGGTGTCTCTTGCAGGTTGTGTCCTAGGCAGCAGGGAATCTCTGTCCCTGGTGCACACACCCTCCAAAGCGGGTATTTATTTTGTTACAGAGCAATGTAACTGCCAGGTTTCAACAGTGTCATGTTTCAGAAGTGGGGATGCCCTTAAATCAATTCTCGCTAAAGTCATGAAGGCTTTGAAAATAAGAGCAAAGCCTTGAATTTAAGCTGGGACTGAGTAGTCAGCAGAGCAAAGAACAGAGCTTAAGCTTGTTTGGTGGTCTTGTGCTGCTGAGTAAATGGCTAGAGGCATTCTTGCATGGGTTAAAATTTCTAAATCCATTAGGTTGTAGAAGTCAAGCATAAGGGCCAAGTCCAATCTTTTCAGTTATCTGATTGGAAATAGCGCTGAAGGATTGAGGCTTTTGCAGCAAATGCTATTGGAGTTTTCAGGATGATGGAATTCAGATGAGCACTACATCTTCAGTTAGTCTTAATGCCATCAACAGACATTATCAAAGTGTAAAGTACTTTCCTATACCATCGTCAGCCCAGGCTCTTGCGACAATTCACCTTCTGCCAACTTCATTCATTTGCTGATCTTAGTCAAGCCCTTGAAGAGTTGAGTAATGGTGTTATTTGCATGGGAGGTGAAGATAATGTAGAGATGGGTGTCGTATGTGTACTGCTGACAAGTCAGTCTATGGTGCCACCGAATCTTCTCCAGAGGCTTTATATAGATATTGAACAGGCTGGGTGAGAGGAAAGACTCTTGAGTTATTCAGCAGGTGGAAAAGGTTTTGGAGGTTAAGGAAAGAGCAAGTGTTTATCATAAATCTCTTGAGTGTACAAGAGATTTATGTAGGGGATGTCTGAAGATGTACCAGCTCAGTTCCATGAGGCTGTGGACAGACATTTATTTTCAAACAGCTGAGCTGGTTGGAAATTTTACAGCCATTCCAGATGCTTGCTACCAATCCTCTGCTGATGGCACCTATACCCCTGCTCTGCTCTTCGAAAAGGTTGTCCAAGGTCTTCCTGATCTGTCAGGTGAAGCCTTTCAGATAGTTCTAAGTGCAGGCAAAGGTGGTGCTTGTTAACCCAGCTGACATTCCTTACGTTTAAGAGAGAGTACTTTTACTAGCACTGCTTTACCCTGAGTTATAGAAAAGAGGGAGAGGAGAGAAGGTGGCTCAATCCTTTCCCACAGAACATATCCAAACAGTTCCTGCATTGCCTCCTACAGGTCTGAAGATGTGTGTGGGACTGGATGCATCTACCAGAATAGACCATATTAGTCCTGTTTCATGTGCATGTGCACTTCTACATTTGGTGCCAAGCGTGTGTGTACAACACGTGCGAGGTATTTATTTGCTACATGAGCAACTAAAATGGTGTGTCTGGAACTGTGTCAGCCTCCTGTGTAAACAAGGGCTCTAGGATGGGTACACAGTGGGGTAGAAGCCCAGGTAACTAAGAGATCATTATTTTCCAGATTTACTAACAGAGCATTTACAAGAAATTTTTATTAATTATTACGATACTAGCACTGTGGTTAAAGCTGAACCAGCAAGTTATAATAAAATCTTTAAGAATATCCAGTTGGGGCAATGAAGAAAGCTCCTGTACTCAAGGGATCATTCATAAATGGGAGGAAGGAGGAAGAAAATGGGCAGGTGGTTTTTAAGAGATCCTGTGGTTCCTACAGGGTTTCCAATTCCCAAAATACAGAAAACTGTCAAAGGATCTTTGATGCATGCCCCGACAAAACAGAGCAAGCTATAATACTGTGTGTGGCCTAATGGTAAATGTGTGTGTGCTGATAGTGCTTTAACACACAGAGCTGTTAGTACTCACCACTATGATTTTCAGCCAGTGAAACGTGCTCTCCTTTATCAAATGGTAACCTCTGAGGACTGATGAGACTCAGAAGTCCTCCCAGCAACCATGAAACAACCTTTCTGAAATGTGGAAACGGGGACAGAGTTTATAATTCTTTAAATTCTCAAGAAAAAACCCTACTTCTCATGTAAAACTGCTCATTTATTGTATGACACAAACCTGTAAAAATGGACCACCCCTAATGTCTGAGCCTGACTCTAAATGAGATCCCTAATTTACTGGTCATCCTGTTTCTGAGCTGGGCCAGAATGGAGCATCCTACCTTAACAACAGTCTGAAACTCTAGCGGAATTTGGACTCTGATCCAAACTCAGGGCACAGGCTCTTCTCTGAATAAAAATAACTAGATCACAAGCTATTCTGGGGGGGTGACTTTTAGACAAGAAACGTAGGGCTTCCATAGGTTTTTACTCCTGTCAAATACATCTGGATGCTGCCCTCCTTCCAGCTGATATTCCCAAAGTGCTTTCATGAGCTCAGAGCCAAATAACTCTAACTGGAAGCTGGAAACAGTAGAACAACTGGCATTATTCGTGGTAAACACCGGTGGTTTTTTGGTTGGGTTTTTTTCTTGCAGAATATTCTGCTACTCCGGTTGCTGCTGATGCTGATATAGTTTCTGCCACGGCCTGTGATGAATAGCATGTACAATGCTGGGTTGAGATAAGAGCCAGTAGCGTGTTGGGAAGCCTTCTGTAAATATGAATCCCTACGGTTCTGACTTTCTCGACGGAGAGGTGGTTAAATTGCTGTGCTTGGTACCAGTCACATGGCTGCCAAAGCTGCTGATCACCATCGCCTTCTCCCCTCCCATAGCACCTGCTGGCAAATTTTCTGGGGTTTTTCCTGTTTACTAGGCTATTTCTAGTATAATGATATGAATAGTTTCCATTCATGAAGAATGTGGTGGGATAGAGGTGGCTATACGGGATAGCAAGCGGTACGCTGGGGCTAAGTAGCAAGCACTAAAATACGTTTTACATCAGTGGGAGCTGGCTGTGTGTGGTGCCCCACCGAGAGCATTCCCACTGTGCTCAGCACATGGATGATGGGAGGGTTTTGGTGCTGTGTTTTAAGGTAAGAGCACACTCCTCCTTGGGAGCTGCAAGCAGTCTGTGCACTTCAGTTCATGGAAAGCTCTGGACTGTGTAAATTATTATCCTGTTGGATTGAGGACCAAACTAGTTTGCTTAAGATGTCACAGGAAGCTTTCAGCTTGGTCAAGAGTATAAACTACATCTTCTGACTTGTAAATCTGGGCTATAATTGAAGGAGTTTTCTTCCTCTTAACATAGCTGGCCTACCTCCTCTTTGATATTATCCCAGCTTCCCCTAATCACTGGGTGACATCTGATCTCTGTGACTTTTGTACAGGATCCAAGATCTATTGTACTTGGTCCAAGATCTCACCTTTCATTTCTGGCTCGTCTAATTTTGTTTCAGGCCCTGGCAAATCCAAGAGGCTCATCCCAAGTCCCGCTGCTGAGCCCTTGGAAAGTGGGGATGCATCTTGGCAGTGTATCTCGCCATGGCATGGATATTTTCCTGGACCAGCCACAGGAATGGTCACAGTGTCCTCCACTAAACTCTAGTGTGGAGGATGGCTATTGCCACCCACACACTTCCTGCAATTTCTGCTTAAACACAGTGATCTTTACTTGCTGCCTGTGGTTGGTATGTAAAGCTGCTTTCTGTAGGTTTGAAGCTGCTGCCCCCTCCAAAGTGGCTTTTATTTTAGTGTTCAGTTCAGTGATTTCAACAGAGGACTTACTAGCCAGTATCTGAGGTTTTATTTAGGGTCAAGCTAACATATAGCGTTGCTTTTGTCAACATAATTATTTTTCTTTTGTCTCTAATCTCACTAATTGCTTTAGGGCTATTTTCTCTTTTTTTCCCCAGCTCCTTTAAGGATTTGCAGTCGCTCTTTTGGGCTATGGATATCGTGGGTCAAATCCTGCCCTAATTTACACCTGTGAGACCAATGGGACTGCGTACATGCACGTGAGAACACAGTTAACAGGATGCTGAAGTTGTTTACCTGTTTTGAAAAGTCGTGTGGAGGATGAGTGCTGGGAAATGTCACTTAGGAGGATATAATTCCTAAACCTGTAAATACTGATGTGTAGATAGCGTCTCTCCTAGCTGCATACTTTTATTGGTGGTAGAATATATGTACGTTTTCGAAAATTTAGCTGTTGTATTTGCTGTAGAACCCCCTACTGGAGTTACAATACTTTTGTAGCAGCTTTTTACACTGTACAGCAGTTTTATCATGCTACCTAGAACTAAAGGCCTATCTGCACCAGGGGATTTCACAGATTGAGAATTGTGCTCAAATAAAGTTTAATATTTATACAGAAGGTGAAAATTGATATTTAGGTTTGGTTTTATAAAGGATTTTTACTGTTCAGAATTTGATTTGGCAAATTTTAAAATCTTCAGTTTTCTTACTTTCAACCTTTTTTTTTTTTTTTTTGGAATAAGTGTAAGCTTTGAGTTTGAATTTTGCAGCTTACCTAATGCATTACAAAGAGATAAAACTAAAGTAGCTTTGAAATAGGAATAAAAAAGCAGCTATGCTGCATTAAACATGCTGTAAATGTTTCTACGCACCCAATCAGGAACTCCTTGTTTTCCTGATTTTCTTCTTAAGGAAAATCCTGTTAAAGTCAGCTGGATTTTGTGATGTGTTTTGATTCCAGCAGAACAGTATTCCAGCAGAGATTTTTTTTCCTGGTGGATTGAGAAGAGCAGGACCAGCAGAGCTGCCCATGCAGAGGGTGTTATTTCAGAAGAAGAGCACTCCCTTACTTAAAGAGGAGTGATCCAATATGCCTTCCGTCCGGGGGCAGGAGTGGGAAGGAGGGAGGAGAGGGGGAAAAAGGATGCTTCCTTCCCAGTGCTCGGGGCTGCTGGCCAAGAATGTAAGTCTAAATTCAAGCCCAGTGAGTGCTGTGCCAGATCCAGAGAGTTTGGAGTCCCTTTGTCCAGAAGCTTGCAATACGTGAGGGAGTTGCCAAATGGGATGTGTGGCATCCCTGTAATACATCTGATGTATGAAAACTGGTTCCTTCTGAGCTTACTGTATTGCCTGGGGCTAAAGTCCTTCTGATTCCCTACATGATGCAGCAATCACCAGGCCACTGCTGTTCTCCGTAAGCCTGGCTCCAATGGCAGCTCAGGACAACTCCCGCCTCGGGTCAGGCTGAGGCAGGTGGTGTGCACAGGGAGAGGAAAGGTGGTGCTGTGTTTGACCCTGCTCTCCCTTTCTGGGAAGGGAGGACCTGGTGCCGTTTGCATTTCTCCCCAGGCTGAACCATTAAGTCTGATGACAGAAATGAACCTTTCCCCCTGGACTTGGGCCAAAAGGCTTTTTTTTCCTTTCCCTTCCCCTCTAGTCTCTTTCATAACCGTCGTTTTCCCGTATCTCTGGAACATATCACGTACTACTGTCATGTGCTGTAGGTGCGCTCCCCATTTTTTCTGCAGCTATGTCCTGCCTCCCATCTGTTCGATAAGAGCCCCTCCTTGTCTCACTGATGCCTTTTTGCCACAGATGACAGGGTGGACTGAAGCCACTCCTGCTGCCCCAAGGGAGAACCTCCGTATTGAGGAGAGAGGGAAATCTGCCCTGGAAACACCACCTACAAGTCTCCATGTCAACAGGCCCATAGCAATTCCTGTGGGATGAGAGTGCCTGTGTTCCCATGTCTCACTGGAAAGTTCAGCCAGTTGTGCTTGTGCAAACCTCTGGAGGGTTTCTGAGGTTGAGCAGGTGTCAGCGAGGACACAGCCTGGGTTGCAGAACTCCTGCAACAGGCTGTGCTGGACAGAGAGGGAACTCGCTTTAGTAACAACTGTTTTTGTGTTTCATACGGTTGCCAGTGGAGGACAGTAGGCAGGAGGAATCCTGTTTGGTGACACTTCCCAAGCCAGTAGTACCCAGTTTGGGTTTCCCATTTTTATACTGATGGGTTCACATCAAATGCCAAGATTGTTGAGGGCTGCCCATGGAGCAGCTCTGATACAGGACATGCCATTGTAGAGCCTGTGCAAGGGCATTAGTTCAGCCAGTGCCCAGGCAGAGGTGCAGCAGAAGTCATGTGGTTTGATGCAGCGTGGTTCTCTTAGGCTTGAATTCCCACAGTTCTGAAAGGGCCCACCAGGATGTGTGGCAACAGGTTTATAGCCCAAGCCCATGCCTGGATCCAGGCCATTGCTAGAGACACTAAAGGAGATGAGATCCCTCCATCCCTCATCCTCCTAACGTCAGTCATGGTCCTGGCATATGTTTCAAGAAGCTTTCTGGGGCTTCTTGTCAAAGCTGTGCTCCTGCTCTGAGAGCAAGAGCTCTGGACCAGAAAACAAGAGCTAAAGCTTTTTCCTGGGGCTGCCCCTGAGCAGCTGTGCTGTCTCCTGGGCTGCAGCTCAGCTGCTCTGGCTCCACATGCAGCAGCCCTGCTTGTCCCCAGCAGTGTGTGCCAGGAGGCGGGTTTCAGCTGTGAAACAGAGCATGGTCTATCCTGTCCTTCCTGGGTCAGGGTCCAGAGATCATGCTCTTTCCCTGCATCTCACCAGCACGGGATATAACCTTTCCCCTGCACCTCACCACTGGCTTCTTCATCTTCTCTGTTCACACTGGGGCTGCTTTTTCCCTGAGCACGGCAGACAATCTCCTGCTTTTCCGTCCCATGCTGGCCTGGAGCAAAGCTTTCTGTGTGAGCCTCCCAGGCAGTGTGACTTGTTTCTAGCATGCTACAGGCAGGCCTCTATTCAGATGAATGTCCCTGTTAAATATGTATGAATCTGATTGACTTCGACTTCCTAGTTGTCCAGGTTTTATTCCTTTTTATTCATTTGTGGATGCCTCCTGCTAAACAGGGAGTTCTAACCACGTCTCAGTGAGTTTTGACTTATTTGAGAGGCTGCCCTTAATCTGCCTGTCTTGAAGGCTCCCTCCCCTCCTCCTCCACTCCATCTCCTTCTGGCTCATTTTTCCCCCTCCTCTCTCTCTGCAGCTGCTGGACAGCTTTGTGACCACCAGTTCGGATGGCTGTTTGCCACTCTCCCGTGATTGCTGCCATGTGCTGTTTCTCTTATCCCTGTTCTCCAGTTAAAGAGGAATTCTCCTCCGCAGAGAGAGAAGCAGGCACAGTTGTTTCTGGGCTGAAGTGGGAGCTCGTGCTTAGCTCTTACTCCATGAAAAGCCTGGCAATATTTTTTTCTTATGGTGACCACGTAGTGTTGGCAAGCAGCAGCAGCAGCAGCAGCAGCTTTCCCAGCCCAGCTGCTGGCCGCCTCCCTGCCGCAGGTTCCCAGCCTTCAGGCAAGCAAAACGTGCTCGCACCTCGGCTGTGGCCGCGTGGAGCCCGGCAGCTTCCCGAGAGCCACAAACGCTGCGGGAGGACGGTCGGTGGAGCAGCGGGAGATGCTTTGGGGTGGGCAGGATTTTGTCCTGCTGGCTCCTGTCAGGAGATGGGATGAGTGGCAAGGGGCAGCCTTGCAGCTGCGGGGGCTTGTTGACGCTGCTACAAGTAGTGAAGCTGGAACAGGAAGCTGCTGCTTTATAAACAGACATTGTTGTGAGTGGGGCAGAAGTCCCAGGGACAGCGGTGCCTGTGTGTGGGCAGGTTTAACTTGTATAACCTGCCTTTGCTGGGACTTTGAATGGGATTTTCAGTGGCACCAAAGGAACTTCAGTGCCTGAATCCTGCCGTGATTTTGCCTTTTAAGCTTAATGTTGCTGTTTCCTTTCCTCCTCAGCCCTCAGGGAACCCTCCCAGGCAGGCCATGCTTGCAGTGATGCAAAAAAAGGGCAGGTTTTGGCAGAGGGACCTCCAAGTGCACATGCTGGCACACAGGCTAGAGTGCCACCCGCTGAAGTGGTGGCTGGTCAGAAACAGCACCAAAGCTCAGACGAAATCAAGGACTTGTAGAATTTGCATCCTGCCCCTGCTGCAGGGGCCTCCTGCCAGTGTGTTTTGGGGAAGCTGGTGAGCCAGCCAATGCCTTGGACATTGTGGACATAGGAAAGAGAGCATCTCTTCTTATGTGCCTTCTTATGTTCCCTGGAGATTTTGTACTGGGTGACACAGACCACCTGGATGGGCAGGTGATGTCAAATGTCCTTGTCCTGCCTAATCCAGGATGGCATGAACTGAAGAAGGAAGTGTTTTCCCCTCCTGTGTTTTCCTGGGAGCAGTAGTGGCACTAGCTCTGCCAAGAAGCTCACTGTGACCTCTGCGCTGCTCCAGCCTTTGACCGGGGTGTTGATTTCCTGTTGACTCCCAGCCAGAGCCACCTCTGAAATGGTGGCACGGATCAGGCTGTGATGGGCCCCAGGAGCCCAGGGAGAGTGGAGGCCCCTTTGTCACCCACCTGGCCATGGGGCAGCCTCCTTGTCCATTGTGAGTGGAGGTCAGCTCCTTTGCTGTCCAGAGAAGGCTCCTGCTGTGGGATCTGTCCACTGGGTGATGTTCTCACAGGGACAAAGCCCTGTGAGACCCACTCTTGTCCTTCCATGAGCTAGGAGAGGACTGTGTTGCTGAGGCAGGAGCCAGTGAGAAAGTGGCTACTTCTCCTTCCCCTTTATTTTTTAAGTATTTATTTTTTTTACTACGCTCTATTTGTTTTCACTCTGTTCTTTTTTTATTTATGTGTCTCAGCTCCATCATTTCTACTTCTCTTCCCTGAGCACTCTTCAGACTGACAGTCCCTTTCACGCTGCTCTCTACAGCTCCCTGCCTGCTGGGTGGGAGGGTTATTCCTCGGGTGCTGGAGTTCATTCCTGCATGTAGAAAACTGTGCAGCAGAGGAAGCTGTGGGAGGGCCGTCCTGCTGCCCCAGCTGGGTGAGTGCCTGTGCCAGGCTGGCCTTACCATGTGTGACTCAGGTGTCCCTCACTCCTGCTCCCACACACTCGCTGGCCTTTTCCTGCCAGTTCTGAGATGGGGCCACAGGCTGCCTCTCACGCAGCCTGTCCCTCTTTAAAGATACGATAGAATCCCTTATCTCCCAATGCCAGGCAAGCCTGGGATGCTCAGGGGTGCAGATAACATCGCTGCTGTGTGTACCAGGGGCCGGGCAAGCGAGTGGGGAACCTCCCTTCTCTAAGTGCTAAGTGTCCTTCTTAGCACTCAGCAGGACAGCCTGGTCATCTCCCTGCCCTTGCTTTTATTTCTGGGAGATCCAGCTTCTCTTTACAGCCCATTAGCAAATCTCAGTGCAGCCCTTCCAGGTCCTGGTGACCGGGTGGGTATGCAAAGTCCTTGAGGAAGGGGCAGCAGCAGAAGCCAGTGGGCAGGGGTGGCCGGCTGCAGCTCCAGCAGGAGCTGCAGGGCTCTGGAGTAGCCATGGCCTGGGAGGATGTGTGGGTTCAGGCTGTGGTGCAAAAGCTGGTGGAGAAGCCAGGAGATGCACAAAAAAAGTAGTTCACAGCCTGGGAAAGGAGTTGAGAAACTTGAGCCCTGCCTAAACATTCAGGGTTCTTGCTCCTTCAGGTCTGCTCCTCCAGGGGCATAGTGCAAATGTAAATGTCCAGGTATTTATGTGCTCTGGCATAAATTCAAAATTTGTACTACTTTTGGTACAATCATAGAAGAAAGAGCAAAATCATAGTCACCATTAGTACAGAATACCTGTGATGCTCCCATCCAATACCACCGCGCATTTTCCTGTGATATTTTACAGAGAGAACATAAAGCCTGGCATCTTTCAATTTTATAATTGAAAGATGTTTACAACAACAAAAAATATGTGGGAATTCAGTATTGTCCATATCATTGGATAAAAAGTCTTCCTCTCAACTTATTTACTGCTCCACCTCCGGCTTTTACTGCACCTGTCTTCACAAGCATCAGAGCATTCATGTTTCGTCTGTCTTGTTGTGGCCAGATGAAGTCATCTTGGAGCATGGGTGGGGTGGTGAAAGGCACACAGTGAATTTACATGTCTTGGATGAAGGGAGAAGCCGAAGAAAGATTTCCCCTGTGAGCTGGCTTTTATCGTCAGTGCGAACATCTTAGTCAGCACAAGCTCAGACTTCTAAAATTGTGCAGCCGTGTGCTGTGAGTGATCCAGCCTCTGCAGCTTCCTGCTTCCCTGGATCAGCCAAGGATGAACACTCCAGGATCTGGTGCTCCTCTGGCAGGAATTGCTGAGCCCAGGTCAGGTGAGTGGCAGGCTCTGAAACTTGGTGTGTGACCCTGCTCCTCTGGAATGTGGGAAAACACCCTCCCACTTGATTTTAACAAATCACCTCAAGCCAGATCCCGTAGCATGTTGAGCAGCAGTGGATATTGGCTAGAGAATAGAATTATCTGGGAGACACCTAAGGTTTTGTGGAATCATTTCCATGACACAGACATGATACTGGAGTGGGATGTTGCATGTTTAAGTACTCAAGTTTCCAGGAAGCAAGAATGTGCAGCTACTCTGACTCACTAGAAGTATTGCTTCCAGTGACTCAAACACTTGGATGCTGTTGTTTCCTAATTAATCACTGTGCTCCACCATGGGTCCAAAATCCTCCTTTCAGGACCAGAGAAGGTTTGTGGCCTTGAGGATTCCTGCTCTGGTGCAGCTGTCTAGGTGGACAGATTAACCTCTTGCTGCCTGTCAGTACGGTCTGCAGACCTAATTAATTTCTGGGCTGTTACCACAAATGACCTGGTAGGCGCTGAAAGCCTGATGATGGTAGTTTTGCCTGAAAGAGGGACTTAGCAGGGGACACTTTGTTGGGTGACCACGTGACTTGAGGAATCCCCAGAAAGGTATACCACAGGTTTGGCAGCAATCTCAGGGTCAAGGGGTGCAGACTCAGTCTTTTCTGGGAGGAGACAGATCCAGTGGTGTGTTAGAGCTGGGAAACCCTGGGGAACCCTGCAACCCTGCCCTTCTTTTGCAAGAGAACAGTAAGAGATGCCTCCCTTTGCCTTGATGTGCCTGGTCGGCCGGGAAGCTGTTCCCATTGGGCAAAAGGTGAAATTTATGTCTTTCATAACTTTGTGTTTGGATTTTGTGTCCTGTGCTTATTTTGCACAATGTGGTACAGAACACGAGTATTATGCATTGAGACAGCTCATCTGCTCTGCCCTAAGCCCAAAGTGCATGTTGCTGTCACCACAGGAAAATAGTATGGCCACGGATGGAAGCAAAGAATGTTTCTTGTCAAAGTTGGTGCTAATTTTGCACTTAATTGGTATGTTACAAAGCTAGCAAATCATAAATAAAACCTGAGTTTTCCTTTTTCTAAAACTAGGTCTTAAAATGTAACTTGCCTAAGATTTGAGTCGAAAAGGCAAGCTTTTGAAAGAGATGAAGCATGCCCTCATGTGGCAATATTTTTTCCTTATAATACCTGTTTGTTTTGGTTTTAATCCCCAAATAATCTATTACAACGAGCTGTGTCATGACATCAGAGCTGGCATACAGAGTGGGTGTTGTGATACAAAGCTGGCGTGCACACAAAATGTTCAGAAATAGTTATATGGGCTCTAACTCTCCCGTTACTCGAGTCCCTGCATGAGTGCTTTTATTCTAAAATAAGACTAGCACCACACAGGAGTTCACAAATAAACAAAGGTGTGAATTAAAACTTGTCCTGTCCTCTGGTCCGTGGGAAAGTTGCTTTCCACAACTGAGAGCAAAGTTTAAAAGTGTTACAAAGTGGACAGCTTGGTTTGAGACCAGAATAATTGATTTTGAAGTCAATTTTAAGTTAAACCAAAATAAACTGCAAATTAAATACACGTTCACAGAGCTGGCCTGAATAACTCACTTTAAAAATCCTGTTATTTGTTGAGCTGGTAGAACTTCCTCGTGTCTACACAAGGCTTGCAACTGTGTAGATAAACTTTTGGAAACCTGGCTCTGCTGTGAATTTTATTTTTTGACACAAAAATGTTGGGTTATAAATGCTGACATTTCCCAGCTTGATAAATAGGGAAGTTCTACTCTTTCCTGACACAGCATTGTCTGCTTTTACTGTAGATCAATTTCCCGTTTTTTCTTCCCTGAACTTAAAACCAGTAAATGTAATTCATAGAAATTACTGGGTCCCAGCAGCTTATTGGGACTTTTTAAAACATTCTTCTGTGATTTCAGATGCATGGGTATCTTTCATCCAGAGCACCATAGACAGTAAAGAAAATATGCATGGTGATCGTGGGAAGTCTAATTGGGAAGCATGTGATGGATGCCATCAAGTTTTAAACTTCAAGGAAGCATTTGGAATCCCAGGGTTTCCAGTCTGCTGCCTGGTCACTGTTTCCATCAGTTGACCCTTCACCAGATTCCTGGGAAGATGTCACCTGGAAATCACGTGTGCCACAGGTTCCCCGAGGTTCATGCTCCTCCTTGCAGAGCCTTGCAGAGCTCGCAGGGTGGTCAGGTCAGCTGAAGAGCAGTAGCAGTTGCTTTCTCCTCGTCTTCCTCTCCAGGCTACGTTCCCTGCTAATACAGGCAGCTCCCTCCTGTGCTGAGGGTAATTTCCATGGGGTCAGGAAATATGAGAAGTGGAGAAGTGGGAAACTCTGGATCCACTCGGCGCTCCTGGGGGGCCTGAATGTGTGTGAAAGCTGTGGGTGGTCTGAATTTTGGGTGCTTGAGCAGGAGGCTTTGGATATCGGTGTGGATATCCAAGTTGCTTTGACAAGACTTCAAGCTGAATGAGAAGTGAATTCCCTAAATCTCTCCCCTAGGGTCTCATTGACTTTCAGCAAAATCCTCCCTCAGAGGCAACTCGGCAATCTTCATTCATGGAGTTCTCAGCGATGCTCTGCTATCGAGTTCCCTTTGAAAAGGTTTTTGTGCTGTAATCTGCTGGCTGGTTACTTAACTGGTGCAGCTTACAGACCTCCGCTGGTTGTTGCATGTCTTGTAATTTTTAAGGGTTTATTTCAGCTCCTTTGTGAAGCGTAAGGAAATGGATGATTAGCGAAATTCTTCCCAGTATTTTAGAAGCATTAGTAAATGTTGAATAAAGGGCAATCACACTGTTGTTTTCGTGGGAACTGTGAAAGTAAGACTGCTAGATTAGGTGCAATCCTGATCTTAAAGTCACAATTCTTACACAATGTTTTTTGCACTCTGGTGCAAAAACTTGTGTGTGAGAATGTGTGCTTGTAATGAGCCAAGTAATTCAGCACTGCAGGAATCCCACCAACTTCATCTCCAAGCTGGTAATGAACACGGGCCTGGACACGTCCAACTGATGTGTTTGCCTGCAGAAATTACCTGTGTGCCGTCAATGACAACAGTGTCCTTCAGATGCTGGGTTTGATGCAGTAAGCATACGTGACACTTCTGCTTTGCTTCCTCTTCTTGCTGTGCCCTGCACTGGTCATAGCTGTGCTCTGCTCTTTGTAATCTAGCCAGAGACACCCTGAGCTTGGAAAAAGGCACCCTGTGCCTGGGAAAAGACACCCTGTGCCTGGAAAATGGTGAGCTGGGCAGCTGTGTTGGAGAACTTGTGCCAGCCTCCAGCAGGTAGTCGATCCCCGTGTCTTGCTGCTTTTTTGCATGGCTTCAGTACCTGAGCCATTTCCAGCTGGCAGAGGTGTGTCTGAGCAGTGCTGAACAGAGCTGCTTGGAGGACCAGAGCGGTGTGGTTGGAGCAGGGGTGCTTGCTGACGTAGCTGACTAGATGAACTGGTTGACTGGTTAAATATTGGTGGCAAAAGAACTTGCAAAGCTGCTTTGCAGAAGTGGGTGGGTCTCAGCCACATCCTCACTGGCTTTGGTATTTGTCCTCAAGCCTGATTTCCAATTTCTGTACACCCTTTGCTTTCTGCTCTCCTTCTTTTTTGGCAGTAGGTTGTGGCAGCCTGTCAGAAGTGAATGGAGACCTTCTTTGGATGAACAAAGCCTATCCATTCTCTGTCCAGCCTGAAAACGCCACAGAAGGCACGGGGTGTCCAGTCACGGTCCTGTTGCTCATCTTTCAAACTGCAGGAGATGAGTGGCAATGACACCCCACGTCACACCACCCTGGAGGCATTGCCATGAGAGTCATGGCAACATCTCAGCAAGTGGTTTTCAGGTGAAGAGCACTTAAGGCCATGGATGTGAATGCTCTCTCTAAACCCCCTTTTCCCAGGCCCTTCAGCAATTTTTAATGCTTTCTGTTCAGGTACATCTGAAACAGGTATTACAAGGTACACGGCTCCTGCTGCTCCCTCCTGGAAGGTGCAGGTGGGAGGTGCAGGGCAGGTAGTCCCCTCCTCCATGAGGGGCTTCACCCATGTGTGCTTCCTGCGTTGTGGAGCTCCAGGCTGTTTGCAGAGATGGCACATTGGCCATTTTCCCTTCTTGCCATACACCAGTGACCCCTGGCTGCTTTCCCACTGATGTAGCTCACCGTGCCAGCGGGATGTCGAGGTGGCAGGGGGACAGCAGCTGCTGGGGATGTGGGGGGGAACAGCTGGCTGCTGCCCCAGCCCTGCTGCCTGGGGGGGATGCTGGCTGGAGAGGTGGGGCGCAGGAGTGGAGAGGTGCCTCCAAGGAGGAGCTGGGCCACCACGCTCACCTTCCTCCAAGCCCATCTGCCCCTGCTTGTCAAAGGTGGTTGTCTGCATGGCTGCCCAAGGCTTTGATGCACGTAGACAGATGCCAGGGAAGTTTAACCCAGCTGGCTTGGGTGCTGTTAGGCAGGGAATTGCCACCGCAACCTTTAATCACCTGAGCAAGTGCCAGGTGAGCCTGAAAAGCTCAGGCTGAAAATTATGGCATTTCTGAGAAAAGCAGAGGTTTTGTCCAGCACTGATCCTGGCTGGCAGCTCCCTTGTGAGGAATAGGCTGCGCTGCGGGTTGTCCTTCAGTCTGCTCAGGCCACTTCTGAGGTGGCCTCAAGGTGCTGGTCTCGGAGGGGCTCCATCCCTGGCTTGCAGAAAGAGGAGCACTTGTTTGGGCCAGGGGAAGTCCTGAGGGCCCTGAAGCATGTGGCCAGGTCTGCTCCTCTTCCAGAAGGTCCTACAACAGCAGGAATATTGTACAAGTAGGTGACTTAGGCAGTGCTGTGGGTTTTCACAGTGCACAGCACGCCCTCAACTGAAAATTTGCATAAATACCTTCCCAAGTAATGAGTATTTTCTAAATAGAACCAAACTCACATGAGAGGCAGGGAGGGGCATTTAGGGGAAAGGCAGGTTTGCTACATTTGGATCTCATGCAAGAAATGGGATTATTACTGTCCACGGAAGTTAGAGCGTGAATTTGTCAGGGACTGGTTGAGGAAGTTCCTTAGCACAGATGGAATGACCATGATGCTTTTGTCCTGACGAAGCCAGTTAATGCCAAGAAGCAGCTTTTGTGTCCATGGCAGGGAGAAGAGACACCATTACTCCCCATGACACCTCTTCAGGACACCTCCATGTGATCCCAATGGGCCAGAGAGATCCCCATGTGGTATAAAGATGAGTGCTGTTGAAGACTGCAACCCCAAAACCCAAGAGCCACCCTCTTTTTGAGAAAGAGTTTGAGAGGGGGAGAGGAGGCAGGGGAGAAGTGAGTTTATTTAGAGTTATCCACTTAAGGTCTTCTTCCCTAGTTGCTCTCAGAGCATTTTCCAGAGGACGCTGCTATTCTTACCCTGGCTTATCCCATGGGGAAAATGAGGCACACAGCAGTAAGGTGGCTGAGTGGTGGTCAGCGCAAAGCCTGGAGAAGGACCTCCCTCTCTGGGATTTCAGCTAGGTGGTTGCTACCAGTTAAGTTATAAGTGATGTAAAAATATCTGTTCTGCTCTCTTTATTTAGAAATCACCGTTTCCAGTGGGAAGCAGGTAAAGGGAGAATCAGTAAGCCCTGCTGCTTCCACTGCTTTTCCTTACTAGTCTGCCTGTCAATTCCCTTTTACCATTTTACATGTGGTCACTTGATACCAGCAGCTGTTTTGGGACATCTCTTATCTGTCACATCCTTCTTTTTATTTCAGTGTCCAAAAGTTTGAGTGCACCACAAAAAACAAAGCAAAACAAAACGAAACAAAACAAAATGAAAAAAACCCCACATTAACAAAACGTGAGTTTCCTCCCAGGTTCAGTTCTAAACATGTCACTTTAATGATGTCTAAACTACACAGCACTTGATGAGCAAAACATTGCTATCTTCTAGCCACATTTGTTTTCCCTGTCTCCTAGAGCATTATAGTCACCCGGGGAGAACTGCGTGTTCTACTTCACTGCTGTAAAGCTATTATGGGTATGAAAAGTTCCCATTAATCTGCTCCACACATGGATGTTTCTGGATAAAGTTCAGTAGCCAGATCCCTCTTTCTTTGTGTGCATCAAACGAAGCAGAAAAATGCCTCCAATTTAAAGACACCAAATGAATAACCAAATAGATGAGATTAATTTTTGTTTAATCCACGTGGGCAGCGAAACCAATGGCCAATGTTTGTGTGTGGACTTCTCCCGGGAGTTCATTACCAGCCGAGACTGTAATAAGTTAATGCAGAGATTCCATGGAAATAGGGGGTTAATTATATGCAGAGGATGTTGGCCAATGTACAGCTTTGAACAACAAAAATAGCCCAAGTCTTCTGTTTTGGATGTGGAATCAATTAACGAGGTCTGTGACATGTACCCGGATTTGTTAAGATAGTTGTAGTATAAGGATACTTTTTTCTTTTTCTTTTCTTTTTTTTTTTTTAAATATAAAAAGCTAAAGAAAATAAATGGGTAATGGAAGGCAAGGGACAGAAAGACATGAGACTGGTAATAAAACACTGGACTTTGGCCTGGGGCCAAGGCAGGCTTTTCAATGAGCCTGAAGTTTGGACGGCAGCACAGTTTGAACCAGTTTTCACTAACTGTCCAAAAGGTTATACCGTAATAGACGGAGAGAAGAGGTTGATTTCAGTTTACCAACTCCCTTCTCTCTGCTGGCAGGAGTGTTATGCTGCTAAGATGCTGTAGTCATTAGACTGATGGATATCAGCATGTGGCGCGACGTGCTGCAGATTCAACTCCGAAGCTGAAACATAAAAAATTCTCCTCGATGCCAGTTGGCACAAACCTAATTTTTTTCCCCCTTTCCACATCTGGTTTTAATATAAAATGTGTCTTTCTGCCCTCCCCCCCCCGCCCCCTGCCACCTA
>VZRS01013388.1:120495-292998 GCA_013398055.1 Ifrita kowaldi | reverse complement strand
TGTGTCTTTTAAAAAAAAAAAAAAAAAAAAAAAATAGAGTGTCACTCCCCTTCCCCTGTTTCCCTAGGTTTTAGAATTAATCGTATGTATGTGTGGTAGTTCAGTAGTGCAGCTTGAGAGCTGACTGGAGCACAGCATACACCTCTGTAAAGGAATGTTGTTTCACAAAAAAAAAAAAGCAGAGGAAGACCAGATTACTTTTACTTCCCTTCAGAGTTCAGAGCTGTGAACCACACTTTTGGCTGTTACAAGTTTTCAAGAAGCCACTTAAACAGGTAGAATACAAATTTAAAAGAAAAAGATCTGACCCATTTTCACCCCGTTTCACTTTAGCACAAGCTCTGGGCATGTTCCAGGCATTTCTAAAGTCCTTCACTGTTTTTTTTTCCTCACCCCCTTCTTCCAACTTGGTCCCTAAAACCATTAATTTGTTCCTAGAAATTATCTACTTGTTTGTTGTGTTTTGTGTTTATTTATTTTTTTGTTTGTTTTGCACAGAGAAATCCTCAGACCAAAGCAAACAGTGCTGCAGAAAAATGCTGTAAGACAGCCCAGTTTTGAGGGAAGTGCCCCTGATAACTTCTCAGCTCCGGAGAGAAGCAGTGGAGGCTGGGGCCACGGAGTCTCCATGGAAATCACAGAGGGTAAGGTTTGTTTAACTAATTAGTGGCAATCCTGAATAACTCTGTGGGCTTTAATTTATGGGCTTTCCACCAGGTTCTATGTTCAGCTCCTCACCAAGCACCTGGATCCCTGGGTTTTGTCACACATGGAGTCCTGGAGACTGGCATGGCCTGGAGGGGCCATCTAGGGCACAGGGACATGGCTTGAGGTCAAGAGCCCTGCAGTCCTCTGTATCTGGTGGTGGGCAGGGATCATGCCTGGCTGTTGTCCCACAGGTACTCTTGGGGATCCGGAATGCAGCCTAGGACGTGGGCAGGATGGACACCCTTGTCCATCCAGTCTGAGGAGGCTGACTATATGTGGGACCTCGGTGTGCCACACCAGGGAAATGGACTCTGTCAGCAGGGACGATGCAGGGACCACCCTGACCTTTCACCTGCCTGCCTGGCTGCTTAGAGTTAAAGTGTTACCAGGAAAGGTGGCTGCAGCCTCCATACCGCAGAGCTGGTGTGACCATCGCCTCCAGGGGTACCTGGGGACAAGGTCGGAGCAGTGGGACGGGGAGGTTGTTTCTGTGGCAGCTCGTCAGACAGGCAGGAAAGCAGAGGCAGGGGAGGCCAGGCAGGAGGAGGATGTGACAGCAGGGCTGAGGTGACCAGCCTCGGGCCATCAGGGCAATGAGGAGACACAAAAGCTGTGGGCCCCACTTGCCAAAGGAGTCCACAGTAAAGGAGCAGGTTTCTTAGCCAGTGTGTGGGAATGGGCAGTGCCTTTGTTTTGCCTGTAATGCCAGGGGCAGCTTCAGGCACTCTTACAGGTGCACTAGGACTGAATGCCAGCATTCAGCTCCCCCATGGTCCCCAGAAGCTGCCAGGTGTTAGAGCAGGAGCAGGCTACATCTGCTCTCTGGCTGGTCACAATTCTAAATGGAAAAGGTATTTCCCAAGTACCAGAGCACCACTCCCTCATTTATATCCTGGAACTGGTTCAATTAGGGTCATAACCAAGTGAAATGGGAACATCCAGCCCCATGCATGCTGTAAGAAAACAACACCTTTCTTTTGTTTTCTGAGCTATCTGGGAAATGCCATAAGAGAGGGGGTCTCTACTGTCTCTGGGTCTTTTTAGTTTTTAGTTCTTCCTTGTTTGGGAGTGCTTTAGGATGGGATGACCTGGTGCTGACACAGTTGAGCAGTGCCATGTCCCATGCCTTAAACTCAGCTGAAACTCTTCACAGAGCAAGAATGGGTGACGGCTGCCTAATTCCTCTGTAACCAACCTGAGCAAGGAAGTATAATTATGATAGTTATCACTGGGGGATATTTCAAAGGGAAAGCATGCTACATACTTTGACTAAGCACTTAATTTTTTTTCTATCAAATTACTTCCAGCCCAGCAGCTAGCTCTATGTACATAATAGCTCTGTTGGCTTCAATGAGGTCCTTCAGCTAAGGTCAGCTAAATACCTGCCCCATGAGAGCAGGCCACAGACCAGATGTGAGATGCTATGGTGTCACCTCATCCACTCCTTTCCTCTTCTACTGCATACCCCCACCCCACTAGCTAATTGTCAGCATTTGGCCTTGTATAGTTTTAAATGAATCAAGCTCCATCTGACTTTACTCTTAAACCACTTGTTCATTTGCCTTTTAAAATCCAGATTTTTGTTCACACTCAAATAAGAATACATACCAATATTTTATCTTTTCTGCAGTGTATCCCCAGGCAGAAATTATATCGTAATAATAAACTGGCTAGCTTGTTTTAACAGTTCCTGGCTTTTGGCTTTATGCAACACTGCAGGTGTGATTCTAGTAGCAATACTGTAGGTGTGAATTATTATGTTAGTGTAATAGGCTGTACTTTATTGTGCTTTATTGCTTAATTGGCTTCTTCCATAAGGATTCTGCAGTTGCTACTGGGAACTAATGCCAAGCTTTTTCATTAAAAGAGTGGTATTCTTTTTTTTGGTGTTTACTAAGGTCAGTAATTTCAGTGGGTGACTGGCTTTGGGAAATGAAGGAAAGATGTCACTAAATGAATTAAGAAAGTGCTTACTAAGGCCTTAATAAAAAGCAGAGCAGGCTAAAAGATGCTCCTTGTTATGCGTAGATACTTGTAACCCCAAAGAGCCCTTTGGGAAAACAGCTGGCTGAGCTTTCTGGCAAAGGAAGCCCTCTCCCATGTTCGGGGGATTCCCAGGTGGTGGGCAATATTTCTGTGTGGTTATGTGCTCTGTGACCTCCTCTCCCCTCTCTATCCTTCCCACCCCTTTACTTCTTTCAGAAGATGGAAGATCAAAGTTTTGTCTTCACAGCAACGCACAGGCTGATCCCCTTGCCAGTGTACCCCCACAGGAGTGCACCCCAGGCAGGGGGCTGCCTCCCCATGCCATATGGATTGCCTGAAACAGCAGGGATGTGGGCGGCTCTCCAGAGCATCTGCAGATCCTGCCACTCTGCCTGGGAATCAAGGGGGCAGGGAGGAGTCCCAGGGGTACCGAGGTGCCCCACGGATGCCTCTGCCACTTGAAACCTGAGACACCTTCAATATGTGCAGCCACACCCTGGTGTGGGGACCAAGGGTGTTTTTCAATGGTTTGAAATAATGAGAGCTGCTGCTCTTGTGAGTCACTCAAATTCCCACCATGTACTCTTGCTAAATGATTTCACCTCTACTCCCCTGTGCTCCCCAGCACCATGCCTACTCATGCTGCTGAAGTTCATTTTTGGCATCACACCTTCATTTAAGTCTTTTTATGTTTGTCTTCCTGGAACTGCAGGTTTAGCAGAAGGATCTGTATTTACTTTCAGCTGGGTGAAATATTTATGCCTGGCATCTTGTTTGCAGGAGTAGTGGTGTAGGTGATTTCCCAGGTGGGATCTTCATCATGCAGAGTAGGAAACTTTTGATTTTCCCTTCTTCTTGTAATGGTGTTTTCCAAAACTGTTAATGCAGAGCAGGGCTGGGAGGTAGCTACAAAATATGGATGCAGATCTAGATTTGGAAGTCACAGCGTTTTGCCTGGTTCCCCCAAAACACTGAGGCCGTGGTGGATGCTACTTTGCATTACCAGGGATCAAACTGAAAATATGCAGAGCTGAAAGCCCAGTGTATGGACCATTAATGGTTGGGTTAATAGGTGTTTCTGATTGTCCTTTTCTGTGGCTGAGGCACAAAAAGTGTAGTGCTCATTTCTTCCTTTTTCCAGGCCTCACCAGGTCCAACCCAAAGGAGATGAGTGTGTGTGAGCTGCATTTGCATTGTCTGGCCAGGAATGAGAATTCCTGGCCAGGAAGAGAGGAGTCATCTCTGCCACAAAGGTCTCAGTGAGGTTTGTGCTGAAGTGGGATTCCACATCTGGGATCTACCCAAGATCTACATCATACTCTCTTAGAGACAGGAAAGATTCATAAAGAGAAGGCTTCGAATCAGGAGTCCACTGTGCCTTGCAACATTTATCGTAGTGATTCACGTACCTCCAGTGTTACTGCAAATCCTGGCAAAGTGTGAAATGATTCTCTCTCTTATCTTGGAGGAAATGCAATGTGCTCCAACCATGCTGACTCTGGAAGTCAGCTCTACCCTGCTTTGGGCCACAGAAATTGTCAGGATTTTTGAAAAAGCTCAACAAACCTCAACACCACAATGTAGCCAATTAATTTTGAAGTACTTTGGGAACCATTCGGGGTTTTTTCTTTTCACCTTATGTAGCTCTGTAGAAACCCTTGGAGTTCTGCAGGTACATACTGAGTCATGAAGGAGCTGGAGGCACTAGGAGAGCTGGTACATGATTAATAACCGTCAATTACAGGGAACACTTTAAAATCCCTTAAATCTCTCCCCTCCCCTGCTTCATCCTGGTGACTAGGACACGAACCTTTAGCTAGGCTGTCTTTCCCTGAGGCAGTCTCTGCACTTGAGGCAGGAGATGATCTGAAGCCACAGGCAAGGGGTTCAGAAGCATTATGACAAAATCATGACATGGGAAAAAAAAGAGAGACTGGGTGAGCTGCAGCACAGAGGATCACAGGAGGGAGTAGCTGGCATGTGCATGCCAGTGCCAGAGTCCTCAGACTTTCATCATGGGAACCACAGCTTGACTGCCAGATAAAACACCTCCTTTTGTATTCACAGTTGCAAAATGTCTCTACAGCAGCTCTAGCAATTGCTCAGAGAGAAAAGAAATAGAAAAACTTTTCTTGCATCCTTAGCATAGCAGGTGTTTTTACAAATTAAAGAAAAAAGAGATTAATTCTGCATTTTATTTTGGCCCTTCGCTATATCCCTGCTCTGTGTCTGAAATGTTTTCTTTGCCAAAGAGACAAGCAGAGGCAGTGAACTCTTCACAGACAATGCTTTTAGGTTTATCAATATTAAGGTTGTTTTCTTGTACACATTTTAGTACTGTTTTTTGGTTAGATAGCATGGAACAACTGTATTTACTTTGCTACCCTGCTGTCTTTAGCAGAAAAACTTAAGAAGTTTGTTTCTCACTCCTGTTTGCCATGGAGGGCTCCATCTTGGGGAAAATTGTAGAAGAAACTCAGTTAATTGAAGGTTAAACAAAATGAATGAAGTTTGTATGGTGCCCTGAAGGTTATTAGACTCAAGGTCTAAACAGCTGCCAAGGGGAGTGAGTTCCAGGGCAGGAGCATTCATCTGAGAAATCCCAGTTGCTGGACATGGAGGAGTCGAACCTGGGAGCCCCAGGTGCCTCCCAGCTGAGCTTGGCTGCCATGGCTGAATGTGGGGTGGGACCCCTGTCCCTTCCCACACTCCTGGTCCAGAGAGCTCTGCAAATGGATGGGAGGGCACGTCCCACCCCATGGGAGGGCAATAGGGACTTGCCAATAGTTCCAGATGCCTGGCTGCTTCCTTTACTAGCTATGGAGTGAGCGGGGAGCTCTAAAATCACAGAGGCGGGCACTTGCTGGGAGTTAGGGCTGATGAAAGGGCTCATGGACCTTGCTACAATGAAAGTCTGGAAGTGGCACAGAGTCAAGGGGTGCAGCAGGCAGTGCAGAGTGACCGGTGGTCAGCAATGTGTCCTCTGAGCCCCTCTCCATCCATACATGTCTTTGTCTCCCTATCCGAGTGATGCTCTGGACTGGCACCTGGTTTATCTTCCACTTCAGTCCAGCTTGGAGGTGGAGTTGAAATCACAGAGTATGGATGCAAGATGGAAACAGAGAGGCAAAGTGTTGTGATGTCCTTTCAACTCCCAAGTGTCTTCCAAGTGCCTCTTTCTATGATATAGAAGAACTTTGACTAAATAAAGCCATTAAGTGAAAACTATAAGAGCAAAGATGAAGATGTATCTGGGTACACCTGCACTGTTATTTGTGAATGTTAAGCAGCATGTTCAGCCTTTCTGTAGATCAGTTTGTGTATCTGTGCAGCAGTCTTGATATTTTATTCCTCATTTGTGCCATAATTGCAGGAGTCCTTTATGCTAATGTAGACACTGATCTCACTGCATGTCAGAATTACAAAATATATGAGAGAGCTGGAATAACAAGAATGTGTGTTTTCTGAAAACGTAGAAGGTTTCTGGAGGAGGAGGTTTCCCAAAGGGAGTTAAGTTCACAGATCTAACTCATTCAGGGCTTTTTCCTTCTGAAGTTGACGCACACATGCACAAACACACAGGCTCCAGTATCTATTTCATGGACACATTCTTCCCATCTCAGTGTGTAAAGGTCTTGAAAGCAATAGCTACTGGCAGTACCCCAATTCAACATATCTAATAGGTCCTTCCCAGTTTCAAAATCACTAAGGACACACATGGTGAAATGAAAGCAGGGCTTAAACTACCTTGCTGTCAGAAGCAATGAAACTAGCTGCCTGTCCTTGTGGGCTTGATTTGTGGGTTCTTTGTTTTTGTAGTCTTGGTTTGCTGACTGCATCTCAAGAACTGTGTTGCTAGAGCAACTTTGTTAATCCAACTCCTGCAAGTAACTCCAACTCCAACTGTTGAATGCAGGACTTTTCAAAATCTAATAATACACTGCCGTGGGTTTTCATTGTTTCCCAAATTTTATGGATTAATAGGCTCCAGTTGGAAGGAAAAAAAGAGTAAATTTGATTATTTGTAAACTACTTCTGACTCAGTGGATCTGCTCAGATCTAGGAGGGCATGGCCTGCCTACATACTTAGAGAATATATTTTGCATCAGCATCAAATGGCCTAACTGTGCTGACTTAAATGCAGCATTTCCAATTTACATCACCTCAGTGTCTGAACCTGATGTTACCTGTGCAGACATGTCACCAGAGAAGGGACACTGCCTCTCCTCAGCTCCACATTTGGCCTTCTCTGTGTTGGCCTGTGATTGTGTGTACAGAGATATGGAAGCACATGTATAATCACAAAGTATCTATGCTTTGCCATGTTTTCCTCTCTGCTTAGGTGGGAATCTCAGCACCAGTAACTATCAGAGAAAACTTTTTGATGCAAACAACCACTGGAGGAAACAAATGCCCCCAAAGTGGACCTTGTGATTTGTACCTGGTCAGGACACCCTGACTCTCCAGCCTAACAGGAGCCAGAGTTCTTTACTGGCTGACATGCATTTCCCAGGCCTAAATTTTTGTCAGGAGTTTCTTTGGGTTTTGTTGGTACTTTTGTTTTTTACATTGCCGTCCCTCCTGTCATGCTGCTGTTCATACTTCCCAGCCCAGAGGAGCTCTGTCCAGGCTTTATCTTAGTGATTTGTATTCCTATGGTCACCACAACAGTTCAGGCTTATTCTTTTGAACAAAATTAATTATTGTTAGGTTATCTGGGAGTTGGACTCAGAGACTAATAAGCATAATTTTGAAGAGCTTGCGTTTAAAAAGAATTGTTATCTACTGCTTACTGGCAGGTTTTGAATCTTACATCCCTGTTGAGATTGATTTCCTGTACATGCCTAATTACTGATGACACAATTAGATATAAGCTAGAGAGATATCTTGCAACTGGAAAAAAAAAGGAAAATAAAAAGCTTTAAGCCAAGTTCCCTTTGACTTAAACAGAAAGAGGCTTAATTATATTTCATTTAGTAAAGTCACCATGGAAGGATCCTCCTCCAAGAACTTGCAGCAATATGAGGAGTGTGTACAAAACATGTCCAGACATCAAACAAGGCAACTCCCAAAATGTCTCTGCATTTGTAAACATGCATCACATCTGCTCAGCTTGGCTGTAACCATGAAACATAAAGTTTGGGATATCTGCCTTATTAATTTGAATGGATGCTAATTCAGGCTGTGGCTTGAGGAGATGGAGGAGGCTGCAGCTGCAGCTGGCTTGAAAAAGTTTTTCAAGAAAAAAAAGACTGCTTGAAAAATTCAATATGTTTTTATTAAAGAAAAAGAAAAGGATCAGTTGCCTGATCTGATTTGTAGTGGATCCCTCGTTAAGCCATTTGGAGGAGCTGCCTAAGCACTGCTGTCATTGTTAACCTTTTCCTGGGATCAAACAGCAATCTTTGATCCAAAGGATGTTCACTGATGACGAGAACATGGAGAGAGGGAGAAAAGCTTCCGTGGCATTGAGATATGTGTCTTTTATTCCACACTATGTGTGAAAATGGCTAGGGAGCCTTTATTGGGATGTATATTGAAACTTTATAACCACCACAACCATGGACTGGGCTGCTTCAGCAGGTGTACTTTTCCAAACACCTAGCAGAAAATCTTGCAGTGAGAATGGGTAGGTGGTAGCTTTTAGGGATGTAGAGTGGTACAGCTTATCCCTAAGTTAGAAATATTTATGTGAGTATAAATAAATAGATAGATAAAAAAATTTCCATAATAAAATATATTATAGAAATATATTTTACTTAGTCAATAAAGAGAAGTTTTATACCAACATAGGAGCCTGCACAACAGGGATAGTACTCTTAGAAACTACATAAACTAAACCAATATATATTTGATGCATACTTATGTATGCATAACTATATTCGATACATAATCTAAACGTGGAGAGCGTATGGAGATCAGGTCTGAGATGTGGTGTAAAGTGAATGGCCCAAGGTGACCTTCATTCATGGCAAGGTACAAAATGAGGCTCCTGGTTTAAATGTTAATGTAATGTTGTAGTCACTATGCTCCTGGTTGATACACCTTTTGGACACAGTTGCTGGAAGTATTTTTTGCCCATAGTTGTGTATCACTGTCCCTCCTTTGCAAGTTACATCTCTAAGATTTTACTGGCAGAGCTGCTGATCTGACTTGTCTCATGCAGTTCTGTCAAAATACCTACGTGTACATCTGACTGTGAAGAAGCCTGGGGCTTTTGGCTTGAGGCAAAACATGTGGAGCACATCAAGAATGAGGTGATCAAGACTGATCTGGACTTTGAAGAGTTTGGGGATCTGAAATTAAAAGAACAGAGTCTTAGAGTTTTACAAACTATTTGAATCCATAAACACAAGCACAGTTATGATGCCATCATTGGGCTACTTTCACACACTGGTTAGTGTAAGTATTGTCTCTTGCCCCTCATGTCAATATCGAGTCAGATGTGCCAGCAAGGCACACCCTTTTCCGTGGAAAACGGTCTTCTTGGGGAAAGAATTTACACAATTTCTGATAGAGAGGCAGCAAATCTGTCACTAGTTGAACATGGAAGGCACAGTTTTGGGAGTGCTGCAACCTCCTGGAAAACGTCGGGCTTCACAATGTAGATATTAAATACCATGTAGTGAGAACTCCGTGTGGATTTTGGTGGGGCAGAAAGGGGAAAGTAAGGCATCTCCTAACACAGAAAGTGAGGTCTGCTTCTTAAGGGTGCAAAAATGCCTTGACCTTTTGCCTTTGGCAAAACCTCAATTTGTACGTGTTCTGTGCCTTGTGTCACTTGGCCACATCCCAAGCTCACCTCTGGTGAGGCTACATTTCAGCAATGTGGTGTGTGCAAGTGTCGTGGGTTATTATCTACGTGACAGCAGTACCCAGAGGCTTAAGCCAGGGCTGTAGCCCATCGTGTTAGGCACAGAGCAAATCCACTGGCAGTCTCGCTCTGAACACCTCCTGGTCTAGAAAGGCCAGCAAAAGAGGAGGAAAGGAAAGAAAAGCAGCATAAAAAAATCATCTAGAGTTTCACAGCATGCAAACAAGGCAGCAGAGGTTCCTGCTAATGGGTGGTGGTTGTTTTTTTGCATTCCCAGCAGCCAGTGTTGTGTCACTTAATGCTACAGAAGGTAACTTTTGGGTCATGTCTAGGTACAGGGCTTTTGCAGGGCAGCTCTGGTGGTTTTCCATGCTGTGACAACCTAAGAGCATTTCTCATCCTCTTTGACTGCTGTGTCCTGCCGCCACAGTGACTGTGCTAATGCCTGAGTGACAAACAGGTACATGTGCCCATGAAGAGGTTTTTCTAGGGCAAAGTTCAGCCTTTGAGTTTCAAACTGCTTGTATGCAGCAGATCATTGCTGCTGCTGGAGCTGGGCCTCGAGCACCTGGACCCCTGATGCCACAACCTCCACCTTATGCTTTGGGCTGAAAGGTGCTGTGCAAAGGATACATCGTGTTGTTAACACAGCTGATTTCCCAAGGGAGCTGTGTGCAAGTAGTTGTTTTTGTTCTTTGATTTTTCCCTAATTCACAGAAATGTCTGATGTTCTCCAGAGTACAATAGACTTTATCCATGTTGCTAATGATTGTTTCTATTTGTCTTCTTAATAGGACTGAGGGAGCAGTGACTGGTCACCCCTCTGCAATGTCACTCATGATCCCTCCTGGACCTTTTGAGTGACTAGGCTGGTAGGAAATGACAACAGACTGCTGATGAGATTAGCACTTCTTGCTCTTCATAGTGTAGAAAACCCCAGGACTAACTCATTCTTCAAGCTCCTCAGTGACTAATAGGTGTTTTATCATCCTTTCAATTAGAAAGCATTTATCAGCAATCTTTGCTAGCTCACTGCATGAATTGACCTGTCATTCACTGTCTCAGCCCTTGGAACTGATAATTAAGTTTAGCAATCTGCCTCAGCAGCTCTGATTGAGATACGTGGTATGTTTCCATGTCAGTAGGCAGACACTTTGGGTTTTCCTTCCCAATAAAAAAGGGCTTTGAGAAAAGTGAATGGTCCCAGCAGATGCCCTGTGTCAGGTACCTGCAACCCTGAAAGCCTCACAAGCAGAGCACAGTGAGTGGCACAGAGCAGCTCCACCACGGCTGGGGGTGGGCTGCAGAGGGGTGTCAGTGGGGCCAGCCTGACTACCTGTGGGCCAGGGAGAGGAGCAGCTTTATTTGGAGTTGGCCAACATAAGCTGGGACCAGTACAGAGTGCTTCCTAGCTGAGCACCTGCTTCATCCCTAAACTTCCCAAACTGCATGCTTTTGGAACAGTAGAGGAGATTTTGCACTTCATTCTCGATGTTGAGGTAAGTCAGCCTTGAAGTTTGGGCACAGAGACAAAGCTCTGAAGTCTGGGTACCTCTTTGTTGTTGAGCAAGGGGTAAAGCAAAGCAGTTGCAGTGAAGCACGTTATGTTTGGTGAAATCTGGGGATCAAGTACACTGACACAGGTCCTGCACCTTCTCCGGTACAATTCTCCTCAGTGCCGGCAGAGGACACGTCCTGTTGACAGTGTAAACAGCAACAACAAAGAAGGTAAGCCAGCCTCCTGCTGAAGGAAGTTTTTGAAGGGGGTTGACCCTACAGAAAAGTGACTGAACTGCAATGGCACAGTGTGATTTGCCATGCTGTCACAGGTACTGCTGACGCTGAGGCCGCATGCCTGTTGTTATCTCCTGGCCTGTCCAGGTATCATTTTCTTTTTAAGATGAGAGGAAATTTGCAGATTGCTTACACGAAAGCCACACTGCTGGTAAAGAAGCTTTCCCCCCTCATCTAAATCCGTGGCTGACAGTAGTTGATAGGGGCTGATTTTCAGTAGCTAGCCCACTGTTTTTTTAAGCAAACTTGACTCTGAAAAAACAGGCATCTTAAAAAAACCCACACAACCTCCTTCACAACTGCCAAGGGGTACAGAAATGCCAGGGTCCCCATTACTCACTCCAAAATCAGGTTCAGGTTGCCTGGCTTGGGGTTTTGGAGGAAACGCGCAATTTGCAGAGTTCACTGAACCTCACAGAAGATTTGGATTTGAATTTGTCTGGAGCTGCCCTGAAATATTTCTTACTGTTTCTGAAAATATTCCTTACTGTGTTTTACCACAGGAAACGTCCGAAGGGGATTTTTCTGCTTCTTCTTTTCCCCCTCCTTCCACTACACCAGGTTCGTCTCTCTGCTGTCTCAAGGAGACCACCTACAACTTAAGGAAATAAAGACCTCTGTGAAAAAATACAGGCAAACCCGATATTTAAGGGTGAGCTCCCCACAATATTTATCTAGTTGTCTGAGCTGGTCTAACCACAAAATGGGGAAGAAAAAAAAAAATTATTATCATGTGGTGGCTGGGAGGGTTACCTCTGTTTAAGAACAACAACAAAAACAAAACGCAGCAGCATAAAAGTGATGAGAAAAGTGCCAAGTGGAGGAAAGGAAAAGGACTCTGATATTTATGAGGTATAGTAGATAATAGCACTAGGAGGTATTGCTTGGTGAGGATAAAGCAGCAGACATCTTTAATTTTGGAGCAGAGAGACGGGGTCTTGTATAATTTATTTAACAGGTTTCTCTGTATTTATAGGGGAAAAAAGTGGTCCTGAGTATGAAAAAAAAGAAAAAGAAAAAAGCTGGGCAAAAAAATACACTTTCTTCCCTGAAAACACCCAAAGGTTCCTTCCAGCATTCTGCATCCTGAAGATCATGTGCCTTAACTTCAGACCTGAAAAGTAGAGAAGGAAAGAAACACTTAAAATTTGGAGCAAAGGCCGGCTTTCCTCACCGAGGCACTAAGCAGGGACGTAAATTACAGGGTATCTGTTTCAGGCCCCTTTCAGTATACGGCTCCTATAAGAGCTCCAGAGTAAGATAATCCTCTGGAGATCAGAGGCAGCGTGTTATTAGCAGGAGCTCATAGGTTACATTTAGTGGTGCCTGGGGTACCTTTATGCAGAAGTGTTAGTGTCAGCTCGAAAGCACATAATCTTTCTCTTGAGTCTAATTATACATTCATTGCACATGCAACAGAATATTCAAATGTGTTTAATTAGTTGAAAGATTGTGCTTTACACCCACAAAAGCAAGGCAGTAAGGAATAAGGATGAAAAGTCAAATAGCCTCTTTTATCTAATTGCATCTCTGACTGCCTGGGAGTCCCCAGGCACCAGTGTGAAAGATACTGTAAAAATATTTAAATATAAAGCCATAGCTGAATAAGCTACAGCCACAGCAAACACCTGTGTTTCTGTTATGCTTAATGATCAGTCGAATTGTTCCTGATTTACACCAGTTCATACAGAAAGGGAGAAGTGTACGGTTTGTGTCCACTCGGGCCCTCAGTTGGATCATCTCTAACATTTGTGGTGTGGGCAAAATACCTTCTATTGTTTGTAAAAGAGGTTCGTTATCTGCTTTAAAAACGCCTTATTTACGTTTTCCCATTAAAGAGTATTTAGTAAAGTTCTCAAGGATTTCCGTTAAAGTTAGGTTAATAGCTCAAATAGAGGGTTATATTTAATTATAAACTGTAATGGCTTCACCCTTGAAAACAACGCTATCATTTTATCTTCTCATCTGAAGTACCTTGTTTTTTCTTGTTTTTTGGTGTGGTAAGTTAACTGGATTTTGCAGGTGCTTTCTGAAATGTAATGGTGACATAATTGTTATATAAATTTGCAGCAGATAAGTTTTTACCATAGAGACTGTGGCTAAAGAAGAGATCTGGCAGGAAGGAGAATGAAGGCTTGTGCTTCTGCCAGTTCACTCGCCACGTAGCTGTGGGTGAGCCCTTTTGGTTGAGATTTTCAGGAGTGGTGTCTCTGTCCCCAGGCCCATTAATGTAACATTATTTTATACTCATTGCTGAGCATCAACAGCCCCAAAGGAGACCATCTCTGGACAGGCACTGGCCCCCAGCCAGGCATCTCCAGGCTCCTACCAGGGGAGCCGAGTGCCCTGGCCATGCTCTGGGTCAGCCCAGCTCTGACTCTGCTTCCCCACTCAAGCAGTATAATGCCTTTATCTCAGAGCCATTTTGGGTGGAAGGGACACCTTCAAAGTAGGGTCATCTTCCATGTAAAATCAGCTTTTTCCTGGGCTAGGACAGGGGCCTGCAGATACAGGTTTTCCCAAGGTATGGTCTGTGGTATGTGATTTAGTGCAAAGACAGTGCAAGAGTGAAAGAAAAAAAACCAAACCATGACGTGAGCTGGAAATCCAGCTCCTGGAATTAGAGGAGTTAAGGGCACTCGGTCCTGCCTTAACAGATTTCAGAAAATTAAAATAAGCCACTGCTATTGAGGATTAATTAGCTGAGCTGGGATGGGTGATAACAAATGCTCTTCAGTGGGCTGTGACCATGAAGATGCTGCATCCACAGCCCATCTTTGGGAAGCTGCAGACTTTCCCCAGAGAATGGGTGTCAGAATAAATCTGCTCAGTATTCCCAAATATCAAGATTTCATCCTGGAAAGACAGGACCTTAGTGAAACCAGAGTAGAAAATAGCCACTTCATTCTAACCCATATTGTACAATATAGTAATTGATTTATTTCCTTGTAGGCTGGGAGCGTGGTGCCATATGCAGAGCATGATTCAGGACATAGTGAACTTATTCCTTCAGCACTTTTGAAAACCACCGTGTCTGTGTATGCAGCATGTGGAATTTGTCATGCAAAGACCTCTGTTGCTTTAGATACCCTTATAAAGGCTTTGAAAGGCATCTCAAAGAATACAAGATATTGAGGGACTGATTGACACTTTCTCTGTAGAGCACAGGACCCTGAGACACAGCTCCTGAACTGTGGACACTTGCTCTTGCTGCAGGCACTGACCGAGGGTAGCCTAGGTGGTCATACCTCCCTGCTCTCCTCCCAGCTCTGCAAATAAATCCTAGGTAAGTTTTGGCAGTCTTTGGCACTTTGGTGCAAGTAAATCTCCTCCTACGCTGACTCTTCAATAGAGGAAATCTGTTCGAGACAAATTTTCTTCCTTTTTTCCCCTCTGCAGCTCCCGTCATTTGGAGGTGTAGCTGGGGAGCAGAGTTCATGCCAGTGTGTCTTCTGAGGAACAGGTTGGCCTGTTTGGCCTTTTTTTTTTTCCTAAGGGTGCAATGACCAGGCCATGGAAAAGGTGTTCAGAGGACTGGAGCCGTAGTGGCATGGCTGGTAGGAATATTGAGGAAGAGGCAGTGAGGCTGCAGTTGTAACTGTAAGCACAACCTCTGGCCATAAATTTGATATTTTCTCCTCCTAAAACACCATCTGCTTGCTACTGTTTATATTCCATGCCAACCCTCACATGTTCAGGCAAGTCTGTGCTACAGGGACACCTGTGGTCACAGCTCCTCCCTGAAGTCATCTTTGCAGTTTGGGAGGAAGGTGACCTCCCTTTTCAGAGTACTTCAGCCTGAATTAACAGTAAACTGCCTGTGGTTGTGGGCACATTACTTTGAGTGTTTATGCCACTTATCTGTTACCTAAAGATGGAGGTTTTGAAGAACCTTTCAAGTGTTTTTTTTTCTTTCAGCTGCTAATCTTACAGTGTCAGGAGCCTGCACTCATGAGAAAGTTGCACCAATTTACTTCAAGGGGCTTTAAGTTTTAGTTAGAGTGACACGGGATGTGTTATGCATGTGGAGGGTAGGAAGGCTCTGCAGAAGGATCTGGACAACGCTAGAAGCAAAGTGTGACCTTGCTGCTTCCCATTGTGCTCTTTCACTTCACTTTTCTGGTCAGTCACGAGAGCTCAAGCAGAAGGCAGCCAACTCTCCCCATCTCCCATCACCCTTGCAGGGTGTATAGTGTGTATTCCACTGCAGGGCAGCCCTCCCTGGCGTGAGGTTTGCTCCCCAACAGGCTCGTGTGAGCACTGCTGGGACTCCAGGCTGTGGATCCTGTACTGGGTGGGTTAGGTGGGTGACTCACAAAAGCTGGGATTGTGCCCTGCCAGCAAGCAGCAAAGTGAGCAGTGATGCTGCCAGTCCTCTGCAGGGTGAAGTGAGCCTCCCCAAGGCAGCCCTTTGTCCCTTGGAGGGAGGATGAGGAGGAGGTGTAAATCACAGCCAGGTTTCCACACAGTAACCTGAAGGCCTTTACCTCTGCAATGCGTTTCACAGCCAGCACGGTGGGCCGAGAGATGGCTTTTGTGCTTTTCTGGTTTTCCCACCCAGTGTGGCTCAGCCCCTAATAAAAATCAGTGGGCAGTAGGTTTCTTGGGTAACCACTTCTCCATGAGACAAAATGAGAGAAAAAACAAACTGGGAATTATGGGCTGTTGGATTTTGCCTTGCTCATCCTTAAGGCCTGTGTGCAGATGTGTAGTGCCAAAGGTCAAAGGCCATTGACTTCAGCTTCTTCCCCTTAATTTTTATGTCCACTGTCACTGGACGGGTTGGGTCCAGCCTGTGGATTCCTGTATCCCACTGCTCTTTTCAGGATGCTTCCCAGTGTTTTTGTTGGGGTGAGGACAGGGGCTTCCTATGGGAAGTCAGCCCATGGGGCTCATTGCCACTTCTGGCACCATTACTGTGCTGAGGGATGAGCGAGGAGGCTCTTGCAAGGAGGAGCACTCAAAGCTTGCAACTGCAAAAATCCGAAAGCAAAACAGTGGAAAGCTGGCTGGATAAATGTGGAAAGCTCTTGGAAATAAACAGCCCACAGAGGCACAGCCAACCTTTTTGAAACTGGTTTAAAGTGATCAGTTACTGAGTCCTCCTCCATGTGGGTTGAGCCTGAGGGGAAGGCTGGCATTCCCTGCGAGGTGTGCAGGGGGCACAGCGGGTCCCTCTCCCAGCCGGGAGCCTCCTGGGGCTGTAACGTGGAGATGTGAAGCCAGCTGGCTGTGTTGGAGGCCAAAAGCCGCCCTTCCCAGGGGCTGGAGCAAAGTTGAGGGCGTTGAGCAAGATGCAGGGCTGAGTCTGGCGTTCCCCCCATGGTGGCAGGGGAGGGCGAGGGCATGGCAGGGTTGTGGGAGTTGTTGTCATCCTGCATCCATCTGCCCTGCAACACTTTTAAAGTGCTAACATGTTTTATGACGCCGTGCAAGTGAAACGAAATAGTGGCTCCTGGCTCCTCGTAACTTGTGTAAATTCCAGATGTGACAATCCTTTTACTGGCAAATGGAGATGTTTATCCCTGTGCTCTCCTCGAGCTGAATTAGCTCCCACTAGGGAGAGCTCGCTGAAAATGTGCCTGCCTGGCTACTAAACGGCTGCCTAATTGTCCCTCTGCCCCTTCCCGGAGCTGCACATAAAAAGTGCAATCCAAATTCCTGGGCAAACCAGGCAGGGCTCTGGAGAGCACTTCCCACCCCCCTTCAGGAATTGAACGTCATGCCTAAAGGATAATGCAGGATTAGGGCAAGGGGAAAACGAGTGGCTTAAACAGATCCCAACTGCAGTGAGGCCCAGTAAAATGTGTCCTTATTCCCAGCCATAGCCCTCTCTCTTTTTTTTTTTTTTTTTTTAAAATTAAATTTTTTTTTTTTGCAAGGNNTTTTAAAAATAAGATTTGTTATTATTGCAAGGGGAAGGAGGAAAGGGGCCTCCGGATTGTGAAACAGGCGGAAGAGGAACAGTGTTAGTTCCCTGAAAGCCCCCAGCCCAGGCCACAAGGCTGCCTTGCCCTCTCCCACATGGTAGCCTACATGGGAAACCCTTCCCGGCCCTTCCCAGCCTGTCCTCCCCCCCCTCCTCCTCCTCCTCTCCCGGAACACACAGGCACTAGTTATTAGGGATTAGATGGAACAGATGCATGTAAGATGCTTACTGCCTTTTCCAGACACAAGGCCACTTTCCAATCAGCTCAGAGGAAACAGGGTAATTAGATGGAGTCGTGGTCGGGGAGTGGGGGGGAATTAGCCTCTTACTGAACCAGAGCCTGCAAGGCCACCTCTTCCCCCCCACACTCCCTCCTTTCCCCTCCTCCCCATTCCTCTGCCCACTCTGTCATTTCAAAGCTTTTTGTTTTTTTTTCCCTTTTCCAGGAGGCAGCTGATGCCGGCCGGCTGGATGCCAAGCAGGTCAGGCCTCTGCAGCTGAAACTGCCCGAGATTCTTAAGCGGGATGATGAATCAGCTGTGTCCTTTAGGACACATCCTCTCTCGGACATGTTGCTGGGATGTCGTGTCTCTCTGCTGCTTCCCCGTGAGAGTGTGCTCAGAGCTGCTGGCTGATGACACTGGGTGGGTTGATGAGTTTGGTTTAACTCTTCCTCCTCCCCCTCATAAACCAGCTTTGCCTGCTGGTGAAGTTATTGCCCCTTAAGCTGACGATAGCAGTTGTCGATGTCTCAGTGGAGGAGGAGTGCCGGGCTTTGAAGGAAATGTTGCCTTGCTTGTCATTTGCCTGCTTTTAAAAGCATATTAAGACAGCTTTGGCTTGAGTGCCCTGCAGGCAGGAATTCTGAGTGAGGACAGGCTGGTTTTCACTGTGCCCATCCCTGCTCCCAAAAAAAGCCTTGACTGTTGGGGTTGCTGAGTGCAACTGCTGCAGACTGGAGGCTGCTGTACCCAGGCTGCCTCGTGCCTGATGACTCTCACAGCACAGGAGATTTTTCTTTTCCAACTTCTTTAAAAGTCCTTGGGTGTGTTTACACTTAAGTGCTTGTTCATCCCTGAGGAGATTTTGCTGGGTAAAGTCCTCCAAATGTGGAGGGCTGTCCTGTCACTGTTATGCACAGGGCAGCTGAAACAAGGTAATGGTTATCACGCACTGGGGATGATGATTAAGAAGCTGACTATTGTATTTATGACCATCTCCTCCCACAAGCTGGTGCCTTGCTTGTTTGCCTTCTGAGGCTTGACTGTACTGCTGTTTGTTGGGAGAGCACTGCTCTTTTCCAAGATGTTTGGTTTTAAAACCATCAGAATGTCCCCAGGGCATTTGAAAGGGGATGTGCTGTGTCACGAAAGACAGTGTTCCCCATGGAAGGATTTTTTTCCAAATAACAGGTCAGTTGGGCAGTAAACATGCAAAGGAGGATCACCATTACAAATGGAAGTGACCAGAGAAGAGCTGACCCCAGCTCTGAGGCAAAGAATCCAGAGAGTGTCTGGACTTCCCCAAATGCAGGTGCTGCTCCACACTGGTAGTGCCCTTTCGAACATCATGTAGATAATTTTCTGAGATTGGCACTAGCCTCTTTTCATAAGCATACAGAAGCACCAAATGTTGAAATCCACTTCAGGGCTGGATGGAAAATTTCTGCCTATGGTTTGCTGTCAGGAAATGCTGGTTCAGCAAGAGGAAAAAGATGTCAACTTCAACAGTAAAAAAAAGGATCAGAAAGAAGCAGAAAAAATATGATACCATTGAAGATACTCTCCTGGGGGCTTTTTGAAGCAGAGAGGTTTATTTTTCAGTGCCCTGTTTTTATTGTTCATTGACATGTGGGATAAACACAGCCAAAGCAGAGGCTGCACCATCTTTTTCCCTGTGGTTTTGCTCAGTATACGGTAGGTAACAACTTCTGCATACCCAAAACATCCTTCCCAGTGCCTACCTGCAAAAGCACAGGTGGTAACGGTGCAGGTAGAGCGGAAGGAACTCTTTCTGATGCACCACCTTTCTTAAGGGAGAGCAAAGTGCCTCTGTGAAGCACAAAACTCCCATGGAGGCGTGCTGGGATCTGTCTTGGAGGTGGATTATCTCCTTCACTGACACCCTGCACTCCTGGCCATGTGGGTTAACTGATGACCTAGTAAAACCATTGGCTCCCCTCAGGTCTTGACACACTCCTCATTTATGTAGCTGCAGCTACTTAGGTCTGGTAATTCTAAAAATGGCATTCTTCCTGAGCACCCAAGTCCTCACAGGAGTACAAAATTAAATATGCAGGGCAGAAACAAGACATGGAAGAATAACCCTGTGTTGCATGGGAAGTGTGTGCAATTTTGGTTACTGCTCTGCATTTTTTTATGTCTGCCAAATACATGAGATTGACAAGTAAACAGACAAAAATATATATGTTGAAGCAAAAAAAGCTAAGAAAAGCAGTATTCTGAAAACAGCCAACCAAATAAATCTCCCCAAATACACAGCTTTTCTACCCAGGGTGGCTGTTTGGTTGAGGACCTTCCCAATTAGCATTATAAACATAACAAAGTGCTATGCGTGTTTTAGAGTAAATCGACTACATAGATTATTACTGTTAGATAGCAATTAAAATGATTGAGTAGTCTAATCTGTGTCCTGGTGTAGTGCCAAGTATCAGAGCTCTGATTTATGCATTTCCCCCTCCTCCCCATGCTGCTTCTGAAATGGGACAGCGTGGGAAGCCTGGCAGCACATGGGACAGAACTTCTCTCAGCAGTATCAGGCCACTTGTTCCTTGAATTCCCCTCCAGGAAGTGGGATGGTGAGAGGAGAAGAGACTTGGCGCTTCCCATCCCTGCTGATGAATGGGGCCAGGCTTTCTTTGGACTGCAAGTGAATTCACTGGGCCAGATGCTCAGGCCAAGCCCCAGGGCTGCTTGTCCCTAGGAAGTAAAGGTAGAAGATTCCTGAGGTCATTTTTAAAAAATTTTATTTTGTGTTACGGTGAAGTTCCTGTTTCAGAAGTGATGTTTATATTTTAGTCTCCCTTTTCAGTGCTGCCCCCTAAGGCAGAGGATACAAGAGGGGTGCATCATTTTTATGACAACAAGGATGCATCCCTTGCAATTGTGACTTCCTTTGGCTGGGATGTGGGATGCTGTGGCCGGCCTGCTGTGTTTTCTTCTTTCTCTGGGACAGCTGAAGCGAGTACTGCAGTAACAGATAGATTTGTGATGGATGGACTGGCAGAACCAACATATTTTACAGAGGTTAATAAGAGTTTTGTAGCTGTTATTTATTACCAGGACAGGGAACGCCTACATGTGTCCCTATCTCTTATTGCAGTAGTAACGCTTGTCTTGAAAACCAGCTCATCAGCTTTCCCCCAGGCACTAGTCTGCTTTTCCCCTCCTTACAGTTTCTCCAGGCCATGCTGCCCGTTTAGCATTTCCCTGAACTACAAGGGACAGACTGAGTGTCTGGGAATGTATGCACAAATCAGATGACCCGAAACAGCCTGCATTTTTTTTCCCCTGTTACTGGATCACTCAGGTGTTCTTGCTTTGAATCTCCCTCTTTGTTACCTACCGGGGCATTTGTGGCTGGAAGGTTGTCGGGACAGGGGCAGTTTGACACAAGCATGCTCAGCACAGAGGAGCAGTCTGACCTGCTCGCAGCTCCACGCGCTGCTGCTCTAATGACAGCGGTGATTTTTCACGCCTGTTATTGGAAGAAGGAAGTAACTGTCTGCAGTAAGCCACGTACTAATCAGGAGCTGGATTTCTGGGCACCTTTACCTGTTTGTTTTCCTCTCCGAGTGACTTGCCTCTGAGCGGGACACTTTGCAGCCCCGAGCCTATGTCAGCCCTGCCGCGATCTGGCATTTGTCAGTCACTCAGAAGATGGGAGCTCAAGTGAGAGGTTTTCCCAGTTGCCAAACATTGTTCCTACTATGGGAGGCTTTTGGTCTCAACCTTAGAGAAGCTGTCAGTGTTCTGGCTGCTGGGCAATGCTTCTGCCAGCCCGGGGGTGAAAAAGGAAAGGCAGGGTTGTCCAAGTCTCTGGCCAGATAGCGCCTGGATTTCACCGCCACGTGATGCAGCTGTTTAGCAGCTTGTGCATGCAAATGCTGTTGAAAACCAAAGGGGCATGGGAGAAAAGGAAGAAACATTTTGTTTTTCCTCTCCCCTCCTCTGCCTGTTTTTGTCATGCTGCTGTTCTCCTCCTGCCCCGCTCCTCAGCTATTTGGCAGAATCGCTGCCATTGCAAATGTACGTGACTAATCTGTTACTTGGGGAAGCGATTCACAGGCATGAATGACCCAGGCGGTCAGGGAGCTGATGGGATCCTGTGCTGGGAAGAGTGTTTTGGGGTTTTTGGGGTTTTGGTGTGCCTTTTTTTTTTTTTTCTTCCCTAGAGGGCTGCTCCCTTTGTTAACTGATGGGAGATAGATACCCATCGGAGCACTAGATGCATGGATAGGGTCTCTGTTAAAGAGGTGGCCACGCTCTTCCCAGCCCCAGGGGCAGATGCGCTGCACCAGGACTGCACGTCCCCCTTCCTCCCCAGCCACGTGGATGCCGTTCCCTGGCGGAGGCACGGTGCCATCAGCCGCAGCGTGCTCGCCGGAGTGCAGAGGCTCTGGAAGGTCTGGGTGTGAGATTAGGGCAGATCCCTACTCGTTCGTCTCCCAACCAGCTCAGGCAGACACCCGAGGCCGTGGGACCGGAATGCTCTGACCTGAATACAGCCAGGCACTGTCGCTTCAAGCCCGGTCCTCGCCTCCCTCCACCACTTTGCTTTGCTCTGTTTCAGCTGTGCATCCTTAAGTGATTCAGGGGCTCCAGGCCAAAGGGCTCTTTGCCCCGCTGGGCTGATCCTGAAGAGAAGGGGTGATGTGCCAGGAGGTCTGGGAGGCGAATGTCATTTCATCACAGTTCTCCCGGGAGAGGTAGAGGGATCCAGCATGGGAACAACGGGGGTGGGGGGGCAGGGGTTAATGAGGAGAAATGGGATAAATTAAAGAAGGGAAAATGTAGGCCAAGTATTTGAAGAAAACATATGTTTAAATGCTGTAAAGCCAAGAACTATTTTCTCAAAAAAACAAGTAAATTCCAGGGAATGACTAAATTACTGGACACAGCTCCTAACTAGGTACCTTGAAAATGTGTTGAATCAGGCTCTTGGTGTGAATTACTAGCCCAGCTCTGGAAAATATACCCTAGGGAGTACCAGCTTTCCTGGTTTTTCACTGATCTTAATGCCAAAGTGAAATCTCCTGAGGCAAAGGGACATTAACTAACTTACAGTGCCATCTAGCCCCATCTAAGACATAAGACGTCTATGAGTGGTTGCTAATTTTGTTCCTGTAACCGGGAGGCTGAGTCACTTCAGCTCTAACCCACCTCCTAGGTCATGTGCTTGTGGATATAAGTGTATCTTGGAGTACATCTGTGCATGCACTGGGATGTATTTTTAAAAACCTGTCCAGGAGCCATAAATGTAAATGCCTGACTGGGAGCCATCCCAGCTGGACAAATCCTATGTGTTTTCCTGGCCACTCGAGGTGGGGAGGGCAGCTCAGTGTTGCTTAGGCCTGTCTGGCACTTCCCACTGATAAGACCTTACTTTGGATGGCTCAGGGATTTGCCAGCCTGCAAGTGCTTGAGCCAGGAGCGTTGGGTGCTGGGTGCTTGCTGCAGGCTTTTTGTGGGGACTTCTCCCCAGAGCAGCGCTTGTAACAGCTCCCAATGCTCAGAGCACGGGTTTGCACTTTCTGAAGGGAAAAAAAAAGGCAAATATGAAAGCAGCAGTGCTGCTGCTACTGCTCATCTTGTGAAACACGTTGGGAGCAGAGGGTGGTGGCTCCAGCTCTTGCTGCCCACACTGTGCTGTGACCGCATCCCTGCACCTTTCAGTGCACTCACCACAGACACATCATCCCCTGAAAGATGGCGGCATGGGGTGAACTCTGACGACCCATCAAAGGCCACAGAGTGGAAAAAGATGCCTTGGGCTCCCTGGTACAAGGGTTCAAGGCACCTTGAAGTCTGTGAGTGTCCTAAAATTGCTGTGTTAGGTCTTTGGGCCTCTGCTTTTTGCCCTTGTGGGCTCCAGAGGGATTTAGGGGGTGCTGCTGGGGCCCATGGGTTTGGTGCAATAGTTTGGTTTTGAGTCTGCAAAGCTGGTGCCAGCCTTTCTTTTCTGCCTTGCAAAAGACTAATGCAGGGAAGCTGGCCAGACTTCCAAAGGTAGCGAAGTAGCCTTTTTCTGTGCAGGAAAACACCCATTATCCTAACTGGGCTTGGATTACCAGTGTTTTTTCGCACTTTCTCCTTTATGTTTCTTTTTTTTTTTCCTTGTGTGCTTGCAGTAATGTCCGTAGCCAGACATATGCTCATGGCCTGGAATGAAGTCGGCTGCAATTTCATCCTAAGGGAGTCGCTCAACGGGGGTTTTGTTGAGGCAGGACACAGGCTCTGGTGGAGCTGCACATGTGCTGTTAGACCTCCAACTGCACTCCCTCTGCCTTCAGCCTTGTGGGAACGAGGAGCAGCAGGCTCAGAAATACAGCCAGTCTGGTGCACATCTGGAGGCAGTAATTGGAGGTAAAGTGTGCACCTTCTGTTCTCGATCGAATGAGGTGTTTTCTTGCGTTAGCGATTTCAGCGCATCAGCACCAAAATTCATCCTTTTAAACACATTTGCTCCCTATCCCCCATGTTCTGTGCTGGTCCAAACCTTCTCCAAGCATAAAGGTGTTGGGAGCTGGGTTGCACGGTCAGGCCTCTCTCCTGTAGGGCTACTTGCGCCTTACTTCCTTTATCTCCAAGAGCAGCCAGAAGCACATGCTGCAGCAACATAATCATTTAATCCAGGCTGGTGAAACCTGTTCTCCAGATGAACAACTGACAGATCGTTTGCTCTGTAGCTCTGCATATGAATGCAATGTTTGTTGGGGTGGCTGGATGCCGGTGCCAGTTTTCCACTCCAGTTTCCAGCAAAGCCAAGCAGCAGCCTGACCATGAATCTGCTTCCAGCTCCTTCCTCTGCTCCCTGCAACATCCTTGCTGCGGCCATGTTGGTGCTGGGGCTCTCCCTCCCTGGCTGCTGGCTGCTGGCCACTGGTGTGGATGCAGTAGGTGCACAGATTCCTGGCAGGCGGATGCAGCCCTTGGAGGAGCGCAGCAGGCCTGTGGCGCCTGGGACAGGAACGTGTTTGCCTGGGGAGGCAGGTGATACCTGAAAGGGTGCAGCCAAAACTAACAAAGGTGTGTTCAGAGATAGATACAGTTTGATCTTTAGCCCCTGATACAAACCTTGCCTTGGCTGGGGAAGCTGCTCTGCCAAGCCCTCTCGTAAGGGCGTAACAGCCTGGCGGATTGCTGGTGATTCCAGCAGTGGGTTGGAGCGGGGACATGTACTGCTGCCTCCCTTGCAACTGCTGTGAGTTAGCAGGGGCAAGTGAGAGGGGCACGCCCTGTTTTAGGCCTCTGAAGTCCTCGGGTCTGAATGTCAGATGTGAGAGATGGTGCTCTCATAGTCTCATGTGCCATCACAGAATTACAGAAGGGTTTGGGTTGGAAGGGACTTTAAAGATCATTGAGTTCCAACCCCCCTGCCATGGGCAGGGACACCTTCCACTAGACCAGGTTACTCAAAGCCCTGTCCAACCTGGCCTTGAACACTTCCAGGGATGAGGCATCCACAACTTATCTGAACAACCTGTTCCAGTGTCTCACCACACTCGCAGTAAAGAATTTCTTCCGAGTATTTAATCTAAATCTATTTTCAGTTTAAAAGCATTACCTCTTGTCCCATCACTACATGCCCTTGTCAAAAGAGCAGAGCCAGTGGTGCATTGCACATTGTGCAAATGCATGTGCTCATGTAGGTTTTCTGAGTGCCCAGAAAATGTGTCATCTCCTAAGTGCTGGAGGTACTTCTGGTGAGTGGCCCGTCCTGCTCTGCTGCAGCCCTTGTTTGCTGCTTCTCTGGTTTCACGTTCCATCCCTTCCTGATTTTGTAATGCAAGCAGCAGCTGACACTCTCACGGCCCAGCTGATGGCTTGGTGGTGGCACAAAACCAGGGAGAGCATTGTGGTGTGCACTGGTGGCAGCCAGTGCTCCTACAAACAGCATTACAAACTCACCAGGTGAATATGCAATGGTTTTGCAGACATAGTCTTTATTTCTGGCTTAAGGAGCAAGCAGAGGGCTGAGACTTTACCAGGGCCAGCTTATGCCTCTTGAATTGCCTGACCTGCTTGCAGTGCCTCCGAGGATGGAGAGCTGAAAGAAGCTGCTTGCATTCAGATTGCAATCCAGATTCCTTTAAAACGCCTTTTTTTTGAGAAGAGCACGCCTTAAATATTTTTGGGCCCAACACTGTGAGGTTGGCTCAGCCTCCAGAAACACTTTCCAAAGCTTGTGGTCCAGAATAGTGTGCTCTAAAAATGCACTGCATCCCCCTGCACTAGCTGGTCCAACCTACTGTGGCCATATAACAGGATTTTTCTTTCAGCTCATATGAGATTCCTATTAAGATCTGTATTTGTTGCACAGTGCAACAGCTTCTTTTTCTTCCTTGTTCCCTGTTATGCACCTCCAGTGCCTGTCTCCGTGCTAGATGAGAGCCTGTGGGGCATTTAGGGAGTGCAGGTCTGGGCCGTGTATCACCCTGTCACCAGGACCGAGCTGGGAGAGGTCAGTACATGTGCACAGCTCAGAGCAATGCGTGCTGTGCTCGGGGGGGATGGGAGGTTTGAAACCGTCACTGGTATTTTATCTTCAGTTTGGCATGGCTCAGGTTTGTCAGCAAAACACCATGGTCCTGAAATTTCAAGCCTGAGGCGGAGCTGGGAAGAACGTCCTAGAGCTCCTGGGTTTCTGTCTAGGGCTTTGGACACAGCTTCAGTCAAAGATTCCCCCTTCCTGAAAGAAGAGCGATGTCAAAGTGTAATGTTTACATCAGTTATGTGAAGTCCACTCAGACCTATTCAACCCCCTGCCTCTGCATAATTTTTTTTGGCAAGCATTAACTAATAAGGAAGGGAGTAAATCTTGCTTGAAGTTATTTTTCTTCCTGCTCCTGTGTCCCACTCCCAGGCGCTCCATGGCAGGTGCTCCAGAGGCGAAAACCAGCGCTCCTGCAGAGACAGATTAGCAGCACACAAAATGATCTCTCTCCTCCTCGTGCACCCCAGAGCCAGGAAACTCCCCCATCTCTCCAGCCTTGCAGCCCAGCTGTCCCAAACCCCAGACAGCAGGGATGGATAACAGCAGGCTGCTCCCTGCACTGCAGCCCAGGCGATGGAGGAGATAATGGGAATGATTTCTTGGTACAAGTACAAGCATGAATCCTCTGAAGAAATACTAAGTCCTAGTTGCGGTGGAAAAAAAAAAGGAAAATAAAGCAAATGCACGCAGGTGCACACACACAACCTCGACCTCATGTAACGTTGGAGGGTTTGGTTGTGTTTGACTTTTTTTTTCTCAGCTGCTGGTCCTTGAACTCCTCCCAGCGTGGCTCCACCACTGGAGCAACAGCTGGCGTGCTGAGGTGCACTGCAGGGTTGCCAGCTCTGCTCACTGCAGATCAAGCCTTGCACTCTATTACTAGGGGATTTCCTTGAAGCCCTCGTGCCTTTTTGCCAGAGTGCTCAGATTGTGTGAGAATTGTGCCTTTTGACGGAGGAAAAAGGGCTGAGGGGGGGAAGCTAATTAAGAAAAAAATGTTTCTAGCACTCATGACTGTGTAGGAAAAGTAACAAATAGGAAATGAGTGTAGCCTACAGTGAGTAAAATAATAATCTTTCTGCCCCGAGCAGGGCTGTATGAGCTGTTCGGATGACATGTGGTGGTGGGGGTGTGGAAGAAAATGGAGCCCTGCTCTGTGCTGCAGGCCTTTTGCCACTGCAAAAACTTATTTTGCCACTCTGGATGCTAACTCATGACAGGCAATTGCTTTAGCTATGGTGAATGAAGCCTAAGGAAGGGTCCATCACAGATTAACTCCTAAACCTCAGGGTGTTTTGCTAAGTGAGGTGCCAGACCAGTCTGTGGAAATCTTGTTCTTGAATTATTATTCCTTTTAAATGTTAGACTGTGCCTGCAAAGATGAAGTGTTTCCTGGCCTCACTTTTCAGCATCGCTATTCTTTCCATCCTCTATTGCTTCCACACTGGGTACAGAGACTTGAGCTTTCAATACCTGCAAATTTCCATCTGGTTTGTTAGCAGCACTCCTCAGGAAGGGGATTATGAGAAGTTGGAGATGCTACAGGTAAGCATCCAAACAGTAATCCTGGTTTCCACGATGAGGCAGTATGTTTTGTGTGGTTAGAGAAGCAGGAACAGAACTCATGAGTGACAGAGCAAAAAATCAGTGATTGCTGTTTGGCAGGAGATACTTAAACTTTGTCAAGCTAGGCAAGTATCTCCATTGTGGTCTCTGACTCACAATTCAAATATGCTGGGAACATTTGAGGGGGCTGGGTCAGTTCTTTAAGCAGTGGGAAAACAAGGCTTTAATGCATCACGGCATTACTTTGGGTCTGTGCTCTACTGTTCTGCTTTTCTTTGAGGAAACTGGTGTGGCTGGCGGTGGGGAGAGGGAGGTGTTGTGAAACCACACACACACACACACACACACACACATGTGATTTTAATCCCTCCTAACAATGTTTCAGACTCATTTGACTGCGGTGGCTGAGCTGAACCACTTCTGACTTGCCCTCCTGAAGGTGAACGGAGGACGAGGCTGTGCGGTGGGGCTGGTGACAACTCGGTTTCAACCTCTGCTGCAGCAGCCTGGCTGAGGTATGCAACACAGAGGAGCTCGTAGAGGGGCTCACCAGCCCCTTCCAGCTACTCAGTACCACTCCGTGGGCACAAGAGTGTCACAAACTGGCTGGTTAAACCAGGCTTGCAGCTCTGGTGTGTGGTCATTATGGTGGCAAAAAGCAGCTGGGCTGTTCCGGTGAATCAGGCTGTGAGCATAGGAAGGCTTGCCAGCAGCTCGGCTCTCCTGCTTCCTTCCACTGCTGCAGATAACGCCGTGCAGCCTCCCAGGGAGGGAGGTGCATTTAAGCCCTTACCAAAGGTGTTTTCTGTTGATATGGTGTATTCCTGCACATGGAGGGGAAGGCAGATATGGCCAGACATCCTCTCCCAGATCCTGTTGCGTGGGTGAGAGCGGCTGCTGGCAGTGGGGTTGCTCCTTCGTGCTTCTCTGGCTGGAGGCAGGCACCCATTTGGGGATGCTTCCTGGAAAATACAATTGTACAGTGAGCAGATGCTTTCAGTCCATGGCTTTGCACCTTCTGCTCCTGGGAGGGGCTGGAAGGAGAACCAGGAAATGGTGCTGGAAGAGTATGGCCAAAATGGTCAAGACCAGGTAAGGAGCAGCCATATGGCAGACGAGCTGCTTGCTCCGTAATTAAGCCAAGTCCTCGGGATGCAAGAGGTTTGGCTGTGCTCAGTTGAGAGCCTGGCTTCCTGTGTGTTCCTCCGTGCTATGATTCTGACCAGAAATTCCATTTTTGACCTGAAAAATCTTCCAGATGAAAATTTAATTATAAAAGTGATGTATTCCCACAAGAAACTCCAGTGTCAGCAAATAAGCATTTTTTTCTGAAAAACTGTTTTATTCACACACACAAAAACCTGGCTCCCACTGGTTCCATGCTAGAGCATTACCCTGTTAAAAACTCTGTTGATTTGTTTAATAAAAATGATTATGGTTTGCAATTAGCATCCATTAGGAATACAAGTTGCAAAGAATTGACGCCAGTCCTGAAGCCCTCTCACACAGGATAAATTTTCTTGGCAAGTTATTAAATCATGACCTATGCTATAGCTGTGATTTATAAAAGGTTTCTGGCGGTGGAGAAGTGGGATGAATCAATTGTGGGAGTGCTAACCCAGATAACAACATTTTCTTTCCTTTGGTGCAACAAATTACTTGCTTTCTGCAGAGCAAAGGTGCACACATTTTCCCCCAGATGATGTGACTTGTAACACGGACTTTGTAAATATTTTCCTTATGTAAAGGTCTTTGCTCGTGGTTGTTATTGGTTCCATATTTACTTGGGATCTTTGCATGCAGAGGACAGCTTTTGGCTTGTGAAGAGGAACTTCTTGGAGGCCGGACCGTTTCCCCTCACACTCCTGAGCGTCGCCAGGACTGTGTATAATGCTCAGAAAGGCTGCTAGGGGCCAGGTGCTTCTCTGCGTGTAACAGAAAACTCTGCAAGCTCATTAATAAAGGCCAAATAAAATAAAGCTTGGAAAGTCAACATATTCGAGAAGATACGCTGTTCTGGGAAACAAGTGGAGAGAAGGTGTGTATTTATGTGAACAAAAGAAATCCAAACTGTAAACCATAATATATCTGTTAGTTCATTAATGCATCTGATTCTGACTGATTCCAGGGGTGTTCCTGCTACCCAGCAGCAAAAGTGCAAATAAGTGGACAGCTGTGATTTAGTGCCAAATATTTGAACACACCGTGACAATTCAGGCCACCCACTCTCTTAAGTAAATATAACTTCTGGAGAATCATTTCTAACTGGGCTGAAGTGCAGAGCAGCCACTTTCATGTGCATCTCAGCCAAATGGCCTTCAAGTATTTGGGGCCAAACTTTGCCTTCTGTTACACCCTGGGAGCCCTCATTCACTCCTGAGTTTGCACTATGTAGCTGAGGGGCAGAGCTGACTCTTGATGCTAATCTTTTTCTAGCTCAGTAAGTACAATTTCACATGTAAATGTGAATGTGGAACAGATCTGGACTCGATTAGCTCCTGAATCCTTGACAAAAAGCTATAATTGTTTATTCAGATGATGTTTCTTTCTCTCTCTCTTTTATTTTCCCTACTCTTTAAACCCAAGGTTTTAATGGGCTTGTAAAATAAATACATGAATGTAGATTACAGTGGTATCAAAGGTGTGAGGAAAGCTCTTCCCTTCTCCTCAGCAGGGCTAAATGATCACTTGGTGCACACTTCAGTTGTGCTCTCCAGAGCCTTGGGCAGGGGTGGCTGCGGATCTGACGGTGGGAGGGAGGGTATTTCCAAGACAACACTTAGCCCAGGGCTCCCATTACAGATGTGAAGGACCTGTGATAGATATCTTTTTTTTTCCTGGTCGGCAGTGAAATCTGTGCTAGTGGCAATATCTGGGGCACAGGGTTGTTGGGGGAGGAGAAAAGCAAGGGAATATGGAAAAAAATTGTATTTATCAGGGTAATCTAGTTCAGGAGCACAAGTACTAAAGCATTTTAATCACAGTCATACGGCTGTGTGTCACTGCAGGGCAGAATTAAGGCTATTTGTATGCCTTGGTAGCATACTGCCACACTTCAACAAGTTAGAATTTATTTTAAGCATAACTTTAACTCTGAATTCCCTAGGTTTGTAAAGTCTAGTCTGGAAATAAATGCAACCTCTTTATATTGTACTTCACTCTTAAAATAGGCTTTCTACTTTAGCTCCGTTTCTGTTGGCTCGGCAAGAGCATGGGCTGTCATTTCCTGCCCTGCTGGGTTTGCTGTTTAAATGGAGAGGGCGGTGTATCCGAATAAAGGAACACAGCAGTAAAAGCTGGGATGGGAGAGGGATGGCACTCCCAGGGCAGCTGTGCCACAGCCCAGTTATTGCTTTAACTGCCCGTGCCTCACTATCTCCTGCACGAATGTGTGGCTACATTTGGCACAGAGATGCTTTCCTTGGGGGTAGAAGGAGCTCACAAGGGATCAAAGTTTCAAATTTGGTTTCATGCTGTGGAAGTGACGTTGTGGTGTCAGCTCCCAGTAAGGCCACTGGAATTGGTGGGATGATGCTCAGCTCACACCAGACTGCCTGTGAGCTTGGCTCACAGCTCTGGAGCTGCATGCTGGAGCTCTTCATGTGCCGCAATGGAGAGGCTCCACCCGGCCAGGCTGGGCACAGCTGGCCCAGCAGTGTGCCCAGGGATGGGGCACAGGGATAGTCCCCTGCAGGAGAAGTTACTCTGTTTGCCTCCCCACAGCGGAAATTGCCTCCTTCTCCTCCTGTCATGGGGAAGGCAGGGGACGGAGTCTGTGCCCTGACTGTTTTTAACACGGGTTTCTTTGAACAAGGCTTCTTCTTGATAAGAGACAAACAGCATCATTCCTGGAGTTTCCTGCCTTGGCTTTTGCCTGCAGCCATTACCTCCGTCCCCCACTTCCAAGCCATCCTGCTGGGCTTCTTGCCTTGCTACACATCCAGAGACACAGTGCATACCTATGTCCCCCCTCTCTCCCTTGCTCTCCTGTGCAAGCTCCCTCACTCTCTCCCTCATTTCCCTCCCAATACACCCCTGCCCTACCCCCTGACTAAAGCAAAATTTCCCTCTTTTTTTGGCAGCTGGCCTTCCCAGGGGCCCAGACTAACAGAAGCCTGAGCCCTGACTGACTGTGCCTTGGCCAGAGCAGAGCAACTCTTTGCTGAGAGATAATGTTGCCTTAAAGGAGAAGGGATTTTTTATTTCCCTATCTGTTTCCCTATCGTGCTCACCCATTTGTTTCTAGGCTCCCATGGGGAGAGTGATGCTTGTGCCTGGGACCCGCTGCCTCCCAGTCACCTACTGGGAGTTCCCCTCTTCCTGGACAATCTTCCTGGCTGTGGAGTTCATCTCTGAGCTAGGCCTCCTATAATTAATGCAAGCCTTGCTCCTGACTTTCTGCAAGCTCTGGATTTGTGCAAGGCCTTTCCAGGACTTGCAGCTTTCCTCCAGCTCAGCCCTTGCGAGCCAAGTGATGAGGCTTCCAGGGCTTCTCCCGTGGGATGGCTCCAGTGCATGCATCTCACTGTCAGGAAGCTTTTCCTGACACTCAGCCTAAATTTTCCCCTTTTCAAATGTCATCCTGGCACTCCTACTTAGCATGCACTTTCTGTGCATCTCACTCCCTCTGAGCAGGCTGTGCTTTTCCCTCTCCACTGCCTGGGCTCTTTCTGGTGCTTGCTGGCTGTCACCCACTTTTCTCGCACCCGCCTCAGCTTGGCCAGTCCAAGCACATTATCTTACAGCTCATTTCCCATTATAAATCAAACCTCCCAGGCATTTCCCTCTTTTTTTTTCCTTTTTTTTCTTTTTTTCTTTCTTTACTTCTTCTCCTTTTACCTTCTCCCCACCACACAGGAAGGATTTTTGGGTGTCTGCCTCATGGTTCAGAATATTTTTCTCTCCCCTTTCACTGGCAAGGTTTTTAGTGTAAAGTGCTGACATTTCTTTGTTGCTGTGGGCAGCATTACTCAGAGTAATGAGTGGCTGGGAATGGGTGAATGCACAAGCAGAGGTCCTGGGAGCAGCCCAGGCAGGTGTCCCTCAACCTGTGCCGTGCTTGTGCACTCTCCAGTACAGATTGAGCTCCCACTGTTGCCTTCCTCTGTGTGAAGCCATGATCACTCTCCCCTGTTAGGACTCTTCCCATGGATTTTGTGGATCTGAGGTTACCAAATCTCTGCTGAGTCTGGTCTGTGTGGGCAATGACCTTGAGTTTGGGGAGGACTGGAAATGAAGAGGGGCAGGCTCTTCCTCATGGTGTGCACACATGAAATGGCTCCATGTGCCTCATTTCTTTATCAAGCCAGCCTGAGTGTGCTTCCTGGTGAGGAATGGAGCAGCACCAGAATGGAAAAAAGAGACAGGTTGCTTTTCCTTCTGTGTCCAACTTCTTCGCTACCGCATGACATGGGTTTTGTTCAGGATCAGGACCTGGGGCGAAGGGCTGAGCTGCTATCCCACTTGCACTGCCACCGGCGTTGAGTTCTTGCTTTGCCATAGCCAGAAAATGAAGGTTTCTCCATGCAAAACGACAAACACAACCGTGGAGGTTGCCATGACAGCTCTGAGGAGAAACTGGGTCAGCCCTGCAGCCCGTGGAGGGGACCAGTCATGGCTGCCTGGTGGTCACCCTCAAGCCCACAAGGGCAAATGTGTTCCAGCACTCATTATTGGGCTGACTGCACTGGTTCTGTGTTTCCTGGGAGGAAACCAAAGAGTTTCAAACTTGGTTACCAGTTTAAAGTTAGTGTGGCTAAAATGGTTGGTTGGAACCCACACCACTGCCATGGCAACAGATACACACACATTTTTTTTGGAACATGAAATGAGAGCAACTTTTCTTGTGCGTAAGTAACTCTTCAGAGGAGAAGATGCTGAGGAACTAGAATTAGGAATGACATACTGAGGAGACTGGAGATACCAAGCCAGCAGAATTGAGTACAGGATCATTTTAAAATTAAAAAGAAAGTCAAGGATGAACGGTGAGGCTGAGAAAGTGCTTTGGCCAGTGAAATGCCTTAAATAATAGTGTCCTCCATGGATTTAAGACCAGTTATGAAACACATCATTGGTTTCACTTCAAAATAGTATTATCAAAACATAAAAGTGCATGTTCATTGATTATTGATCTCTTTGGAGAATGTAGTCACAAGTGTTTCAGGGGGGCATTGCTGAGAGCTGTGGAAGATCTATCCTTTTTTTCCAGCCATTTACCCTCCTCACTTTCTATATAACCCCCTCAAGGGTACGATATTGATCTGTTAATTCTCCTTTTTACTTCCTACTTGCCACTTTCTAGACCGAAGACACCAGGGATCTGAGTACCCTCCTTGAAGAGCAGAAGGGACGGGTAAGGCACATCCCACCAGTTCCTGCAGTGGAAGCCAAAGTGACCATTGTTCCTTTCCTTTGTCATCACCATAATGCTGTGCAGGAGAAGGACAGACACTGGTGGCCCATCTCCCATGGGTCACGTATTATCAGCAGTTTCATGACAGACTAGTTTTAGGTTTAATGCCAGTTCTGCATTAATGCAGGTAATGGTGTGACTATACAATCTGTGGTTATTTCCATGTAAGAGACAATACATACTTTTGTAGAGACCAGGAGATTTTTGGGGAATTGCATGTGTGAAATATAAATTAATGCACTGAACTACCTTTTGTACACACACATGTATGCACACACAAAAGCATGGATCAAGTTGCAAAGTCTGCTCCATAAAAGTGGTGCTGATTTTGAAGGTTTTGCTGCTACCTTTTGCAGCCTTTTTCCTGTCACAGAGGCAAGGAGCACCAGAGGGTTTGCCCCACGGGCTACCAGCAGCTTGGCACTTTGCACTGCATGGCTGGAGGGTCACTGATGTCATAGATGTTACGTGGCCAGGAGCAGAGTTGTGGCAGTGACCCGGTCCTCAGGAAGAGGTGCTTCTGTTTCTGTGCAGGTAGCCAATATTGCACTGCTGGGATAGTGGTTTAGCCACGAGAGCAGAATGATGCCCTGTGCTTGCTGAGCACTACTGCTGGACAAGCAGTACTTTTCTGAGATCAAACTGAGCCCTGGCTCCATCGGCTGGCATGGAGGCTGGGCTGGGCGCACCAGCACCAGGGTCTTTCAGCATTGGGATGGAGCCCCTCTGAGGCATCAAAACATGCAAATCCTTCCTGCTGGCCTCCTCCCTGCCCGGTTTTCCTGTCTTTGACCCTGGCTGCATGCCAGGTCCCCACCAAACCTCCTCTATCACTCGCCTCCTCAGCTGGGCAGGAGAGAGAAAAGACTCCTTGATCGAGATAAGGTCAGGTAGAGATCACTCACCAATTACAGTCATGGGCAAAAGAGACTCGACTTGAGAGAATTAGTTTAATTTATTATCAATCAAATCAGAGTATGATAATGAGAAATAAAACTAAATCTTGAAAAAATCTTTCCTCCACTCCTCCATTTTTCCTGGACTCAACTTGACTCCCAAATTCTCTACCTCCTCCCCACAGGGCAGGGGGATGGGGAGCTGGGGCTATGGTGCAGGGGCAACAGGGAGCTGGGGCTGAGGTCAGTTCATCACAGTTGTCTCTGCTGCTCCTTTCTCCTCAGGGAGGGGACTCCTCACGCTCTTTTCCTGCTCTAGCCAGGGGTCCCTCCCATTGGAGACAGTCCTCCATGGATTTCTGCAAGGTGAGTCCTTCCCACAGGCTGCAGTTCTTTATGAACTGCCCCACCATGGTTCCCTTCCATGGGGCACAGTCCTGCAGGAGCAGCCTGCTCCAGCGGGGGTCTCCCGCAAGGTCACAAGTCCTGCCAGCAAACCTGCTCCAGGGTGGGCTCCTCTCTCCATGGGGCTACAGGTCCTGCCAGGAGCCTGCTCCAGCATGTGCTTCCCATGGGGTCACAGCCTCCTTTGAGCATCTACCTGGTCTGGCGTGGGGCCCTCCACAGTGAATACCTGCTCCACTGTGAACCTCCGTGGGCTGCAGAGGCACGGCCTGCCCTCACCATGGGCTGCACCCTGGGCTGCAGGGGAATCTCCGCTCTGGCACCTGGAGCCCCTCCTCCCCCTCCTTCACTGACCTTGGTGTCTGCAGGCCTGTTTCTCTCACGCATTCTCTCTCACACATTCCTCTCTCCAGATGCAATTGCTCTTGTGTGACCATTTTTTCTCCTTAAACACATTATCTCAGAGGTGCTACCACCCTCAGTGATGGGCTCAGGTTTGGCCAGCTTCACGTCCATCTTAGGTCTGGCTGGCAATGGCTCCTTTGGACATGGGGGAAGCTTCTGGCAGCTTCTCACAGAAGCCACCCTTGGAGCCACCCCACTACAAAAACCTTGCCATACAAACCAAATACACTGTCTTGGACATCATCTCCTCTCCAAATTAATCTGAAAGCATTTCTTTCCAATGTTTCTGGAATCCCAGAAGGGAGCTTAATCTCTTCAGCATCCTCCTCATGCAAAGTGTACCTAGGGTGCCGGATGGCTGAATAACCTCTCATGCGCTGAGAGCCATTAGCATTTGAATTAGTGACATGAGGATAGCAGGTGATTATCCCATTTAACAGCTGAAAGTGTACCTAGGGGGGACACCTTCAAGAAGAAGGGACACCCTCAAGAAGAATGAACAAAAATGTAGTGGATTTTTCTCTTTTAGTAAGGGTTTCCCTGCCTCGTATGAATATTGACATGCTCCCATGCTTGAAAAGTGGTGCATTTTCCACAGGGACATCTTATGATCGTTAAACCTCTTTCCTGTAGAGAGCTGGACACCTCAGTATACCTACAATATGCCAGCAGATGAGAGTGAGAAAGTGGAACTGTCCCCAGACAGAAAGGGAAGTGGTCCTGCATATTTGGGAAACAGGCTAAGCCAAGCATAATGAGAACAGTCATAAGAAAGCTGCAAAAAGAAGCAAAAGTTAAAGCATATCTGTTCTAGAGCACTTCAGCCATAAGAGATGTGCCTGGGATTGGCCTGACTGCTATTCTCCTAGGCGGAAATGTGACTGCTTCAAGGGGCAGGAGGACCCAGGCACCAGTTAGAGTCCCCAGTGTGATAAAAAAGATGAACAAAAAATGCCCTCTCTGAAGATTTGGCTAGATGTAGAGAAGTGCATTTTGAAAGTGTAGGATCTATCAGACATATTGCAAAAGGAAACCTTTCTATATGCAGGGCATTTTTGCAAAAGAAGACAAAAGTGAGGAGGAATTATTGCAGTTATTAGTGTGGATGAATTTCTCTCCTGGTATATGACTCCATTTCTCTTGACAGTGTGTTAAGCAAAAAGCAAAGTACCAGTCCTCATCATCACAAGGAAGTGCTGTCTGGGCTCCGGTATCAAAGACATTAAAACGTGACTCTCCCCATCTCCCACTTGGAGTCTCAAACATGACTCATTTTGAGGCTCTGCCTTTTGGAGTAAGCTGAACAAGCTGAGGATGCCGCACTTTCACAAGAATTCACCTATGTCACCTCCCACTGGGATGCTGGTGACCTGCCTCCCGGCCTTTCAGAAGGTCAGGCTCCTCATTCAGGTGCATTGTTGAAGGCTGATCCCCTTTCTGAAAGCTGTCTTAGCCTTGAGATGTTTGTGGAAAGTTGGCTTCATTGTCCCCCCAGGATCAGCATCTCAGAGAAAACAGAAATAACCCCCCAGGCTTTTGTCTTCAGCGGAGAGTGAAGGGGGACAGCAATATGGGAGGAGTGAAGTGACTTTTTTGTCCCACTGTGATTTGAAGCTGATGGCAAGAGGTGTACCTTGGGTCAGGTTAACTCTGCAGGGTCAGAAAATCAGTTTAAAGTGGTGAGCTTGTCCCTGGGGTAGAAGTGATGAGAGTGGGCAAAAGAAATATTTCTCCAGTCTTTTTTGTGGAACTGGAGGTTTTTGTTTCCTTTAGACTTGAGGGGGATAAACCTTTTCTAATAAGCCAGAGGATTTTATGGGGTACAAGGTTTTTCCACTTGGTTTTTCAATCTCCTTCAATACAATTTTTGTCTTCTCTCTCTCTAATTTTTTCTTTCTCTTTGAATAAACTCCCTTTGAGGTGGGTGCAGTGGCAATATCCAGGCACAGGTGAGGATATAGAAACATTTAAGATGTTAAATAACATCCTTCCTATTATTTCCTCCCTAATTATTTTTACCCTCTGTGATGACCACTTACAGTCTAATGAATGTAAGCATTATTTCCATACAAAGTAGTGGTAGCAACAAAGGTGAAGATGCCTCTTTTTAACCTTACTTTCTTAGCAGGCCTTTTTCATACCATCCTTACCACTTATCTGACCAGTAAATCTGCAAATACATGCAAACGGTATTTACTGTGTTGTTACATGTACCTCAAAGCAGATGGTGAGCCAGTACCAAAGCTCACATTTTTACACCTTTATGCAGCATCTGGGGAGATGGATTAAATTCCTGCCCTGCTTGGGGCTTCACACAGACCTCTGCCTCTATGGCAAGTGACTCACAACTGCTGCCAATCCCAGCTGCATTGTTTCAGGGTATTTTTCTTCATACAGTATGAATAAAAGAATGCTGACAACACTTCCTCCACCTCCCTGTCCCCCCTGCCCACAAGTAATATTTCCAAAGAGGCCTGCCAAGGTTTTTGTTGAGCCATTATTTTGTGTACTGCTGGTGTCTCAGTCACCTGGGTGCCCTCCTGCTTTTTCCATGCTCTGTGGCCCAGTTCAGCTGATATTGCAGCATCCCTGGGTGCTGTGCGTGGGCTGTACAGTGAGATAGATGCAGGGAGCTGGGGGTGCTGCAGGATGGAACCCAGGGCAGAAGGCTGAGCCCTCTTTGCTCACTGACATGGAAAAAGGAGTGGGAAGCACTGTTCTAGGACATGAGCTGAGCCTGTAGAAAGACTCCTGGTGACATTAAACCATCTGAAGGGCTGTTGTTATTTACTGTAAGGAGATCAGGCAGGTCTGTCCTGTAACCAGGACAGGCTGTGTGGGACTTGGGTGACCCTGAGACACCAGGAGTTGCTTTGACTCATCCACATGCAGGGCTGGAAGGGGAGGGCAATGGAGAAAGGGCTTCCCAAGCTACGGCCTGAACCGCACCCTGTTTGAAGGATGCCAAACCTGCTTGCTGTGGGCACACAGAGGCCTAATCCTGTGGGCATCCTTGCCGTGCCATAGCCACAGGGTGAGGGGCCATGCCAGCGCACAAGCTGTTCCACCAGCTCTTGCAGTTTGTCCTGCAGGCTGGCTCATTGCTCCTGGACATATTGTTGCTTGCTGGCCCTATATGCATCCCCCGCTCAAAGCCTGTGGGGTTAAACGTGCAAGATGGGTGTTGCCAGCAAAAGTGAAACCCACTTGTGGAGTTTCCTTGGGAAAGTCCTCTTTGCTAAGGAGTTCAGCAGTGAAGCAGCGCTGAAACCTACTCATGTTTCCTTGGGTAACACCCAGCCCTGGGGAAAATCTCCCAGGAGATCACCCTCAAACACACACACACATACAACCCTCATCCTCAAGCTCTACCCTTCAGCTTGCCACCCAAGAGCAGAGGATTATTAGGCATAAAGGGATCTTTCACTGAAATCTGACCTGCTTGGGGGGGATGTCTTCTTCTGGCATCATTACTGTAGCTCCCCCTATTCAGAGAGAAGTAGATGTATGATGTATTTGACATCTGCTTTGGTATGAGTTGCATCTTCAATACAACTGTTTCTCAAGCGGATCTGACACCTTTGTATAGCCAGATGAATTCGTTCCCCTCACTCAGCCACCTTTCTCATCTATGTAGCCTTCATTGCCATTCTGCCCCTGCAGCACCCACACTTGTTTTCATCTTTCCCCTCTTTTTACCACTTCGGTTTTGAAGGCCTCAGCTATGGAGCATTCCTTCCCATCCATGTGGTCCTTCTTTCTCCTGTACAGTGCCTCATGGTGTAACTGTCTCCTCCCATCTCCTTGGAACCTGTGTTTCTCCATGACGCCGTGTCTTTCTGCATATTTTCTCTGGCAGAAAGTATCACAATTCCCAATCTTCCTACACACAGACTTGTGCAGTCTCTCCTTCCCATATCCTCTCTTTACCCCTCTCTCCTCCCCTGGGCTGCCTCTTTGTTGAACTTTGTTCTTTGGGAAACACCTGTGTTAGCTCCCCCAAGCTCTGCCTGCACAGCATGCTCCAGCACAGCCATTAACATTGCCATTACCTTGTTTATCTCCCAGCCAGCCAGCAGCCAAGTACTAGTGGACAGATCTTCATGGACAGAAGAAGCTTTACTGGAATGATACTTCACTAATGTAAATTGTCACGTTAGAAGGGAAAACTTTCTCGCTCTGACACTTTGCAGTCACCTCCCTGGGATTCACTAGGCTTCCCTCTCTCCATGTTCCACACTGCAGCCCAGACCAGGCACAGGAGTACCCATTGCATGTCCTCAGTTGCTGACCAAGCACAAGACTACTCAGGGCCCTTTCTCCAGCAGCTGCTGAGTGCAGAGGTCCTTTTATAACCTTATATCCACCACAGAGGGGTAGCATGCAGGGTAGGTAAACTGAAACCCTGCTCTGAAACCCTGGAGTGTGATGCACAGTGGGGAGCTCAGCTGGGAGCTCAGGAAGTTTGTGGCCTGTTCTCCCATCTAGTGTTGGACTTGTTCAGCTAGGGGTGGACCTTTCTTTAAAGTAGTCCCCTGCCCCCCATGCTGCAATGAGCTCTAGTGATGGGAACTGCTGGAAGAGAGGACTCAGGCTGCAGGCTCTTCTCCCTTGTGGCTCAGAGGATGCTGTGTTTATTACCTCCTTCCCTGAGAAAACACAGTTCCCCAGGGTGACTGCACTCTGACACTGTCCCACTGTTTTAACAGTGGCTGACAGATGCTCTTTTAGCTCTTGGTCAGTATTCAGGCCATTTTGGTGATGAGGTACAACAAAGCAAGGAGCTGTACAGGTCAAGAAAAGCTTTCTGGGGTAGATGGTAGTGTTTGGAAAGACGGTGTTTCCCTAGGCATCGCCTCAGAGACGCCTGTCAGTTTTTTCAGATTTAATCACAGTACCACTGGCAGTACTGATGCAGACTAAGTCTCAGCATGATAAGTTCAAAGAACCCCAAGTCTGGATGCACAGACATTTGCTGGTTTACATCCAGGCCAGAAAGGACAGTGCTTGTTATTTCTTCCTGCCATGGGAGACATTGTGAAAGTCTGCAAGGAGCCTCTGCAGAGCCAGAGCATGCAGCGAGTACACTTGGGACATTGGTCTTGTGGCTCTTGGCTTGGGGCTGGCAGCACAGGGGTGTTTCTGAAAGTGGGGCACCCTGCTGCACTCCTCCGCAGCTGCCCTGCTCTCAAACACACACACAGGCATTTGTGGGAGAGGGCTCAGGCATCAGCCGGATGGCAGCGTGCCTTTGACCAAGAGGAAAGGAATGCAGCATCTCCCTGTGACTGAGAAAGCTCGGGTGGTTTTGCACATAGGAAGCTCCTTTAAATGTGTTTCCTCCCACTGCCTGGCCTTTTGTTTTTCAGCCATGCTTGATGCTGGTGTTGGAAAGCTGAACTCCCCAAAAGTGAATTTCCTCTCCTACTATAAACTGACCCTTGGGGTTGCTATAGCGACTGCAGAGCGGCCAGCGGGCTGTGTAAACACTCCCTCCCGCTTCCCATCACACTGGGCCTGAAAGGCTGAGCCACGGGATGTGCACAGCAACCTGGATTAGGCAGGCGGTTGTGAAATGCAAACCCGACAATTTCTCTGCTTCCTCCCTGCTTCCCCCGCGGGGAGGCAAACCCAGCAGGCTGGTAGCAGGCACAAACACGCCCGTCCTGACGAATTTGGGCACATGGTGTGGTACCGCAGAAACCAAATCCAGACACTTACCTGGGGAGCTTGAGCAAGATGTGGAACTATATGGTGCAACTGGATCCTCTGCAACATCTGATTACCTTGGCCTCACTAACTGTGGAGTTTCCAGCTGTGTGGGGGGAGCAGTTTGGTACACACTATCACAGCTCCTTCTATGTAATTAATTGCAACAATCGACCGAGTGTGAAATCCATCAATTTCTGTGTCCTCTGTTGCTCACTTTGATGTCAGCTCTCTCATTTTCTTTTTTCTTTTTTTCTTTTTTCTTTTCTCTTTTTTCTTTTTTTCTTTTTTTTTTTTAAATGCATTTCATTAAAGTCCCTGACACTCTGAGTCACGCTCCAAACGTTGATGTTCATGTCTGTATCCATCCCTGTAAAACCAGGTCAGGTATTTCGGCAGCAGTAGCCTGGGTGATACACTGAAGCACGTGGGGAGGTGTTTCCCAAGCACAGTGGGATATGCATCCCCTCCAGCCACTGCAGATGTTCTTCCAAAACGGCAGGTACTGCCTAGCCAGGGACCACCCTACCAGAAGGAGATAATCAGCTCTGCTCCCATGGCACTGTGATGCATCTTGCTGAGTTGTCTTCAAGAAATAAGGTTGCTGTCCCACCACAACAGACCTGTGACTGCTTGAAAAAGCACAAAGCACATCATCTGAAAGGTGTGTAAAATGAAGCCCCTGCTCCAATGCCATTTGGAGGGGCCATTCAGAAGTGCCAGGCATCCTGCAAAGCACCCACCTCTGCCAAATGCCAATACACACTTTCGTTTCACTGAGAAGAGACTTCCTAGCACAAGGATGGATGGACTTACGTGATCCCATCTTTATGTGTGCTGGGTGTCACTGACCAAGCTGATCGATATGTACCTTTGATCAGACACCCGGCCATACAATCACAAGTTGTCTGGAATTCCCTGAATTTCCATCCTTTCTGCCACATCAGAGAGCATACACGGCCTCTGTTAAACAAGGCACTGGCAAAGGTGGAAGAGAAGGAGATTTCTGGAAGAGTGCTTGTCTGTAATCCTAAAATGTCCCTATAATCCCAGCCTGTGACTCAGAGCTGGGGGGATGCAGAGGGTCGGTGGGGCCTGCTCATCCACTGCAGTGAGTCATTACACCCCAAAGAGAAAAGGAGCCTTAAAGCCTTGCTCTGATTGCTGTGAATGAGGGCAACAAGGCATGTTGCACAAAGTATGCTAAATCAAGGGCAATTCTGATATGCATTTTGTTACAATATTCAGTCCCTATAGTGTCTCACTTAACAGATGGCAGGAGCTGAATCTGATTAAACAGGGTTTTCTGAACCACTTGCAGAGACAACTGAGAGGCAGGCAGAGGCATAAAGTAACAGACAGCTCTGAGAGCCTTCTAGATCTCAGTGGGTTTGCACTTCTCCATTCACTCCGTGCCTGCCTTATTACAGCATTTAAAAATAAATCAGCTGAATTAGTTGGTGTGAGTACGTGGTCTTTCCTGCTCCTGTCAAAGGAGTGCCCCAGTGTCAAGCAGTGCTGCCAGCCTGCCTGTGCACAATGCAGAAAATGTGGTGAGCTCGGTAATGTGATGACACCGATGCTCCCATTTTCCCTGAAACTAACGTCAGGAAAATAAACAGCCTGCAAATCCCATATGCAGGTAGGGGCTTAGAAAGTGTGAAGTGGCCCACATGCATCTGTGAAGTAGATGGGGGGAAGGGAGGCAGGAAGAAGGAGGAAAGACAAAGCAGAACTGCTTTGGCGATTCTGGGAGCTCAAAGATAGCTGGCCAGGTGAGTTTATAGTTTTTCTTCAGAAAGAACCCTAAGCCAGATTGGCCCTGATCAAGGATGGGACAGCCTCAAACGATGCACCACCTGAATTATGTCCATAGAAGCAGTTAAAAACCTGGCTGCTATAGAAGTTATCAAAACCTCTGCAAACCTAAAGAGACTCGGGCTTTTTTGTGCAATTTTTGATGATTATTCTTGGGAGGGAGGCCAACTTTGTGGGCCCCACAGACCACTTAGTTCTCCAAGCCCAGCTGCCCAGTGCCAGGGCTGCATCTCAGCCAAATGCCTGGCATGGCAGGGAGCACAAGCAGGCAGCACTTGAAGTCACCTGCAGTCTTGGTGTTAGTGCAGCACTAAGGAGGTCCTGGAGGAAGACAGTGCAAGGGACCTTTCAAATCTTTCCTGCATCTGGTTCTAATCCAGCTGCAAATGGCCCAGCGATGCCCTTTCCAGATGTGGACTGACACCATGGCTGTCCAGGGAAGCTAAAAATTGCTGGGGGAGGGAGAGGGAGACGATTATTAACCTGGTTCTGCTTAAAAATGAGGGGAGGTTTGTGAGGCTTCTGCAAGGTCTCCCTGCTGCAGGGAGCGTGTTTTCAGAGGCGCCTCTGGCTGTGGATTGTGAGTGGCCAGCAGGCGCTTTGGTCGGCTGCCGTTGCCTCCCAAAGCCACAGCAGCATTGTCGAGCTGCAGACGTGCAGAACAACTCACGCCAAGGCTGTGCACTCACAGGTGATCTTTTGGTCTGTACATTTTCCAGCAGAGCTGGCAGCTGCTCCTGCAGCGTGCATGCTTCATTGGCTGTCCAAAGAAGGAACTGGGCGGGCATTGATCCAGTTGAGGCGGTTTCGAGGAGTGAAGGCAGGAAGGAAAATTACCAACTTTGACATATGTTGCTCCCTGCAGGTCTCTCTTATTATAGCCTGGCGGGATGTCAAGGTGCACAGACACGACCCAGACCTGTAACACACGATGGCTGCTTTGCCTCCTGTCCCACCCCTTTCACACAGGCAGGAATGGCAAAACCATTTCTGGCATACCAGGAAATCCTGGTTCTCGCTATTATCAAGGAGGGAGCGCACAGTTATACAACCTTGAGCTGCCATCAGCAGGACCTGTGGGAGGGAGGGGGGGAATAGTTCACTTGGAAAGGAATGCTGCAGTGTAGGGCAGTGGTTTTGACATGCTGGAGTGAAACTTGGCATAAGGGAATAGAGGGAATTCGTTTGCCAGGTAGACGTGGCACTTGAGCAAGAGAATAAATGAAATGGCAGTGGAAATCTTGAGAGATCTTAAGAGGTGGCTGGTTAGCACAGGGCATGTATCTGCAACCCTTAGTGCAGGTTTCACTTGCTGGGTGTCCACATCATTCTAACTAGTATTTACCTGACCCTCTGGCTCTTTCATCTTGCCAGCACTCAAGAGAAGCCAGCTTTGTGCATAGTCCTACCTGTGGTAGGGCCCCCAGCTTGACAAGAAATGAAGACCCGGAGGGCAGTGGCCTGAAGTGTTTGTCAGCCCTTTCTGATGGCAGAAATCTACTTGCTTTTCTGAGAATATTTGTCCACCCTAGTGTGCCAGGAAGAATGTAGTGTGACATAGCAGCCATCCAGAACGATGGCAAATACTTGTTGCTGGTAAAAATTTGCTTGCCACATGTCTTCATTTGCAGCATATCTCATGTCTTGGAGCAGATGGGGGGTGGTCTGGGGTGTCCTTCTTAAATGTCACTCTGAAAGGGCTGAGTCTTAAGGAGAGCACTTAGGTGGAAAGGCTGGGAGAAATACACATGTGCATCAAGAAGCACTAGGTGTGCATTGGATTAACACCTTTCATTGCCCCTCCTGACAAGCCCCTGCCAAAGGCTTGACATCTAAACAAACATGTTAAACCTTCCTCTTCACGGATTCTTTCTGCTGGGGCAAGTTCCCCATCGCTCGCTTTCATGCTGTGCTTTCAGCCGTTGTTTTTGTAGTCTGTCAGCACAACCTTGAGAGAAAGGACTTTGGCTGCGAGCTGAACACACAGTACCAGCTGTACTGATTTCCGTCTCCTGGTATGTAGCTGTGGACTTTCACACTGTGCCTTCTTCGACTCCCCCAGCTAGGCTGAAATTTCTCCCCACAGTTTCTGCTCTCCTTTATGGAGGAACTGACTTGGCCATGGGAAGCAGAGGATTTAGCTCCCCGCAGCCCTGCTGTCAGGAGGGGAGCCCCTTGGCAGGGGGCAGCCAGCCATGTGGGATGAGGGGCTGAAGGCATGGAGGACTGTCGATGTTCCAACAACCTTTGGGATGAGTGAGGGAAGCTGGAATGCATGAGTGGATCAGAGAAGAGGAGGAAATGAGCGGAAAAGGGAGATACCATGTGACAGATGGGAAGGAGAGCAGAAGGGCAGCATAAAATGACACAGGGGATGGGGCAGGATATGAGGAATAGGGGCAATAAAAGGTGAGGGAGTGTTGTAAGTGCCTAACTCTCTGGGGAGCTTTCAAGAGATTGGATGTCCCTCCCACCCCCATCTCTGACTTGAACTGTATTTTGAAATGAAAAGAAACCCAAAAGATATTTTAGTGACTAATTATTTTTTTTTAGTGAAATAGTTAGGTTATTGCACTGTGATTTTTTTTTTTTTTTTTTGCATTCCTCTGGTTATCGGAGTGAAGCAGATTAAAACCAAACCAAAAAGTACCATATTTTGCACTTTGTCACATGCTTTGCTGCCCTGTCCTTTTCTCCTTTCCATGACTGACAAGGAGAGGTGCAAAGCACAGACTTCTCCTCTTCCTTAACAGGGGTTTTACCCTGACCTCATCACCCGTGTAATGCAGTGTTGCTACCTGGCACTTATGATGCTCTTTAACCTTAAACAAAAGTTCACATGAAACACAGGCCTTTTGTGTGAACAGAAGGAAAGAAGATGAAGAAATTGGGTAATGCCAGAATAATAGCATGCCTGGAACAAAGGCTTGGAAGAGTAAGTGGGAAGGGGATGCTCCAGCTTCCTTCTCAAACATCCTCTGGGTGCTGGGATATGATCCAGAAAGTCTTCATTGTCCTAGTTTCACTCAGATGCAAGGTCTCTTCATCCCAGCACATGGCCTGCAAATACTGGTCACCACCAACTCCTTTCACCTGCTTCCCCTTTGCATGCCTTGGAAAAGGGTGTAAAACGGTATTTCTGCAGTGTCTTCTCTTTTGCTGCTGTTTGTCCTTCCAAAGCGTACCTAGCACACCTATTTTCTCTGGCAGCACTTTTATTTGCATCCCAGGGGACTTGTAAGAATTAGGGTCGGCTTGACATGAGTGGAGTACTGTACAGAGATATTTACAGCTGTTTGCAAGGCTTGTGTTGAGTATGAAACCAGCAGCAACTAGGATCCAGGCCAGTGCCTTCAATGAATAATGGTCTTGGTTACTTGGAAATATCAGATGGCTTCAGCTTTATGCAGTTGCTACGAGGAAAAGAAGTTAAGTAAACAAAGAAAAAGAATAAGAGGAGGGAGTGGTGGTTTTTTTTATTGGCATAGTCAAGAAGGACAGTCAAAAAGAGAGAAAGAAACTGGAAAACAATACTCTGGGTCTTCTCTTGCAGCCCACAGCACAGAACAGTTTCTTTGTGCGCCTTCATGTTCAATATCCTTTGCCATGAGCACTTTTGGTTCCTGTCCCTTGGAGACCTTTCTCGGAGGCCAGTGTTGTCTATTTGGGTGCTCCACTCTTAGGATTTGTTTCTAATGCCTAACATATGATCCTGGTTGCCACACAGTCCTGGGACTTCATGCCTATGAAGCACCTTCACATCTCATGGCCTCCATGGCAGCAGTACTCAGCAGCATGTCCCTGGGGCCAGCACTCAGCAGTTGTCCTTCTATTGTAAGATGAGTCCAAGCAGTCCACCTGGGTTTCTCTAGGGGTTTAAAGATGGGGGATCCTGAGAAGGTATTATTTCTGGATGTTCTCCAGAGCCACAACACTGCCTGTTGCATCGATGCCTTCCTTTCCTATAGATAAAGGAGAAATGCTTTCAGATTCCTGGAAATAGTTTAATTTTGTCTTTCCTTGGATAAATAAGATAACATGAGGGAACTGATTATATTTCTTAGTGTCCAGCTGTGGAAACAGGCTATTGGCCAGCTACTGGCCACCTTTGCCAGACTGGCCTTGGAGTTTGTAGTATTTTGTGCTTCTCCTCCTGACTGACAGTGTGGGTCCCACCTGGACCTAGGAGCTTCTGGGATTTTTGGGCTTGTCTCTTTTTTCTGGGGCAGCCTAGCCCTAAGCACAGAGCCAGGCACAAGCCTTTCTCAGCATGCCACTGTTCAGAAATTGAGCAAGACTGTTTTTCTACTCCAGAAGAATCCCTCTGAATTCTCCTAGGTGAGGCAGAACTTCTCCTTGCATCTTGTTTTCCCTTGCCCACAAGCAGGGGTTGGCTCCTCTCACAGTGTTCTCCACAGTGGCCCACATTTCCCCCTGGAGATGCTGCCTGTAATGAGATTAAGATGGATGGATGTTCTTTTAGCAACCCTTCAGCCTGCTCTAGCAAAGGAGGAGGGCTGCCAGTGCATCTGTCCGTGGGACAAAATCTGGGTAGTCTTGCCTTCTAGCAACGATGGAGCCAGTACTTCCAGACCAGTGTACTCTCGCTTGTGATGACACCAAAAAATCCTTGGCTCCTTGCAGGCTGCTGGCACACACAGCTCGCTAGAGCACTGGCAAGTTTTTAAGGTTTTGTCAGATGGGAACAGTGGTGGAGAAAAGAAAAGTGAAACCAGATGTTTTTCCTTACAGTTGCTTCATATTCATATGAGGGAGGAGAAGAGAGGCCATAAAAATGTCATAACCCTTGATCCCTGAGGCTCAGCATTATGCTATGCAAAAGCCAGTGCTATAAATCCACACCTCTGCCTCAGCAGCCGAGGGTCCTGACTGCACAAGAGCGTTGCAATAGCTGAGGGGGAAGAATCTTTGTATTTGTCAGCAAATGGAGGAAACTGGAGGAAAAAGCCTTTGAGAAGTTAACGCTGATAGGCTACTTTTATGGAATCAGTTATTTTTTCAGATTTCTCTGGGGATGCATCAGTGCCAAGTCCTGAGGCTGACCAGCAGGCTTAGAAATTTGGTATGCCTTTGCACTGCAATCAATCTATGCCACAGGCAGTGCTGAGGGAGCGGAGTTAACTTCATTCTCCCCAGAACAGGCTCACCTGCCAGCACAGCCAGGGCAGCACAGCACAGGGGTGAGGACTTGCTGCCAGGGCATTCACCCGACTTCCCAGACAGGGTTTTGCAGCCCTTGCTGCCCTGTGCCACTGCAGCTACACCTCCCTGACACCTCACGCACCCGACCTGGGTACTGCTGCACCGCAGCGCAGTGCCAGTAGCCACAGAGAAGTAGTTCTGATCAGAGGGTCCAGCTGGCACCACAGGAGAGCTGCTAGGAAAACAGGATTCCAGTCCTATCCTTTTCGTACAGGAGAGGCTGCTTGTGGTGATCATAAAACAACTACAAGGAGTGCCAGGCAGCCCTCTTCCAGGGAAATGTCAGCTTGGGTGAACACAAAGATGGAGAAGAGGAAATGAAAGTTGTGTACACACAGGCCTTGAGCCAAACAAGGATTTTAACAGAAAGCAGCCAGGCCTTCTCTACCCTGTACAACAAGAATTGTGATAACCGGTTATTTTTTCTTAATATTTCTTGATATTTCCATGCTCGGTTTCTGCCTATCTGTTAACAGAGAGGTAAGGCTTTCCCTGATCTGATGCAGACTGTATGGGGTGGGAGGTGACTTCATCCTTGCAGGGCCTAGGTTAGGAGGTGATTTCAGCCAGAAGCCTGGATTCTGAATCTGAATTTCCCTGCAAGATCAAAAGTGACTAGGTTTAGCCCTGTTTTGGGGGAATAAACTGTGTTACTTCCCATAGGATTCAGGTAGTTTGCTGTGCTAGGTAATACATAGTTATAGCTCTACTTGTTGTAAGGGGTGACCAAGAGCAAAACCAGCATGAAAAATGGGGAATGCACAGACAGGGCTATGGCCTTGGACTTATAAGATCTCATTTTGGATCTTGATTCAGCCAAAGGCTCCTGTGGTTTCTGTGGTCAAATCATGTAAACCATTTTTGGAGCCTTCTGCCCTTTTTCAAAAGAAGTGAGCAGCTCTTGGTAGTCTTTGTAGGGCCCTGAGACTGCACGCTGTTCATGTATTATGACAGCGTGGCCTAGTTGGTTAGAATGATTTTAAAAAATATTTTCATATGGGAGTTACTCATCCTGTAAAATAATTTCATGGAATGACTTCAGGTTTTTTTACTTTGCAACATGTTTTATTCACAAGATGACTAAAAGTTTAATCTTTTTGGAATAGGAATTGCAGACATTTTACCTCACTGCCGTATTTCTCTTCTCCATCAATATGCCAAGTGATGGAAAGTTGGAGTAATTTGCAAGCTGCCTGTTGCACTGCTTGTGCTAAAATTGGCATCCTGGGCACCCTGGTGCACTACAGCTATTACAGCTATCAAAAATAGGTTAGTCTGTGGGCAACTGTGCTTGCATCAACTTTGTATTGACTGGGATGCTCTCAGACAGACACAGTCCTTGATCATGTTTTCTAGTCCTCTTGTCTATCTCACACTTCTCTTCTGGACTTTTTCTGGTTGGTTGGTGTTGAAGTGTTGTCTCCAAAACCAGAGAGCAGTCCAGATCCAGCCTGGACAGTCCTAGATTGAAGGACTACTTCACTTGTCCTGAGGGGTTTTCTCCTGTTTATACATCCAGCATGTTGTTTGCCTTTTTCCTAATGGTGTTCACTGTTGACGGACTTTCTGCATATCACCCTGACCTTCCTCTGCAGAATGTGTACCGAGACAGTGGTGTCACCATTCTGGATCTGGGAACTGATGTATTTCCCATAGCATATAGTGCTGTGCCTCTTGAAATTCTATCTGTGACCATTTCTTTATTTATCCTTTGGTTAATGGAAAGGAAGTTTTATTATTGAACTCAGACAGTTAATCAATCTTCATTTGAGGGAGGCTGGCTTGGGTGATGGAGTTGTGGCGGGCCAGAGCACTGGAAGCCAGAGGCAGATGTTACTGGCAAGACTGACATGTAATGGCTGATGTTACAATGCGCAGTTGTGAAAATACTAGTTAGCTTTGTCAGGGGATGGGTGTTGCTGACTGGCTTTAAAAGTAATTACAAAAGATTGCCTGGTTGTAGAAATGAACATAAGAATAGTTTTGCATCTCTCTTTGAGCTAGGGAGTTAGTAATAGCCAGAGGGTGAGGATTTCATGTGCACACCTATCATCTCCTGCCATTTTGCAAAATGACTGAAAACTTCAGCCAGTTTGCGAAATGACAGGTTTCACAACAGAGAACATAATGTATGTGCCTTAGAAGGCTCCTGCGACTGAAACAGAGCACAACTCAACAGCACCTTTGAGTGTGCAGTGAGAGATGGAATTTGTCTGAAGAGAGAGGAGTCTGCTCCCTCTGTCAGATATTCTCCCTCTCCCTGTGGCAGTTAAGCACTTTGGAGCCATTAGGAAAGACAGAGTGGCCTTTAGACTTCTGTTAACCTGGAAACTCCCCTAGTACTGCATTCTTTTTGCTCTTGTCAAAAAGAACTCCTCCCCCTGCACCCAGCTGCTTCTCCCTGCTCCTTTTGCTTTAGTTCAGCACAGCAGAACTTCTCCAGGATTAAAAGCCACTCTGTCTGCTATGCAAGTGTTGGGAGAGGAGAGTGATTGCTGGGCAACTGATGAGCTGGGGTGAAAGAGTGTTGGGAAAGAGAGCACAATGTTCTTTTCTTTTTATGGAAAGTGATATACTACTAAAGACCACAGTAATCCAAGGTCTGCTCTTAGCTACTTCACGATTAGCGAACAGGCCCCACTTGTGCTGTACCAACCATTTGTGCAGCTGTGGAAGGCACGAGGATGTCAATTAATCTTGATTTGTGTTGTAGGATTGCTTCATAGGGGAGGAAATTTATCATTGGGTTTGGTTTCAGGGTACGTAGATGGACGTCGTGCTATCTTTGCAGGGAAAGCACAGGCCTCTACTGTGCCAGGCGAGTCACTGGTCCTTGTTGGATCTGCCCTCTCTTCTTGGGAGCCTTAACTTGGTCTAAAAGATGGAGCAATCAGCATACAGTACAAAATGTTTCGCAAACTTTGCCCAGTCTGTCCCTGTGTCACACCCATTTCAGGGAAAAGAAAAAATAAGGCTTTTGCTCAGCCATATAAATGGTTGTAATTATTATTTGCATGGCAGCCCAAACTCTGTGAAAAACGGTATCCGGTGAAGCCCTGGTTCTGCATCAGAGACCACAAAGCCTGTGTAGATAGAAAACACAAAAAAGATGGAAAAAGAGGTAGGCAAGCACACCCTTTGAGAACAGATATGTTATCTCTTAAAACTCCTTCTACCACCATCCTGAACCAGAGAAAAATGAATTTACCTTCCTAACTGCAAAGCTCAGAGAAGTAAATAAGCAGCGAGTACAAAAGTGGTATTCTTACTGGCTTCTTACGCAAGGTCAGGTTTGTGTTGAAGAACGAAGCTCTTGTCTCTGAGGTGTGATGAAAAAATATGGAATAACATGACTTGTGACAAAATCATGAGACCTGCCAAACTGTTTCTCAGAGCAGTGCCCAGGTGTACCTGTTCTCCTTTATCCAGCATACCAGCCCCTGCTGCATGGAGCCATGCTCCCCAGGGACCGGGCTGCTCTGAAATCGTTGCAAGGCAGCAAGCACATGCTGGCTGATCTAGCCAGTACAGGTCAAAGCAGGGCAGAGGGAGCAGCATGGCCTTCAGCAAAAACCAGTTCAGGGGCCTGGAAAACTGGCTGCCTTTGTGAGCCCAGGTTGAAGGGCTGGCTGCTGTGCCCCTGCTGTGATCGTTCCCTGCCTGACCCTGCTGGGCTGCAGCTAGCTCAAGTATGCCAGACACACTGATTGCAATGTGGAGATCCCTGTGCGCGAGCCAGAGGAGAAAATAGCTGGTCAGATGGTGCTATATTAAGGGGAGAGCATCTCAGAATTGTCTGCTGGGATTCTCCAGGGGCAAGGGTCCGTCTTGGCCTCACTTGCTCTCTGCCTTCCCCAGCACCTCCTCCTCTTCTGCCCTTATCTCCTTTACAGGTCCTCCCTCTCTGAGGAAGCTGTGGGGTGATGCAAGGCCCAAGGGGTGCTACCTCCAGCTGGAATCTGGGGGAAGATGAATCCTGGGTGTATGAAGCTTGTGCCCCACCTGTTTCAAGCAAGCTGGAGGCCCCTCTGTTCCCACATTCTGGTCCAGCTCTGTGCTCTGAAACCAATTCCCAGGGTAGGACCCAAGTGGCAGCTTTTCACAGGGATGGGCTGGCATGAGCAAGGGAGGGCTTCCTAATCTTCTCTGTCAGCAATCAGCTTTCTTCTCTTCAGACTCCACGGGGGAAGGACTTGCAGCAGCATGTTTTTCTTCTTCCTCTCCCAGGCTCCACTCATCTCCTTTCCCCCACCTCCCACCGCTCCCGACCAGTACCAGCCCAGCTCTTCATCCCCGCCAGTTGCCTCTGCCTCCCTCCTAGCTCTCCCCTCCGATTCCCAGCTAAGCTCCAGTGAGCAGGGCAGCAGGCAGGGGCGGGAGAGGAGGACAGTGACAAGACACAGCTGCTGGCCGCGCTCAGCAGCTCTGAGAGTGGCCCCTAGTGCCCAACAGCAGAGTGTGTTGGGCACGGATGGCCACGCGGCAGAACACCGGCTTCCCCTCGGGAGGTCAGCGCCCGCTCCCTGGGGTCACCTTCTGTAAACGGAGGAGGCCCATCTAGCACAGAAAACAAATAGGAGAAGTGAAACACAAGGGTTGATTATTCAATTGCAGAGCCTGAAGATTTGTGGCCTTTTGCTTTACCTTTAAATGCTTTTGGTGGCACTAAGACCATTTCCTGGTGCAGGGAGTCCTCCAGGAGGCTGGGCAGAAGTTCCCTTGCCCCATTTCCTCCCCATCACTGCTGGAGAGCAGAGCCCACGTGTTGCATGACTTTGAAAACATCCTGATGGGTAGCATAAAGACAGCAGCTGAAAGCACATGGAACGGTCATCCTCCTTTATCAGTACAGGCATCTGGTGTTTGGGGGGCTCAGAAAGGAACAGAGCCGTGTGGTCAGATGTGATACGGGCTCCAGTGTGGTGTATCTGGGCTGTGACTGGGATCCCTAGCTGGTCACCACAGAAGACTGGAGTACAGAAAAGCTCTGGAGTTGCTCTAAGTAATGGATTTTCAGAATCCTGCACGTACAGAGATCAAAATGTCTCCTATCACCAGAGTGTGGAAGGATTAAAGATAGTAATGCTGGGATTGATTGTCATGGGTGCCTAAAGGGATGCTGGAAGATAAAGGAGCACAGCAGCCGCACAGGAATAGTAATACAGGCACTGAGAGATGCTGCAAAAGACATGTGGGACAGTGGCCATAATTTGCTCTATATAGGACACATTTTACTTGGTTAGTTCTTCTGTTGTAAGGATAATTTTACCACCTGTGAATGGTTTTTATGAAAGTCCTTTTCCACGCAGTCCTTTCACAATGTTTTTTTCCATATTAAACTTGATAGGTTTTTTAAGTGTAAGATTGTCACAGAAAAAAAGTTTTGGATTTTTCCATCTCCTGAACTTATAAAAAATCTTGTCCACAGCATTGCTCCACAATATTTTTTTCTAGTTGTTAAAATATGATGCTCCTGGGTTTTTATCATGTGCTTTTCCATATCATTGTTACCCAGCGGTATTTTGCCCCAGCATATCGTGGTCTTCTCAGAACTTAGTTTGTTATTCTGGATGACTCTGCATCCATGAGGAAGGAAGGCAGGCAAGGTCCCCAGCTGCCTGATGCAGAGCTCCGGTGCTCAAGAGAGGAAAATACTAATTCTGTTGTAGAAAGCAATGTGACATGCCATGTGCACAATGAGGGGCAGTTATGGTCATTCATGTTCAAAAAGATTGATTCATGCTGGAACAGGTGCAAAGAAAGACAGCGGGAGGATTAGGGTGTTGGAGAGCTGAGGTTATAAAAGTAGACTAAAAGAGCTTGGCTTATTTAGTCCAGCACCACAAAGGCTGAGAGAGGGATATGATCGCTCTCTATAAATACATCCTGGAGGTTAATGCTAAGGAGGAAGAGGAGCTATTTCAGTTAAAGGACAATGCTGACACAAAAGCAAATGGCCATCATAAACCTGGCATGCAGAAACCGAGATGGGAAGTGAGGTCGATGTCAGGCATTGCTGCTGGCAGGCTGAGGGCAGGGGGCTCAGGCAGCTCGCAGGAAGGGTGCATGGCTGTCACTGCCTGTGCAAGCAGGCGGGGCACAGCAGCCATGCGCTTGCCAGGTCCCGCAGGAGACACCTGCCCAAGCCTGTTCGGTGCCATGCTGGGCAGGAGGCCCAGCAGATCCAAAGCTCCCACCCGCTTGGACCCTGGGGGCAGCACCAGCTCCGAGGTCCTGCCTGGCCGACCAGGCCTCCCTCACAGCCGGGACCCCATGGCAGCCCCCAGGGCCCTCTGCTCTGACCCAAACAATGTGGCAGCAGGGCCTGTCTCCAGCTCCCCACAGCCCTGCCCTACGGGAGATGCTTGGGGCTGGCACAGTCATGGGCAGACCCCCACGAGCCATGTGCCAGTCCTGCTGGCAGGGCTGTCCTGATCTCTGTGCAGGGCTCTCACCAGCCCGCAGGTTACAGCAGCCATAGTAGTCTCAGTTTGCCTGCCTGGAGAGCAAGGAAGCACCATTGAGACTGGGCACCCATTTTGTTTCATGGCCTGGGGAGGTGAAGTTTCCCCTGTTAAAACCAGGGTAATCTTGGGGTATGTAAGGAGGCAGTTCCCTGGCTGGCTGCTGGCTGCGGGGCTGGGGCCCAGGAGTGCAGTCGGTTCCCCAGGGAGGTGCTGCAGCAGCTCAGGGCATCTCCAGGGGCCTGCAGACATTTTGTGCCTGTGCGTGGCTGGCTGCTGGAGTCAGTCCATGGCCGAGGAGTTCTCTGGGTGTGTCTGTCACTTGAAAGCACTGGCATCATGTTGTGTTCCAAGTCTCTGACTTGGGCTTAAGCCCTTGCTGCCTCAGTGTTGGCAACGCGAGCAGATGAGTGAGTTGCTCTCAGTGATGGGAGCGGGGTGGCTGTTGGCTTGCAAGGCTGGTTTTATTTCCACTCTACGCCATATGCTTACTGAGAGGCTTCACCTTTGGATCGGTGGGATGGAGAGGAGCTGCCAGTGAAATTGTGCCTCCTGCTGAAGCATGCTCAGCAAGGGGCAGAGCCCTGCCTCTCCTCCCCAGGCAGATGCTGCTGCTTGCTCTCAGGATGCTCTGCTGGTAGAGTGCTCTGAGCACACCCTGCCTTCAGTGGCCAGGCCACTCACCTGAGGACCAGGTGACATAAAGCAATGGAGATAGTACCTATGTGGCAGGGTCAGCTTTTATTGCTCCTTGCAAAACGAATAACGTCACAGTCACAAGTATCTCAGCTCAAGTCATAAGTATCCCAGCTCAAGTGTTTCGGGGCTTTCCCCCTCCTCCCCTTTCTATTTTCATTGCTGGAAGCTGAGGGCAGTCCATGGGATGAATATTTCACTCCAGACTTCCATTCAGCTGTTAAGTCAGGATGTTTGCCAGAAATGCAATTCTTTCTTGTATCTCCAGGATAATAGCTGGGTAGGATGGTGGATGGCTCATTCAGGATGAGACATTACAACACTTTTATTCCTGGCATAGGATGGTATGTGGCTGTATGGCCGGTGGGTAGGTGCTTGGCTGAAAATGCTTCTTTAAGGAGATTTTTTTTTTTAAAGTAAATACCTTTTCTCTTGTTTTGCCCAGTGAGTTCTGTAGGCTGGGACATCCTGCATCAGAAAGTGATCCATCAATGCATGTGTTAGATACCTGCTGCCCTCTAATGGCTGTCGGTCCCTGCGAGCCTTGGGACAGCACGGGTTTTGTGCATTCAATAAAAGAAATCTGCTTAGCTCAGAGCTTTTTCCAGTGTTTTTATAGCATGGAACAAATCTCTGGAGAGAAAGTGTGGCAAGATCTCTTCACTACTCTTCACGGTTTAATGTGCCTCTTCCCAGCACCCGGTGCAAACCCCATCATTTGCTCCTTGCTTCTGCCACATCCCATCCTGCTTTGATTCCTGTTAGGGAAATACTTGCCTTTCCTAACAGCTTTAGATGTGATTTAGAGGGCGGACAAAGAATAGCAACAGCGGATCCCTTGAATTCCATCAGCTTTCTGCAGACCACAGGCGACCTGGTCAGAGAGACACTGCTCTGGACTTGCCCAAACACTTGGACAGAGTTCAGACAGCTCTATTTGTGAAAAGTTTTTCTGTGGTAATGAAGACACATAGTGTCAACTTCTGCTTGCTCACTACCAGGCCTGTAATAATGTCTGCTCTGTTCGGAGAAAATTATCGGTGCCCTGCCTGCCTTGTTGACTTAGAGGGATTACGTTTCTTGGGAAGTGGGACCATGCAGTTCTCTGCTGAATGGCTTGCTGCTGCTTATCAGCAGGCAAGGTACAGCATGTTGTTCCCTCGGGAGCATTCCCTGAATCAACACAGGCTCCCTGAAAAGCCTGGTGCTCACTGAGTGTTGTGGAGTTCTGTTTTTTTCCCCAGAACCAAAACCTTTAAGGCTGTCTGGAGGTACGCTGATGTATTGGAGCAGCACAGGGGAAGCAGTAAGATATCTGGAAGGAATTTTGCAGATGAGTTAATGATCGGTGGAGTTTAAAGAATGGTACCGACACAGCCTGCATCTCTTTGCCAAGGAATCTAGCATCCTACTGAGGACTGGAGTCCATAAGCAACAGGGAAGAATGAAAGATGAATTGCAGTTAAGCAGACAAACAGGCACTCTGAGAACACTTGGAAAAAAGTTCCAGGAGCTGGGGCCTGACTTCGTTCACAGTTTTCTCTCTCTTTTGACTTAACTACTTTTGCTAATTTTGGTAATAATTTTGGTGAGAACACAGGACCACAACTGTTGTTCCACCACAGTTAATCAGCCTCAGTGAAAGTTTAATGAAAACAGCAAGGCTACAATCTTTGATATTCCCTCTTCTATTCAGCCTGGAAACTACAGTTGCAGTGCTCTATTTATAAAATGTATTTTAAATCTGGGTTCATACATTTTGGAAGGTGGAGGGGGGTGGTGTGGAGAAAGCCTGGCTTCATTCAAATCAGTGGGAGTTTTGCCATGATTTGCATGGGCCAGAATTTCATCCTTGTTTATATAGTTTTGCAGCCAGGCTGAAGAACTATTAGGATGCCTGGGCCAGAAAAAGAAATCTTGAATCTTAACACTGCTGTGAACAGTTGGGGTAAGAATGCTGGGAAAGTCCCAAGGAAATTGAACTGGCATAGAAGTCATGTTTAGCTGGCCGTGTTTTGGATGCTTTTGTTGTGCTCTCCATCTCTTCTCTTGCTGCCTGAACTGCGAATGATGAGCTGCAGACCAACCTGATCTGCAGATGGCTGCAGTTCTGACACGTAGCCATCTGCAATGCCTTCACCGGCAGGGGAATGCCGGGTAGCTTTTTAAGATCAGATAATAGGCTGGTGCAAGACAACCAGAAGTCTGAACATACTTAGTAAGCAATGTTCCTGACTAATGTAGGCAGCAGTCTGTTTAATAGCAATCCGCACTCGGTAGCCAAAGTGCCATGGGATGTGCTTGGATCAGGTTTGGGCATGCACCAAGTTAAAAACTGCTCTGTTACACGGGTTGCTTTTCCTAAGCTGCCATTATAGGTCAGTGCAACACACTGAACTAGGAGCCATGTGTGAAAAGGATTTCTAGGTCACATCTCTGTTGCTGAGCATTTGCACCCGTGGGGTTTTCAGGTGGTCTTTCTATATCTAGTAGCACTCATCAGCTTCTAAATTCCTCAGTCTGTGTCTGCACAGCAAAGAACATGTGCAGCTGTTCATTTCATTTGACAAATCCTACACTTCATATTCCAGAATCACAATGAACATACTTAAAATTTCTGTTTCGGGTAGAGCAGTGAAACCAGTAAGTCACAGTGTACTTTTTACCTCAGAAGCTGCACTGATTTTAAAAATGGCAACATCTGTGCAGCTTCCTTTGTTAAAAAACTGGGATGCAGAGTGTCTTACAAACTAAGATGAACATCCACACACACCTGCAACACTCCAAAGCAGTTGTATGATTTTAAACTCATTTATTTTCTCAGGTACCAGCAAGGGCTAGTCTGGATTGTTAAAACAGACAACCCTTAAGGTAGAGCTTTGAGCTAAAAATAAGCCGCTCAGTCCAAGTGTCCACATAAGGCCGTGCTATGCTCTGTAGCTTATCTGCTCACAGTGACTTCAGAGGGACTGCATTAAAGAATGCAAGAAAAAAGTTTGGTCCCAGGCTCTGATCTCAGATCCTCCTGTAGGCCACAGAAAAGTGTAAAGTAATACTGTCCCAGCATCCCACAGAATTTCCCTCAGAAGTACAAGGATCCGGTCAAGTGTGGACTAATCCTGGACCCGAATGTGATGGCTGAAGAGTTGCTGGACGGGATCCTACAGGCCTTGTACAAAGCAAAACAAAACAAAACAGACAAACCCAACAGTCCTGCTGACACAAGTTGGATTTTTGCCTGAGGGAGACCTACTAGGTTTGACACTTGGTGAGTGAAAAGTGAAATTGTTGGGGTGAGTTTCCCATTTTCTTCAAATAAAGACGGCAAAACTGTCACCAAAAGCAACTCTCCACACAGAATCAGTTTGGGTTCCTCTTCCAGGCAGAACTCACCAGAGAGAATTTTGTTGAATCTCACTGATATGCTGGTGGCTGTAATGAGCTGGACATAAACAGAGTAAAGGGGCAGCCCACAGGCCTTCCCTTTCCCCTACCAGTGGAAAAGGGATGGGTGAGATTTCCCTGCTGTTGTTCAGCTGCTGGTTAACAGAAGAAGCTGTTCTCTATTTGGGCTTGTGCTGGTTGAGCAGCCTCATCTGCAGCTGTATCATGTTGCACACTGTTATGCAACCCCATCCTCCTTGCAAACAATGACAGGAGCAACGTAAATCATGAAACATAAAGACTATAATTAAAGAGGGGAGAGTGCTTATTTGGCATTCGGGTACCCACAGCCAATTCAGATTAGCTGAACTAGCAAATCACTTGGCACAAGCTTAATGAGAATAACATTTGCACTGGACTAAATGATGGTTGTTTTACCCCACTGCTGGCCAAGACAGTAGTGTAACCTGAGTGATGCTGCCATGGCTTAGGCAGTTCTCTCTCTTCTTAACAGACAGTGACATTTACACCACAAACAGGAAGAGCCTTTGCAGTCAAAGGCTCTGCCTCAGGTTCTGAAACTATTAGCACCCAGAGGAGCTCTGGCCCAGGATGGTGCTTCAGGTCTGTTTCTTATGATTGGAAGTTTGCAGGTGTACAAATCTGACAGTATCTGCTCAGACTATGCCCTGCATTTCCCTGCTGGGCTTACCCTCCTCATGCTGGTTGGGGGGTTTATGCATCTGCACAGCTTGTAGCTGCAGTTGGCTGTGAAAAGTGGAAGCTCCCAGCTAGGAACTCTGAAACTAAAGAGAGTGTGCAACTGTGCAAAGCCTCTGAAAACTTCGGAAAGTGCTTCTGAACCCTCTGCTCCATCCTCCCTCCCACCTCTTACAGAAAAATGATCCACAGTTTTTAAGATCTGATATTTCTTTCAGAGTTTTCTTGCTGGAGGTCTTCCTTGGGGAACCGAGATTAGTAGCTTATGGAGGCATTAAAAGAACAGCAGCTGTTGAATGTTAAACAAAGAGAAATTTTCATCCAACTGATTGCTAGATATTAGAATTAAATAAGAATTAATTAAGAATAAAGACCCTGCTTCCCTTTTAGCTTGCAGCTTTTATGCTGGTGAACATCTCCAAGGAGCTCTGTTGAGTTTTCTGATTTGTGCCGCAGTCATCAGGACTGCAAGCGTTCTAAGCAAGCTGAAAAAAAAAGTGAGAGTTTTTATGTTGCTGCCTTGGGGACTGTGAAACTATATACCTGCTGGATCTTCAGTTGACCCTAGAGATATCTAGCAGAGGGAGGAAAAGAGCTTAAGTTTAAAATATAAAATATGGGGAAGATGAATCAGCACAATTTTGATGCTGTTGGCTCCACCCACCAGTTCTAATCATGCATCTTCCCCTTTTTCCGGCCATCATCATTCTCTGCACATAGTTAGGATTATTTGACTGGTCACTGAATGCCAGAAAGGATGCAAGTTACACTGTCTCAGTATTGGTGACACCCACATCTTACAAATTTATATTGGATATGAAGATAACCACCTGTGAATTTAGGCAAGTAGATCAACAGTTTATGGAGAGTTCTGCGAAATACCGATGACAAAACACTGCACCACCTCTACCACTGGTTGCATAGTGAACACTTTCTTGTCCCACAGCTGTCCGAAACCCTGCATTATCCCTTCCCACAACCATCCCATCACAGCCAGAAGCTTATCTATCTGAAGAGTCAGACAGCTCTTCAAATGGGAAAATGTTGCATGATATTGAATAACAGCTCTATTTCTCCATATGTATACATTTTTCACAGTTAATCTCTCATTCCTTTGCCTCAGTCTCTGGGAGGATAAGTTCAGGCATCTTCATCTTGAAAATAGCTCTGTGTTGCCCAGACAGTTAAATTTGAGATGCAACAGATTATTCCCCAAAGGCATCTTAAAGTCTAGGGTCTCAGTTTGCCAGGAGAGTGCAATGTCACATTTTAGTGACTAACATATGAGACATCACTTCTGCCAACACAACAATACAGTTCTTGAGCCCGGGTGTACCCATACCCCAGCCTCGTCTCAGAGCCCCACATTTAGACATGCTTCTGAACGTCCTCCAGGTTTTAGGCCCTCATTTGTTTGTACATCCTGGGATGGGAACCTCAGCAGCCCTGAGCCGGCTGAGCTCTGCTTTTGCTTTGCTTTTCTATAGACTTTGGGTGCAAACCATGATGATTTTGCATGCTAACAAGTTCTTAATTGCACCCGCGTTTATATTCCTCTTCCCCTTAGCTTAGCTGAACTGAGCCCCCAGTAAGTGGTTCATGTTTCTGAATGTAGAACAGGTGACCAGTCCTACATGCTGCTAGAGAAGAGCTTATTTACAGCTGGGGTCATTTCCAAGCTGTAAGACCTAACAAAGCCTAGGCAGAGTTGTCTGTGGATGCAGGGGGGAATTTGCAAAATGGAGCTGAGGGAGTTCATTCAGCACTCCCTTGCCTTAAGGACTGACCCCTGACTGATTTGGCCTCGTTAGCAGTTCTTACTTTCCCTTTAGGAAGGATGGAAGTGGGAAAAGAGGTGGCTAGAAGCATTATTCCTAGTTTAGGTTCCTGCCTTCTTCTTCATGGAGAGATAAACTGATCTGATACTCCATCTACAGGAGCTTCTCTGGTTCTAAAGGTGCTGTTGCCACATAATTTTTAAAGAAGTGTGTTGTTTCTTTTTAATTCTTTAAACATGGCTTAAGTTCATAGATAACTGTCCTTTTTTATACATATATACTTTTAAAAGCTACTTTGGGAATACTTACACCTAGGCTGATGCTGACTGTCAGAACTTGGCTCTTTGAGATGCTGCAAGGAGCACAGGGAGAAACAGCTGCCTAGGGACTGCAAAAGAAAGGCTCTTCAGCAGCCTGTGGTGTCACCCCTGCTAAGATTTCCATGTTTCTCCTGGGAAAACTGTTTTCATGGATCACGGTGCCTTGTTGAATGGAGGACCAGTTGGGTGTTTGTAATTTTTTCAGAAGTCATGTATTTATAAAGTTAGACGTTGACATCGAACACCTGATAACTTAAGAAGGTGGAACTGTGTGTTATGTTGGTGTATTCTTCTTTTCCTTCCAAGTCCTTCCTTCCTCTAGACTATCACTGTGTTTTCTACTTCAACTCTGTAATACCAAAAGCCAGCTGAGGCGGGTTTTTCTCTTTTTCAGCTTTTAGTGTTTCGAGTCAAATACAAAGAGGTAATCTCTTCTACATATGTTAAAACAAAGGTTCTCTTCTGGCTCAAGTGCTGCTTTGTTGAAGTCTGTTCTTTCTTTACTCTCTCTACTTTTTGGAATCAAATTTATGGTTGCATTTCCAGAGAGTATGAAAGTTTCTTTTTATTATTATTTTAAGTAAAAAATGTAACTGCCGTGGTGTCCCACTTCCTGGATGACATTGGCAACTTTACTTGTGGCTACTGATGTTTCAAGAGAACCATCCTATACAGGCAGTCTGTGTTTGGCTAAATTTAGCAAGCCATGGATCAAGTGGCAAGTATGTTCCACCCTGAAACCTATTTTTGGGAGGAACTCGGCATAGGCACCAAGAGGTTAAAAAGCTGTGTGGGGGAGAAGAAAAAAAAAAAAGACAAGAAGCAAAATATTTTGCAAGAATCGTTGCTATGTTCTGAGCTTCAGCTCTTGAACACTGTGGCTCTGAATCACGTTCACTGGGGAAACAGCTGCAGCTGTTTAAGATGCTACTGCTCCTCAGCTGTTTGTTACCTTCCTTTTGCAGGCTGGGGGCTGAACACAAACCTTCCTCAGCAGCTTAGACTTTATGTTACGCTTTCTGACATAAAACAGATAAGACCCAGGCACGTATCCCTTTTCTCCAGCATCACTGGGGAGTGCAGCAGCCCCTGCAAGAGAGCTGGGGTGGGCACGGGTAGTGTAAGCAGCCCCAGCAAGTTTCTGTAATGGGTTTGGAAGGGCTGCGTTTATATGTGCTGTGTGCCTGAGAGTCCTGACCATGCTCTGCTGTCCCTGATCATGAAATATGTTTCCACGTATTCGGCTGTGACCAGGTTAGTTCAAAGTGTTTTGGAAAATTGACTTGACTAAATCACAGGGAAACCACGGTGTGGACATGCTGGTCTGTAATTAATCGATGAGTGCAGTGCTAACCAGATAAAAACCGGTTGTCAGCTCGTAGAAGTGCATTTGTATGGGTTGGAGCATGTTTATCCCAGCAGTTCAAACCCTGTTTTGATTCAATGGCTTCTAGACACCGTTTATTCCCTTCTATAAAAGTGTACATTAGCCAAAAGGATTTGTAATGCTGTCCTAGAACAGAGGTGTAGCGCTGTGTGCCCATCCTCTCCCGACTGCCGGGGCTGCCCTGGGATGGAAGATGCAAAGCAGACTGCCTCCCTGGGAGCCCTGCCAGCGGCTGACTCAAGGTGAAGGATCTTGGAGACTGGCTGTGATGGGGGAGAGCCGCGCCCGGTCTGGTTCAGCAGCACACCTGGTGAACCAGGGATTCAGCAGGGATTGGGAAAGGCACTGGCGTTTGCTGGCACAGCCCCCTGACACCGTGCCCGTGGCTGACCCCGGCTGCAGCCGAACCAGCCCTGTGCACTCACAAAGCTTTGAGGTCTCGCACTGCCCCAGCCTGTGCGGGTGGGGAGCTGGCACAGCCCCTCTCCCTCCCTGCTGGAGGAGAGAGATGGATGAAACTAGTCTGGGAGCAGGTGAGTCATGGGCTGGCTCCTTGCTTTCTCTTGGGGCAGCCTCTTGCTTGAGGATCCAGAGGCATGTCAGAGACAGGAAAGGGACAGTTAGTTTCTAGTGGGGATGCTGGGCTGGCAATGTGGAAGTGTAGGAGATTCCCAGCTGTGCTACTGGCCTCAGCTTCTCCTGGAAACAAAACAGAGATAATAATTACTGTGTCATGGATTTCAGGCTCTGGAATATTGAACATAACTTTAGGGAGTATTCATGGGCCTATCACTTTTGTGTTTTTATTAGCAACACTGGCACTTAAAATGACAATAATCTGGGTATCTAACAGGCTCTTCATAATGTAGCTGTTTGTTTTTTCCTTTACTGAGCCCAGTCAACAGGCAAAATAGTTCAGGGTCTTCTGAGTCAGCTGTTAGTGCAATGTGAGAGCAAGCATGATTAAATTTTTTTTAAAAAAGTTCTGTAGCACAGGAAAAAAAGAAGATGGAGTTCCCTTTTTTTTTGTTAAAATGCACTAAACAAGTCCTTATTATATCTTAACACAGAGGTTTTGACCAGCCTAAAAGGCATCGTGGTAATGAAGAAATTAATGCAGTAAGTACTTTTAGTGCCCAAGTGTTCAGAAGTGTTTAGGAGCGATCTTTTCCTAAGCATTTAGTACTTTTCTTTTTCACAAAAGTCATGAGAGCACGTGGTACTCAGCCTTGAAAACATCTGAACCTCTGCAAAACCAGATAAGGTTGTGTTTATTTTGTATTCCTAGAGCTGGGATGGGGGGAGAAAACCCATCCCATACCTGAAAGGATGCACAACTAATTTCTCCCCTTCATGGGAAAAGATCAAGTATTTCTCAAGCCACAACCATCTACCCTGTAAATGACCAGAAACCCAATTTCGTGATGATGCTTTTATCAGCAGCCTTAAAATCCCAACCAGAGAAGACGGAATTAAACCTCTTGTAAACATCTCTCGGCCCTATTTGAGGCAACACAGGTTGGAGTACAATTTTCAGATCAGGCTCATCCTCCCTTACTTTCACCTTGGTGAATGTGAGTAGAAGGGGCCATTTCAGCCCTCTCCTTGCATGAAGGATGCAGCAGTGTTAGAGAGCAGAAAGAAATATTTCAAGACTGCTTGGAAAGAGAAAGAATTTAATTCCCACCTTAACTGGGGATCTTTTCTATCGATTTCAGCAAGGGCTGCTACAGACACAAATAGACTGAGGTCAAACTGCAAACAGACTAAACCTCACTGAAACTGGTGGTGGGGGGAGAATCTGCACACACTGCTACACTTGCCCACCTGCTCCACTTTAGTGGTAGAAGTAGGAAAGAGTTAAGACCCCTAATGCCACCTGAAGGTGGAAATACTGGAACCCCTCCTGCACACATGAAGCAGGGGCTTCAGCTGGCTATTGACTTTTTAAGTGTGAAAGGACTGAGGAGGGGAAAATGATTGTGTTCTTGTAATGATCGAGGAAGTCTGTCCTAATGGCTAGCTGCTACTGAACACACTTTCCAGCTCTCCCCTTTCCTCTGTTCCTCCTTCCTGACTACGAAGTGAGCTGCCTAAGGAGACACAAACCCAGTATCCTTCATCTTTCCCAACAGTGATTTCCCCTTTTTTCCTTTTATTTTCCTTTTTTCCTTTTTTTAGCTTCCCCCCTTCCCTCCACCCCCCTTGTCTTTCCCTTTTTCCTCCTCTTCTTTTTTTTTTTTTTCCCCTGCAGTAGGATCAGCTTGCAGTGGGGTGGCAGGGATGGTCATGCTGGGCTGAGGGAGAAGCTCAGCTGCAGACAGGGGTTTGCAAGGATGTAAGAGCCAGTGATCTGAGGGTGATTCTCAGGAAACAAAATCTGCTGAGTCTTGTGTTGGCAGCTGAAGCTGTTAATGAAAGGGCTGTGTATCTGCTGCAGAGGCTGAGCAGATCTATTAATGCCTGGTACTGTCAGGTTTGCTAGCACACCAACCTGTTACTGGAGGTGGCTTGGGAGCAATGTATACTGTGCTCAGCCATCCACTCTGTAGGGCAGTAATTTCTGGCACTGAAAGGGTCAGTGGCCCACAACTGGCAGTGTCCTTGAGTCCTGCAGCAGGAATAGCCAGGGCCACTGTCAGAGTTTGAAGAGGCTTTTAAACAGAGTTTAAATGAATTTCAAAAGGTGACATGAGAATGTGAGCAAATACATCGCTTGTTTGATCTCTCCTGTGTTCATCGTGGGGAGGGGGAAAAAAGGAATTTGTGCATTCTTTGCAAGGAATGGAGGGAACACCTCATTCAGCTACTAAATCTGCTTGTAATGGAAACTTACCACTCCCTACATTTTTGGCTGCCTGCTGAGGTCAGAAGGGGTAACAGTAGTACTGTGCTGGGGTTAGTGTTGCTCCAGCTCTGCAGAGAGAGATTTGTCTTGTCAGTGTAGGCTGAATTAATCTCTTACTATGGACACAAATGATGCTTAAGCCATTAGCTCTTCAGTGATAAATATCTCCTCATGTGGTAAAGTCCTAGAAAAGTGGCTTTGATAAAAATCAAGATGATTGTCTAACTGGAAACTTCCTATTTTCAAGGCACTTGGACTGTGTTGGTGTATGACACTAGATTTGCTCTGACAAGTAAGGTCCCAGTGGGGCAATTTTTAAGGCTTGTGGCTTGGTCCTTGTTGCCTGTTAAGAGAGCCCTTCAAAGCAGGCAGTGGGCTACTCTTAAATGCTGGTCCTGGCAGTGCTCCTGCAGCTGAGGCACTGGAGCCCCATCTGTGTTTCATGATGGTCTTTTCTGTATCAGGAGGCCAGATGTGAGCTCTCTCAGTGGGAGAGGAGAGGCTGCCAGGCCCTCAGGAAAGCTGGCAATTGGCTTGGTTTCCAGAAAAATCAGTGCTTGTGGGTAGTTTCTATAAAGAATCCCAGGAGCTCTTGGAAAATGATTTTCTCTGGTACCACCAGCTCAGGATCATCTTCCTGATGGCCTTGATGGAAAGCAGGGTGGGCACAGGCTTGTCTGAGTGCCTACAACAAAGGCAGTGTTTCTGAGAGGTGTTGAGCTGTCTGCATGAACACAGGTTGGCTCTTCCACCTGTGTGTGATGTTCAGGAAAGGTGAGGTGTGCAGTACTCATGTGGCGAGAAGAATCTGTGGCCTGTCTAGCCAGCAACTGGGGCACTGCTGTCCCAGTGTACCTAGCTCGCAAAGCCTTATTTGCTGCTAGTTTCTGCAGTTGGGGTAGAGAAGGGCCAAGTTTCAGGGAAAAAAAGTGGCCACGAGAACTTTTAACTCACTAAAAAAAGACACAGGCACTGCAATCTTTGCTATGACTCATGTGGGCTGTTACTTGAAAACGGCAGGCTGAGCAGTTGTGGACCTCCTTACTCAAGGGAGCAGCACTCATTCGTGAACTCTCTGAAGCCCTGAAAGTAGAAATGGTGTAGGTGAGCAGTTCCCATGCTGAGCCTCCAACCACTGATTTCCCTCCAACCACAGGCCAGATGCAGCTTAGGGAGAGCTAGCAGGTCACGGCTGGCTAGTTACTTCCCACCTGCTGCTTCCACTGCTGCTAAACAAGTTTGAGAAGTAAAAATCCGGCAAATACGTTCTCACTGTCATCTTTCTCTTAAAAAAAGATGATGAAACAGTTGCAGGAATATCAATAATTCCTGGATGATGGGGCTTTGCACTGTAGTGAGTATTGCTGATGGGGAAGGGGGGGGATGTCTATGAAGAAAGCTGGTGTCTGCCTTATCAAAGCGTGAGTAGAGATAATTTCAGGATGTTTTGACAATGTTTTTGCCACTTGGAACTTTATTACTGATTCACAGAGAGTCAAAGCACTGCTGTGAACTGCAGCAGCTTGTTCAGCCACCTCCCTTCAGTGAACAAGCCGTGCTCCCGTGGGGCCTTGCTGGGACATGAAAGTGCCGACATGCATTCTGGAAAACCTTGCGGCATCGCTGCCTCCTCCCTGGGGATTAGGGACTTGTTGAGTCCTATGAGGAAAGACTGTCCCCCCAGCTCAGCAAATCGTGGTACAAACTGCTGAGGGGGGTAGGTCAGTGCTGTTTCACTGTCCAGTAGCCCGGGCACTGGGCAGAGGAGCCTGGCTGTCCCCGGCTGCTGGCTGCTGTTTGCTCAGGGAGCGGGAGTTGGGCGATAACGTGTCCCTCGAGATAAAGCGCTTTTGTTGTTTGCCTGCTGGGTCAGAGCTCGGTAGGTGTTCTGCATTGCTGTGCGTTAAGGGTGTAGGCTACTTAAAAGAAATTAAAAAAGGGACTTTGAATGGGCTGGGTCAAGGTGTCAGAGGGTTAAACTAGAACAGTTCCGGCACTTGCTAGAGGGAGAAAGTTGTATAACGTCACCTTACACCGAGTAAACCTCTTCCTCTCAGGCGGCCAGCCCTTTGTGCGAGAGGGAAACAGTCGTGAAATCATAAAGCCATCGCCTGTTTAACGAGCTCTTTTTTCTTTTTTTTTCTGCCGAGTTTTTGCTATGGTGTATCACCATCCTCAAGGCAGGTAAAAAGATTAGCGGGGGGAGGTAGGAGCGGAAAAAAAAAAAAAACGACACAAATCCAGTGTAGTGGGAAGGCTCAGCAGTTGAACAGTGCCACCTCCTGGCTGGCCCTGGCGGGGAGGGATGTCCCAGCTTCCCACTGACGTGTCCCACACCTACTTGTTACCAGCAGCAGGCGTCGAGTCCCACACGCGGATTTCTCGCCAAGCGATGGGCGCTGCAGAGCTGGAAAGGGGAAAATCAGCTGCAGCTTTAGGGCTGCTCAGTGCAGCAGCCAGGAACGGTCTTTTGTGTGCAAAGGCTGGCCCAAACAGGATTTTTCCACTTCTTGCAAACACCTCCCTTTTTAAAATTTTTATTTTATTTTATTTTTTCTGGTTTGTTTGTTTGTTTGTTTTGGTTTGGGGTTTTTTGTTGCACTGGATGAAAAGAAGTCCTGATCTCGCCTCCTCCCCCAGGGATGGGGGACTCAGAACATAAATTGTTTTGATTCATGGTGGGATGAGGAGGACAGGACAGATTCTCTTTGGTAAGGTCAGATCAATTGTTCAAATGCCAATATTTAAATTTCACGTTAATTAAAGGCAAAAAAAATAAGAAGGTACTTTGAAATGAAACCACCTTTTCTATGGCACTGTTGTAAGGCCTTCTGCTTAGAACAGGCCAGATTTTCCTGGTTTAAGGGAAATCCTTTGTCCCATCCTCTTGGCTTCTGATCTCTTAGCACCAATTAGCACAAGGCAGCATGGATGTAGGCAGGCAGCCCTGCTGGGACTGCACTGGGTGCTGCTGCAAATACCTCCTGAGCCAGGATGATGTGAGGATGGCATGACTGGGCTCCTCCTCGAGATGGGGAGGGGGTCAACTGGAGAGCTAAGACTTGCCTGGGACTGAGGAGCTGTAGCTTGGGGTACTGTGGGAAAAGGTGCCCTTAGGGATGCCAGTAGAATAGGGTCTCAGCTTTGGAGGGAACCTTGGTTTCCCTAGAGGACTGGGTTCACAAAATTATTTTTGCTGTTGCACTTGGTTTTTCATGAAGCTGAGCAGGATCCAGGACTACCCTGCAAGTGAGCAGCAGTCCCACAGCAGTTTAGGCATCTCTTAACCTCCCACCTTGTTTCCCCACTCCTGGCTACAGTGCTCCTATGACCCCTGCAGAGCCAGTCCAAGAAGAAAGCCCGAGGCAGAGGTGAGCAGCTTTCTGCTAGAGTGGTTTGTGAGCAGGTGTGCAGCAGAGCAGAATGAATCTCGTGTGGGTGTGAGGGAGGGAAGGGGACTGCACAGCTGAGGTGTCACGGGCATTAGCACAGCTCCAGGGGCCTCAGTGCTCTGCTCTGCTGTGGATGCTGTGTTTGTGATGGTTCCCAGTGCAGCTGGGGCAGGCCTTCATTAGCAGGGTGCACTTCCTGGGGCACATCAGCTGCTTGAACGTGGTCTCAAGAGCACTTAGAGATGTGCAGGACCCTATAGGTACAGGCAGCATTTCCCTCTCTAAGGAAACAATTTATCTTTGCAGACGTTCCAGTAACAGCATGGGTGTTGGGTTTTATTTTCTCTAGATGGTACAAAATGTAATCACTTATGCAATACGGCAGACTGGCTTTCTAATCTTCCCTCTGATGTACCACTTTGGCAAGTTCTTTGGATTTATATCTGTATTTCACGGTGTTCCCCATCCTCCTCTCCTTCATCTCATTCTACGGTGTTTCCTGTGGGTGTAGTTACTATTGAAGAAGGAGAGGAGGCAGGAACATCTTGAAATCGCTGTGGTGGAAAAACCTGGTAGTGTGGTAGTGTCTCCTGAGCAGCCCTGTGGTGGGGCAATGCAGAAACCTTAGCTTTTGATGTGAGCAATGCTGCACCCTGGGACCTTGATCCTTCAGCCCAGCTGAATGTTTCGTGGTATTAGCCAGGCCAGAGAATTTTCTGAGCCTAAAATAAGTAAACAAAACTACAGCGCAAGTCCAGTGTCTTGACACAACCAGGAATTCCTTCAGCCAGTTTTGCTGCTGAAGTCCCCATATTATCAAGGTACAGCTTAATAGTTTCGGACTTTCTTTCAAATAGCTAGTGATGAGTCTTGGTCTTACCAATCCTCTCTGCTGTGTGGTCCCAGTCTGTGTCTGGAAGGTTCTTCCATTTAATCCATTCTTTAGCCACTGCTCTTTCCGGACAAGAGTGCTTTGCTTGATCTGGCTGCATCCCCTGACTTCAAGCAGAAAGCCTTCAAAATTTAATATTTGTGTGTTAGCTCTGTCTCACCTGTGTTTGGGGTTTCATCCCAAGAGAAAGGTAAACCCCAGAAAATTAGCAGAGAAAATACCTTTCAATACTAAGGCTGATATCAGTTATATGAAGGTCTGCACAGAGAGTTTATTTCAGTCAAGCCAACATTGAAAAATTTCCCTGAATTGATACAACAGTTGGACTAAGATTGATTTTTTTTTAAAATTTTTTTTTCCCCTACAGAATACTCTGATGTGGTTAAACCCAGAGATACCCAAGAGTCTACTTGAGTCTGTTTCTTAGCTGTACTCGGGGTTTTTGTTCACGTTGCTCTTTTTTGTTGGCCAGTGGGAGCAGTTTGCTATTGTAGACAGTGCTATAGAAGAGGACTGTGTGAGCAAGCAGCAGTGACTTGGAGGTAAAAGAATCCTGCAGTGTTATTTGCTTCCCACCTTCTGCAATTGCAGTACCAAAGCTCATTGTAGTAGTGGCTCTAGGCCTGTTTGTTTGTACTCATCATCCACAAGGTACCAATGTTTTTCTGAACTCTTATGCTTCTTGTTATGTGTTTACCCTTGGAGATGCTGACAAAAGAGCTAGGAATGGAAAAATATTGTGTGTTCCTGATCTGGGTCTGTAGTTCCCTAGGAATCCAGGGACACCTTGAATTTGATGTTGCTTTCCTGTTTTTAGGGAGCAAACCAAACTATGAATAATAAATACAAGCTCTGGGGCAAAACTGTTTTCCATTCATAAAATTCAACATTAAAGAATGAACAATAATTTCTTAGCCTGCTGCAAAGCAATAGGAGTGCTATGTTGGGACTAGAGAGCTACTGACAGCTTCTTCAGCTTTTGCTGTGCCACAGTTAATAAATTGGTTCATCTTTGATTTATATGTAGATAGAACAAAGGTGTCTCCAGCTAAGTGATGCAGATTAACGTAGTTTTCAATCTGAGGAGTTTGAACTTGGAAAAATAAAGGCAAAGCAAGCCCCTTTCTTCTGCTGGCTTCTCTCTTGGCTTTCAGAATGAGAAATAGCTGGGGCATAACTTGAATAAATCAAGAAGAAGGAGGAGATGAAAGTTATGGTATTGTGTTTGAGGCTGAATCAAAACTTATTGCGTAGACACTGAAGTTTCTGCTTCAGTGATGATGGTGGGAGAAATCAAGTCATAGGATGCCAGTAAGTTTCTGTGGTCTGGATCCTGCACTTATTTGTATTTCAATACCTGGGGGGTCCTGTTGGACCCCAGGCAGAACATGGCAGGGAGGGAGGGGTAAATCACTGTCAGTGGTGCAATGATTGAGGAGGATCTCTGATTCAAGTGCTCTCGTAAAGAGCATCTCAAGCATTCAGTAGGGAAATTTGATTGTGACTTGCTCTCCTCCCACCCTGGAGCAGGCTGTTGTTCTCCAAACTGATGGCTGTCAAGTAGTAGAAGGAGGCAAAGCTTTGCAAGGGGCAAGAGAGCATCCTGGATCAAAGTATTTATTTTTTCAAGGTAAAGCTGCATTAAACTGGGGAGAAGCAGACCAGCAACAGTGAAGAATATAATCTGTGCATTTTATCACTCTGCTAACCCCAGCTGTAAAATTTATCATAGGAAGGCTAATAAAATGGGAGCCACACAAGCAAACAGAGGGCACGGGATTATCAGCAAACATTTATTTTGGCTCTGGTGGAGCCACTCCCCTGATCAAAGCAGTTGGAGTTTGAACCTCTTTTAAGTTGTTCCCTGCTTGGACTGGGAGTGCCCTGATCTTGCATCGATGGCATCAGTATCATCTGTGCAGCTGTGTGGAAGAGGGAAAGTATCAGGAGGGAGAGGGAAATTGTGTGAGGCTGCTTTACTGCAGTGTGAGACAACAGTATCTTATTTTAGCTTTACCAGCAACTGCCTGGTTTAGAAAAACAACCTAAGGTTTATTGTATAACTAGATGGTATAGGCATTTTCACAGGGCCAACAGGGAATGCTTTACCATTTGCAGGCTCATGTCTGGCAGACTGAGTAGCTCTGTAATCCTTATCAACAAAATGGCCCGCTGGCAGAAATCACCTTGAGCCCCAGGCTCTTCCCTTCTGGAGCCTCTTCTCTGACTGATCTCTTTATCAGGGTTCCCCCTTTCTCCCCCAACAAGAGCTGCTTGAATCCCTCTTGGCAACGAGTCTCTTGGCTGAAACAAACCTCTCCTCTCTGATCCTTTCAGGCTCCATGGTTGGTGTCTGGTGGCAGGGGGTGCTCACTTGGTGAATGTGGTGTTCTTGTTCAGTCTTGCTGGCTGGAGGAATACATAAAGAGCTTCTGGGAGGAGGTGCATGGGTGAGGAACAGAGTGGTCTCGTGGGAGAAACAGGGGGAGAAGAAGGTTTTTAAGTCCTCAGGATTGGGTTCTTTCTGTGCAAACATCTTGCATCTCACTTTATGTGTCAAGGGCAGAACAAAGGCAGCTTTACTCCTTCCCATGTTTTTTTTTTCCCCTTACCTGTTTTGTCCATTCTGTATTTATTTTATTTATTTTGTACTCTGTTGGGAAGATTGTTGTAGACACTTGCATGCTTGAGTTCAGATTCATTTTAAGGCCAGCTCATAATGTGTTTGCACTGGAGAGGCAAGAGGGAAGCTGGGCTTGAATGTAGCTCTCGTGATATGAGTGGCTCTCCTTCCTGGGTCAGGGCAGTGCTCAAGCACCAGAGTGTGTCCCTGCCTTCAAGGGGAGACTGGGCTGAGCAGCAAGGGAAGAGAGCAGGCAGCAGGAAGTTAACCCTGTGGGTGTTAGTCTGCAAAGGATTGCCTCATAATACATTTTTTTGCAATTCTTATTTTTAAATAGCTCCACATTATCCAGCCAATGTTAGGCCAGAGTACTTGTTTTTGAGGCCTCCTGGAGGTGTGTGTGTTGAGGGGAAGCAGAAGCAATCTATAAGGCTGATAGAGCAATTCAAGCGAGACTTCCCCCTTGCTCTTCCAGGGTAGAATGTGTGACTATCTGCCCTCATATCTGCTGCAGTCAGCATTCTTGCACTGCATGAGGAAGGTCCTGCATCCATATGTGAGGTCTGGGAAGGCTTTCCTGTTCTTGGCTGGTTGATCTCAGCATATGCCCCATCCTACTGCTGCACAGAAATGGGGGTCTCAGCAGTTACAGCCCTGTAAGGAGGCTGGGTGGGAGCTGGATTTGTGGGTGCACCTTCACACCGAACCAGGGATGTGCTGGTATGAAGGAGTGGTGGGAGATCTGTTCGTGTCTGGCAGCCTGGGACTTTGCCTGCTGAGATATGGAACACCCTGTGACTAGGGTGTGTATGGCTTGGTAGAAACATTGTAGTAGCTGTTTTATCTCAGCTTTAGCTGATCAGTGAGTGTATTTGTAGCATACTGATCATTGTGTTTGCCTGAGCCCTGTGGGAGCTCCTGGGGAGCAGACTCCCATCCCATCTGTCTCACTGAAGCATTTGTCAGTCCTGGGGAGGTTACTTCAGAATGATCCATTAAAGAGATTGGAGTTTGTGCTCTAGGTGGATTCTTCATCATGCTCCATTACATGAGAGCTGAGGGTAAAGATAAGTTCTTGCTTTACCTTCGCTGTGTCTTCTGGGACAAAAATTGATTTCAGTTGGAATAACACCGTTTAGATGTTCCTGCTCCCCCTACTCTCTTTTCTCATGCTGCAAAACCATCAAAATAACAAAATGGAGCTACAATGGGATTATTTTAGGGCTACACTGGAGAACACAGGAGATGGTGTATGAGAAATTTAAGCAATGGATCTTTATGGAAAGAGTAGCATCTTTCAACATAACAGATATAACAGCATAAAGACACCTCCAATTCAGGAAATCTTGCCAGCAAGGGCTGAGAATCTGGCCCAGAATCTGGCCATGGGGTTCACTTGTGCCTCATACCCCTCACTTCAAGGAGAACTGTGTGGAAATATGCAGATCTTTGTTTTAGCAAAACCCCACCACTTTCTTGCTCAGGCTGCACATCCCTGGAGGATAATGCTCTCATCCATGCACAGCTGAGCTGTGTTGAGAGCCTGGTTATTGCTACAGAGCCCTTACTAAGCTTTTTGAGGCTACTTCAGAAAGATAACTGCGGTAGCTGCCAGATGTACTAGAATTCAGGTGTGGTAGCGTGAATATACCACAGGTCTTCTGGGACAGCAAGGGATTCTTTTTCTGTGCTGGGATCAGTGAAGATGAACTCTGGTTTTGTTGCTTGACCATGCCAAAATGATGTCTGATTGGAAACAGGAATTCAAGGAAGAAACCAAGGCAATTCTTAGGCTGAAGGAGAAAAGCCCTTTTTAATTTAGAGGACATCAGAGATCTTGCGCTGCCAACCCCTGAATGATTTTTAGACAACAAATCTCCCTGTCTCTGTGGTATGACAAACATACCTTTCTCCTGCTATTTAGAAAGCTCCAGTTTAAGTCGTGGAATGTGGGTTTAAGATGTAGTCTTGGTTTTTCGGTTTAATTCCCACAGAAAAAGGGCAAGCAGTTTTTGTGATAGGAAGCCAAATACTGTTCAGCTGGTGCTGGGAGTGAGGCTCTGCAACGTTTGTGTGTGAGCTGGACAGTGAAGGGTCAGAAGATTTCAAGGGCCAGATGTCTGATACTTTGGAGATTTGAATTCCTACTTTTTAGTCACCTGAGATCTCTTACAGCAGATTCTGCTACGGATGCTCTGGTGAAGCCTCCATTCTGTGTGGAGGTAAAGGCTGGCTTGTTTGCTGTGGTGGGCCTGGGGGCCCCTTCAGATGTGCCCAAGGAGCCTGGTGAATTTGGCTAAGAGGATCTCGGCTATTACGGGATCAGTTTCAAGTACAAGTGCTTGAACTAGCATTATGTCTGTTTTTAATCTGCTGAGTCTTCCATCAGATAACAGACCAAGAAGCTTGGTGGCAGGAATTTGGGTTTTAGTCATGCTTTTGCTGTGTGATTGCAGTGAAACAGAGCTGAGCAAGTGGACTCTTGCATGACTACTGCTGCTGAATGGAGTTTTGTTAGCTTCTCCTCTGAGTATGGCTCTTCTGATCTCTCATGGGAATCATGGGGGGAGAGAGATGAATCTGAAGAGCTGCTGACATGAGGAGAAAAAAAAGTTCTTGTATCTGTATAGTGATACTATTTTATTATTTATGTGGACCTAAAATGCAGCAATGATGGTGTCTTGGATGAATTATTTCCAAAACAGCATAATTTGAACCCTGATTTGGGGAGTGGTGGTCAAAGCTGTGATGAACACCTTGGCCTTCTTTCTGTTCTCTTTTCTTCTTTTTTCCCTCTCCAAACCAGGGTATAATAGAAATGGACTGAAAGTGCAGTGTATTACATGTGCTCTATCCCATCTCGTGTGCTTGCTGGCTCACGTTCAGCTGTGGTAAGCCTCCCTGTGTGAGCAGGTCTCAGACTGGCTCTCCTTTGCTGGGATAGCGGGTGAGAGTTTTGCTGCACAAGAAGAAAACAAGAGACTCTCCCTTGCTGCTAGCTCTTGGCTGCTCTGAGGTGTTGGTCATCTGTGCACCAGGGATTCTTTGGCTGCTCAGGAATTTGTTTGAGCTGCAGAATGTGGGTGTGTAGGATGGAGGCCATATGTCAGAGCTCCTGGGTGGCCAGATGTGAGGCACAGCTGCCCTAGCTGTACATGCTGAACCTCTCCAACATGAGGCATGCAGCCCAATTCTGGTGACCAGCCTTTGTAAAGTTGTGCTCAACTCCAGGAGCCTCCTGTGTCTCTGATTCCTGCCCATACCTTTCCAAATCATAACCCTACTCCAGGGCAGGATCCCAAACAGGTCTCTAAACTCTCCAACCCAAGTTCCTAATCCCATGTGCTGCCCTATGCTTGGTTATCTATCTACCTATCAGCTATGCCAGCTACAAAGACTCCTGGAATGAGATGGTTTGGGGATGTGCTGCACTTGGAATATAATTTGTGTTATTTCTCCTGGAGATTCAAAGCAAGGAACAGTTTGTCCTCTGTGAATATAAGATGTGTGTAAACACGACTTGATGCCTCCTATTTAAAGTGTGCTCTTTGAACTTGTTTCCCTCATCATCCCCTTCCCCCTCTCCCCTTAAACTTTGGAGAGATCCTAGAATCATGACAAAAAATGAGAAAAAACAGTCTTTCATTATGAATTTATTGAGAAGCAAGAAGAGCACATAGCCTAGGTACAGAATGATTCACACATCACTTAAAAGACATTACGGAACAAAAAATTCCAGGTAGACTCCAGAAGACTAAGGTGATATGAATCCAGTGACAGGGCATCGATCACTGGGAAAAAGGCGTGTTCATCCTATTTGCTTTTGTTCTGTGGTTATAACAAAAGCTGTGCTAGTGGAATCTCCAGATAGGCTCCAGAGAAGATTTAAGATGTTGAGTTCTGTAACTGCAAAATATGTGATATATGTGAAAGTCATCTTTTAGCCTGTGTTAGAAATGGATACCTCCATAACTTACTGCAAAAAAGTGTTTAGGCTCTCGCCTGTTCTGCCTCATGCTATTTTCATCCTAAGATGGGAGTGTTGGTGTTGGATACTTTCTTCTTACAGCTGTATATATTAGAAGGAAAAAGTAGGCTACAGTGTGCGTTTAGAGATAAAATTACCACTAGAGGATCTAGTAACTTCTTGAAAATAGCAAATTATAAAGAGGAACAGCATCAGAATCACCATGTGAGGATTATTTTCTTCAGAGCTATTGTAGCATGCAAACAGCCTACTTGGCTTGAATAGTTTTGGTAGTCTGTAGCTTTCATGAAATTGGTTTGCTGCTAATAATAGTCTAGATAATTTTTCACAGTAAAATCGGCACAAGCGACAGTGACGTGATCTTGATTAGTCAGCTTTGCTGAAAGAGTGTAATCTCCCTGTATGAGACAAATGCAAAGCAAGAGATTAGCCCATCAGTAGTATATAACTGCTTAAGTTTCTGACTCCTCTTTCTGGAAACAGAATAATGCTTTCCCCACCAAGTTCCTCCAAAACCTTTCTGGTCCAAATGTTTCAGAAGTGGTAAAGGACATGCCCGTATTTTCTGCCAAAATACTCTCCTCAGGGATATCAATGCTGACAGCACGAATTGAAAATTAAAACAGTGCAAGGGGAATGAAATGTTTTGCTGCATGAAAAATCCCTTCAAATCTGTGTAACTTCTCATGTTTCTTATGAGCAAGCACAACATGGCCTGTGCTGTTTAGTGATTGGAAAAAGAGGTGCTCAGTTCTCTGGCACTTCTCTTCCATGGATCTTGTTGTTCAGTGTTATTGATAGGAATTTTTATAACAGAGCCTATTGGTGGAAGTGTGTGTGTAGATGACTCAATCTGTGATAAATTCCTGTATAATAAAAGAAGTAGTCTAATTTCAAATTGTGTAGTTGAAATTATGAATTCAGGCTTTGGGGAGAACTTATATCGTTACAGTGCAAAAAATTCTGAACCTTAAAGAAGCCATGGCTGTCTTGGTCAAAATGGCTCTCTCCAGACACTTGGAGAAACTCTGGTCAGGGGAGGTGACAAGGCTTATTTAACAGATTTGGAAGAAGAGGTGAACTAGATTTTATTCACTGTATATTGCTGGCACTGCAGTAATTATTTCTGGGGTTTTTTTTCTGGGGCACTGAGGGGAGCAAAATGTGGGATAGGAGAGGTTGGCAGCAGTGACCTCCTGGCTTTGAACCACAGAATGCTGTTGCCCTGTTTAGAGCCCTTCTTGTTGTGGAGTAGGAGGAGGCATGGCTAGAATGAGTCAGGTTTCTTGGCATTTGCCTTTTACAATGGGATTTCTAAAGCAATATCTGGCCTGCATCCTCACAGAGAGGTTCAAGTTAAGAGTAAAATCTAAATTTAGAGAGAGGCCCAATTGGCAGCATGCTCTTGAGAATAGAGCCTGCTTGTAATTCCCGTATGGACTGTGCAAACATCCCTCACACTTCTCAGATGCGGTTGTTCTTTGCAATGAGCAGAAGATGATTGCTGTATGGAGTAATTCCTTTTTGTCAGCATGGGAGGATGATGTTATTTTCCTGATTGATTAATTAACAAAAGAGGCTTCCTATTCCCTTTCTCACAAATGCATTAACTCTCTAAAAGCTTATAGTTTAATTCATAATAAGGGACTTCGTAATAACTAATTTCCATTGCTTATTAGTGATTAGATTTCTTTTTTCTCCCTCAGAACAATTTGAATAATTTGTGCTTGTGGTGAAAAATTGTTCTGAAAAAAGTCTTGAAGTTTCAGGCTCCAGAAACTAGCTGAAAATTCAGTTAATTTGCCCAGAACTGGAGTTTTACTGGTCTGTATGCATGTTTCTAGGGCTTCTTCTTGGTTTAAAGACCTATTCTTCAGTTTGTCTTGAGGCTTTACTACGTAAGTATGTTAGTAAAGCTGCTGCTGGAGCAGGAGGCTGGTTGATGTGAGCTCAGGCACTCCTGTGTGAGACATCAAAAGACAATGCCCAACATGGCATTTCTAGGTACAGCCTTCAGGGAAGCAGGCTGGTGAGGGTGGGATAACAGCCTGCATAAAGGGGGACCAGTTCCCTGTGTGAAAGCCTTGGGAAAATGAAGGTAGTGGTTGCTGCTATCACCAAGGGAAGATTGAGATGGATGGGATTGGTAGTGCTTACAGAGGTTTGATCCTCCCTGAAGCCAGCTATCCTTGTTATCACTGCTGCAGGTCTTGGCTAGCCTGGTTCTTTGGGACTCACGTCTTTGTTCTGTATCCCTGTTCTGATCCTGTCTTCTTTTCCTGCCTGGAGCAATCCAGTGCTGAGCAGACCCCAGACCTCATCTTTGAGCCTCTGACATATGTTTTATGTCTGCTGCTGAAGAATTGAGAGCTCATGCTGTGCCTCTGAGTAACTCTAAGAAGTATTTGACTGACCACCTGAACTCTATGCTTTTGCGTAGTGATGGCTGTGATCCTTTCTTTGCCACATTCTCAACAAGATGCCTTGATAATCAAAGACCTTGCCTTCTTCCCTTCAATCCAATCTCTTCATTGTATGTCTCTAAAAAATCCTTTGTTACCTTACTGATCAAATATATCTTCATGCTGTGCCCAGTTAAGAGACTGGTGCATTCAGCATTTGAAATCTATCTTTCTGTGCAGTGTGATTCGGTTGAGCTTCTAGGAGACTTAACTGTGTGTGGAGAAGGCTGCCAGTAAAAAGCATCTGTAATGGATGACCAGGAAATTCAGAGCAGTGCCTAGAGTACTGCCTGTTTTCTCACCTTCCTAAGAAATTATTTTCTTATCTTAAGGCTCCATAAATCCAGAGAAAGTGTTCTTGGCCTAATAACTTGTACCTCCAGTTGCCACCTAGAAGACCTCTGTTTCTCTGCCTGACACCATGTATGTACAGTGGAACATGGTCAATTGCAATAGCTATCTAAATTGCCTTTGTAGCCAGAGCGGATGCCTGAGATGATTTGGAACATCTCCAAATCGTTCAGTTCACTAAGGACTGAGCAAAATTGCAGCCTTGGTCTCTTGGGAGCCCTCTGGAACTGCTTCTTTTCATCCTATTTTAAGAGTAAGGGAGGGAGAGCCTACTAAAGAACTCTATGGCCGTCTGACTTAATGCTGGTACAGGAGATCTGCTATCCTGAAAAAACCCTTTTGTCTCTGGATAGTAGTGCCTCTGTAACTCTTTATAAGCAAAGCCACTTAATTTCATATTGAAAAGGATTATTCACGTAAAACACTATCAGATCCACTGTGCCAGCTGGGGAAGCCTGGAATGTGCAGGTGTGATTGCTGGTAGTCCTCTGACCATACCTCATCTGGAAAGCCCTTCTGCTTGGGAGCAGAGCTGTGACCAACTTACCTGAGGGATTTCTTTGATTCCCAGTGTGACTGGTCCCTCATAGTAGAAGTGTTCTGGAAAGCAACAATGGTGATGGATGGTTAGACATGCAGCACATGAAGGAAAGAGGCAGCTGATCATAGATGCTCTTTTTGTAATGGCATTTCGAAGCCTCTAGTGACAAGTATTATGGAACTGCAAAATGCTCCATACACAGTCTTGCAACAGCCCTCTTGAGGGAAATACCAGAATGTATACGGTCTTATGGGGAAAGCAAGGCAGAGCTTGGGCTCAAGGAGCATCTGCAGCCCATCTAAATGGAAAAGGGGGCATGTCTTTGCACAGCCATGTGGGCGTTCCTATGTTATCATGCATCCTGCAAATGAAAGGGGACAGGGGGACTGCCAGGCTCAAGTCCTTTCGCAGGAACTATTAAACACCTGCAGCTGCAGTAGTCGAACTGTAATGTTTTGGTAACTTTCAGAAAAACCAGTCTGAGCTGAGTGTTTGTGTAGGTGTGGACTTCTGACTGCTTGCTGAACATGACTTTAAAGTAATAAGAACATGTCTGTCTCTCTGCTGAGGGAGCGTTCATCAAGAAGTTACATGAGGTACTAAAGTCATCACAAGTTGTGTTGGTGACTAGAACAGAGCCTGGGAGTTCCACCTTCCAATCCTCATCTCCCTAATCGTGCGAGGCATGCCTGCTCTTGGCTGTTGAAGAAAGGGCAACTTTGGCATTAATGGAGAGAATTAGCAAGCTGTTCTGCAGTTCCTCCTACTTTTTCATAGCTTACTGGGCCAAACTGTGCAGACTTGACTGAAAATAAAACTTGTAGATGTTTCAGTATTTCAGAATTTCTTGCACAACTTGCCCCACACAAGTAATGAAAAAGTCTAAGAACTGTTTAAGGATTCTCTTTTGTAGGTGTCATGAAATATTCTTTACTTTGACAGTGACAGAGGAGTAAGTGTTTCATCGTGTTTATATGAGTATGTGCTGGCATTTTGATGCTTGTCACTTCTAGAGAGTTGTTTTAGTCTAGTCTCACTGTTGATTTAAACTGTTTCTTGTGAAAGGTTGGATAAAAGCATCTTTAGGTTGTACAGTCCATCTCACCATGCATGGACTTGGAAAACAGTCCACAAAAGTTCTTCCCACACACGACATTAAATGTTAGTCTTGTAACAAAATTATATGAAAGAATCATGACAATAAGATAAACTAGGAAAAGGAGAAACCTGAGATATCACCAAGGTTCTACACCTTTGCATTAATAAGAAGTTTGTTTAATGTAAAGCCCTGGTGATCCTGGGAGGTGGAGAAGATGCAAAACAACTCAGTGTTGCCCTAAAAAACCTAATCCCAAAACAGAGAACCGAATAAGTATGTCTTGGCTTGTCAATCTCAAACTGATCAACTGTGCTACAGAAATTCTACTGTACTGATTCCCCTCTGCATCCCTGGCTAATTCATGTGGACACCAAGAAGTCTTGTTTTCAGAGAGCAATCACCATCGCCGTTTGCTTCTGTGCACAGAGCAAAAGCTCAGGAGTCTGACACATCTCCACTGCAGGGAGTGGTGACTCAAAAATTTTAAAAATACAGTACAGCCCACCTCGCGGTTCACAGCTTTAATAGAGTCTAAATGGGAATTAAAGGCACTGCAGACTGCATAACTTAGGTGATGAGTGACTCCCCCGGGACCTGAGCTCTGTGTGTTGATATGAGCTAAGGCATATTGGGTCCCCTTCAGGGTGGTGTGGATCATGCAGTGGTGAAGCTCATGCTTTGTGTGTCCTTCTGTTGTGTAGAGAGCCTCACAGGACTACCTTTTCTTCAGTCAACTCACAGCCTAGCAAATCTTGAATGATAGCAGAGGACAGCGGAGAGGAAACTGCGCTGTGAACGATCACCCTGCCCCAAAGTCCTTCTGCACAGGGATATGGAAGCTTCTCTTGGATCATGTGGCTTGTTAGGAGCTCATCTAGGCTCTCAGAAAGCCATCCAGAATCTAAAAACATAGATGCAGCATTCAGGCTCTGCAAAGCCTGTATTTTAAAATGAAGTAGGTGTCATCAGGCCATAAATTTGCTTCTGAAATGATGGCAATGCTAATCTCTCATCTAGTGTAGGTAGAAGCTATTTTTCCCCACACACTTCACTGTGATAAAGTAACTAGATGAATGCAGTCTCAGGGCTCTGCCTCAGCCCACTCTGAGAAGTTTTCCTTGATTGCTCTGATGTGTTGTAGCTATGCTTTTGCTCAGTTATCAAAGAAATCACTGTCCTGGGCTGTATTATCTTCTAAGGAGCCTTCAACAGCAGAGCAGCAGGTCCTGCATGTCCAGTTTGAGGTCCACATTTACTGCTTTATGCTTCAGCTTTGCCCTTATTTAGCTGTTTCTAACCAGGGGTCTTGAAGTGGTTCACAGCTGAGTCCTATGGAGCTACTGGAGACAGTCCAGTGAAAGGCCACTGATACGATTAAGGAACTAGAACATCTCTCCAATGAGGAGAGGCTGAATGAGCTGGGACTGTTCAGCCTAGAGAACAAAAACATTAAGGGACAGTACATCGATAATACCTGAAGTGGGATTGTAAAGAGGATGGAGCCAGGCTCTCTCCACTGGTGCCTAGTGGCAGTGGGCACAAACTAAAACACAGGAGGTTTCTCCTGAACATCAGGAAAGACTTTTTTTACTGTGAGGGTGACTGAGCACTGGCAGAGGTTGCCCAGAGATGTTGTAGAGCATCCATCCTTGAATAGATCTAAAAATCTTGCCCTGGACACAGTCCTGGGCAACTGGCTGTCAGATGGCCCTCCTTGAAGTAGGTGGAACAGGATTAAATGATCTTCAAGTGTCCTTTCCAACCTCAACAATTCTGTGGTTCTGTAACCAGTCCTTTGGAAAACTCCTGTGACCTTCCTTGCTTCAACGGGGAGGGGGAAGCTATGCTGCTTTGAAAGTATGTCCTTATTGGAAAGCAAGGGCAGCTTTCATTTTCAGCTAGTTGAGACCTGTCAAGAAATACTATAGATTCATAAATCTGCTGAATTTTATCATTCATATTCACTTTGGACCATGGAAACCTCCTCGGTGGATCAGGCTTTTCAAAGGCCATTCAGTTTTCCAGTTGCATGAGGATTTCTGCTATAATTCCAGAAGTGTAAACATCCTCCAAGGCTTGAAGGACTGCAGTTTATCACAGCATCCTTCGTACGTATTTTTTCTCCATATATTCATACATTTTTACATTCCTCCATGGAAAGAGGATGAACACATCTGCTGCAGTAAGTGTAACTGTCACAAACACTGAGCCTATCTCATTGAAAGAATTCTGTGGTCTTCCTAGAGAAAAGCCCAAATGTGGTTGCAAAATGTTCACATTTGCAAAATGTGAGCACAATGCAAAAAATGCTCACACATTTGGAAGAGCATAAACCATGAGTGCATTTTCCCAATTAAATATTCCCCTTTTTCTTTTTTGGTCTGCTGGTAATTTATGGTACCTGTCAAACATGCTGTCATCAGTGATGTGCTTTCAGCCCTTTTTCTTATAGATTTACCTGAAGGCGATTTCTGTAGAGCAGCCTAGAAAATATTTCTAATGTACCACTGAATCGAGGTGATACTATTGTATTTTTTGTAGCAGCTTTTCACTGTTGTTTTTACCAAAAGTAACTTAGTCCTTTTCATTGCTAGTGAGAGGGCCTTTAGTAGCTTCCAGTCTGAAGCAGAGCTTTCAAATGTGTAAGTAAGAACTTCCTGAGGATTACTTCGAATTACTAGTTATCATTTATCATGAAGATGCCTCTCCTTCCTGACTAAACACCTATAATGAAATTCTCACTCCTCTTTCTCAAATCTTCCTTTCACTGAAAATCTTTATGCGTTCTCACACTCTTGTACTATATAAAGGCTCTGTACATCTGCACCCACCTCTTCCTTTTTCTATGTTTTAAATATTTTTAGAACTTCAATGCTCCGTGTTGGAGTTCTTCTAGGACACGATCTTGCACCCATGCAACTGACACAGCTTCTGTGGGTGCTGTGGATGTAGGAATGATGTGAATAACTGCCAGCTATAGATGTATAGTTGAGTGGGAAAAACATATATAAATACATAGCCAGGTGAGAAACATTTGCTCTTTTTACTGGTGAGGGAAAGGTGAGATGAAGGGGCTAAGCAAGATGGCATTGTGTGTCAGCCCAAAGACCTAGCTTTGTGGCATAGCTGCTTTCGCAGAAACAGCTACCTATATTCTCAATGTGATAGCCAGTTTTTTAATTCATGTTATGTTCTCTACTTTTATTCACAAATGCTATTTTAGAAACTTGCTCACTGTAACACCTACTGAAAGGGACAATAATGTAAAGAATGGAGCTCTGAAGGAAGGTGGGGGTTTTTCTACAGTTTGGGAGTGTGCACAAGGAATTGTGCAAGGGCTCTGACGGTGCCTCTGTCAGTTGTGCCCGAAAGAAAATTTGCAGAAGACCCAGCTATCTTTTTGTCAGGTAGCTTTGTTTAAGCCTGCAAGTTGTGGTTGGCACATTGCTTAACATTATCCTGGTAGGTCTTCTACTCTGATTTTAGTGATTGCATTGGGAAATCTGTTAAATCTTACGTAACTGTTTTCTTTGGAGGAAATGGAGAATAACCAACACTTTCTACTAAAAAAGAGGAAGGCCTGAGTTCCTGTTATGCCACAAAGAATTTAGCAATCTTGTTGCTGTTGTTCCTAAATAGACCATGGCCAATTTCCTTGCAAACTTTGAGCTAACAACTTCACAACAGACATACAGCTCCAAGAAAAGGATCTTGGAATCGTATTTATGAGTCCGAGTGAGCAGTGCCAGACATGACCTTTGCTTAACCATAATAGTAAATAGTATATGGTTATGAAGAACATGAAACCTGCAGCTATATTAAGTCTTTCCAGCGCAGAGAGTATTTCCAGTCATGAAAAAACTGCAGCATTATAGAAGAGCAAATATAAATAAAGAATAAAAGAAAACTTTCCTCAAACAACTAAGACTTTGCCACATCCGGCTCTTATAAATCTCTTTTTCTTGTCATTTCTGCTCTGCTTTTCCCCACCAGTGAGTGGATCAACAAAACCTGTAGAAGGATGATGTTTTGTCTAATTTTGGGAGAGGGAGGAGCAGGCAATTTTTGGCCTCCTTGTGAAAGGCAGGCAAATTCTGTGTGAAAGTATATTTAAACTCAAGTCAGGTCTGGCCAGATGTTGGAAACGTTGCCCATACAGCAGGGAAAAAGAGGCTCTCCAGAAAAGCTTCAGCTGAAAGGGCTCTCTGCTCTCCTGTGTCTTAGTAGCCTGCATACTTGGCCACTCACACGTCACCCTTCCTGCATAGGCATTAGGTCATATTTACAGCTGTTCTAATGTGGTAAATTTTGCCTGAACTGCCTTAAATTGGTCTTCAGCTCAATTCTGCGTCCTAAAACATGGGTTAGATTCAACTGTCAACTAATTAAGAAATACCACATTTTCAGTTTGAACCTGTTGGAGAAAGTTCACTTCTTTCCCACTGTGACTTAATTACTAAATAAAAACAGCTACTGAACAAGAGAGTGTGTATTAAAAAGTGCACGGCAGAGGTCTTTGCACTAAAGTAGGGATGCTTCTAAATGAAGATATATAGTATTATTTAAACAACCGACTATGTTTTTATATCATAATGTACTTCAATTAACGGAAACAATCACCTGTCATTTTAAGATTAAGAGACTTGGAAACCCCAGGAGATTTTGGCTTTGTAGGTTTATGTGTTGTAGGTTTATGTGAGCAGTTTGTGCTCAGCTCAGGGCTGACTCTACTTCTCCTTAATGTATCCACTAAAGGATGTTATTTAGTACTTCATCAGAATAAGATAGTTTTTCAGTAGGTCTGTGGGTGGGTTTTTTCCTCTTGTAATTCAATACACAATTGAAGAAACTTCTGAATTTAATTTTTTTGTCTATCTGGCTTACAGGATTTACATAATTGGTTGCTCATGCAGCATTTCTCTATTATTCTTTGTGATAGTTTTGTGCAGTGTGAAATGTCTTAGTAATTTTCCAGGGGCTGTCTTAGCAGTAGTGCTGTGCATGGTCTTTAAACTCACAGCCCTTGCACATGAGTAATGGCAGTGTTATCAGTTCAAAGATGCAAGTGAATGGAAGGAAGGCAGAGCTTCTGTAACTAACTGGTGCTCTAAAAACTCAAACTTCTCTGTGGCTCTACCTGTTTTTTATAATATCAGCCTGAAGAGATGATCATGATGTAAGAGGGATTTTAAAAATTACTGGATGTGTGGCTACTGCAGTTCAGAAGCATGACCATACCTCTTCCAGACATGGCACAGCTAACTCGGCACTGCCTGACCTGGGTTATGGCAGAAGGGGCTATGAGTTCTCAAGGCTCACCTGGGCCCAAAGATGCCTGTTTTCTGGGGGCAGCTAATAGCACTCTAAACCAACTAGAGCAAGGCTTCACCAGCTGGCAGTGTGACTGGCATGAGCTGAATTCATCTGACTGCTGCACAGGCACGCGTTGAACAGAAACAAGATGCAAACCATAGATGGTAGCAAATCCTATCTTGTTCCAAATATCCTTATTCAAGTGTATTTCCTCATAAAGTGATTAAAGTATTGCCTTTAAGGACAGGAAGTGTGACTTGCTTAACAGTGAAGAATATGTTCAGAAAGTGTTTGTTTGCTCAGCCATTTCTTTTACAGAACTAGCCTTTATTTTTCTCATACTTCTTGCTCACATGACAACTGTGTGCCTCTAAATAGGGCTTATGAACGTCTCTGCTGTTGGATGAGGGTCACATAACCACAGTTATTTTTAATGGACTCTAAATCCCATGTGCGTGCAATATTCTGTGATTAAAAGTAAAGCAAACAAACAGGTTGGGGGGAAAAGCAGGCCCTTAAATTAAAATGTCTCTGTCCTACTGTGTTCCTGTCACCCATTAAATGCTGGTGAAGTAAACAGAACATTACGATGTATTGGTGCAGTCAGCAGCACAGCGGGTGCATCCTGCTTGGAGTATTCAGTAGCCATCAAATGCTCAGAGTGCAACCTAAATTACCTCCTTTCTTCATTCCACAGAAAATAAGCTTAGAATGACCCGGCCCACAAAGTGTCTCTGAGTAGGTTAAGACGGTCTTTCCATTTACGATCATGTCCAACTTGACACGGAGTTCCTTGATGCTGTGTCCTACACACAAAGCAGAAAAGAGAGCTCAGAGAAAGTGCAAGGGTAAACAGGTTTATTACCTTATTTTAAAAAAGATTTGATTTTTTTCCTCCCAGCTGTTTGAGCCATTAGATGTTTTGTCTTCATGGAGGACTCCTGATACACAGAAATCCGTTCTTCAGGAACAGGTCTTTAGGCCCTTCAAGGTGTATATGACAGGGGATGTAATAGCAGTTATCTTGATTGTCAAATAAACTATGCCCATGACCATTTTCTGACTCTGGGGTCAAATGGCATAGCAAATCTCATGTCCTTGCATCTAAACTTTTCTTGTGTTCTTAGCAGAGGGATGATATCCAATGGGCCCCTGGGAACAACCAGTAACTGCTGCCTGGGAAAACAGTAGCTGGCCTGAGCCAAACGTGTGCCAGGGCCCAGCACAGCAGCTTGGCAGTGCTAGGAGGTTGCCTGCTTGTGCCTGGCTTGCTAACACAGGCAGAGCCAGAGAGGCTACTGGATTTAAATGGAGGTCCTGTACTCTGACTTGTGGGAAAAGTATTTGCAAATGCCTGTAATGTGATTTTTGCAGGCTTGTTTACCTTTGCAGCCACCTGAAAACTGATGCTCCCAGGACAAATGGGCAGCATATCTCCCAGGAAGGAAGACCTTTTGCACGTAAGGAAGCATTCCCAGGTGTTAAAAGACACTTGGCACACAAACTTATTTTCAGCAGCAAGAGTGTACACCAGCACTTTCATATTTATGCTCTGGTAGCAGAGGATCTAGGTGAGCTTGGGGCCAACAGGTTTGCAAGAGGCGGCTTTCCTGTGAAAGAATCACAGAGCAAGCTATGGCTAATATTAAATCATGCACCCAGTTTTTACCTTTTATTGATGATCAGTCCAGTGCTGAAAGGTATAATTTCAGCTAGTGCAGGTGGCAAACTGATTGCATGACTGTCGCCTCAGGCCAGCACTTTCCCAGCACGCTTCTCTGTATGCCCAGGAGGGACAGAGGGCTGTCCCCACGTTGCTCTGTGGGAGTCTGTTCAGTCCCCTACCTGCAAGGGTCACAGCCTTGGCACTTTGGTGAGCACTGCTCGTGCTGAACCAAGAGTGTGGGTGCTGGAGCTGTCTCATTCAACGAGACTCTCCTCAGGAGATTTAGCTATGAAGATGATAAGCTCTAGAGCAGCCCCCCCTTGGCTCTCCATGTGTACAAATGAAGAGCAGAATGGGGGCTGAGGGCTGATATGACCTGTTTAGGGTGACACACGAAGTCTGAGGCCGAGCTGATAACAGAACTGACACTTTTGTAACCCTGCACAGGTTTTGACACTTCTAAGAAATGAAGCCCATTCATATTCTACAGGGGATTGTCACCTCTGCTTACTTCTTAATACAGCACTCACACATAAATTAACAGTGTATAGTGTGAGAAAATAGCAACTCACTTACCTAGGACCGCTGCAGCTCTGATGTTAAAGGTGTGGGTTGTGATATCAGAGCAACGGTCAATGCTGAAAGCAAAATCTTGCTGAGGATCTGTTTGAAGACACAAAGCAGTGGGTTACTCATCTCCAATGAGATACTGATTGTATAGGAAAAAACAATAAAATACAGAAGTGTTATAAGAAACAAATTACACATTCCTTAGAAGTTTTCCAAGATGTGCTTAAAGCTCCCATACCCTGTGTTCAATAGCTACTTCTATCCTTCCTGCCCCCTTGGTCTGAAGCACAGTCAGATGATAACCTCTGTGAGGATGGAATCTACTGTGTAGGAAAATGAGGCAAGTTCAAAGAAAGCAAGTTCTGCACGGTGGTGGGTAGTCAATCCTTACTCAATGGTGAAGTCTCAGCACAACTGCTCTTCCCAGGCTCTGCACATTGCCATTCCTTCCTCAGAACTGATGAGCAATTGGTCATGAAGATGTTGTTTAATTAATTTGTATCACAAGATGGCTTGGTGAAGCTGATTAGGAAACTGTATTCTGGAGTGGGATGGAAAGTCCAAAACTGAAAATAAAATAGTGTTAAATGAGATTCTGCAGTACTTTTTGCTGGGTCCATCATCCTGTGGTATTTCTAAGCAAAAAAATATTCTACATTTCTCCTTTTCTGGGAGACTTCAGCAGAGCTGTGGGACTAAAGGGAGCCCTTTGACTGACAATTGTCATGAATGTGATTCTTTCCAGTTTCTACAGTATCCCTTTCTCTGCAAAAACTCTAAAACTCTTGTAAAAACATAATTGTTTTGCTACCACTTCCACCTTCTTCATTGCTAGCCTCCATGAGACTTAATGCTGTGCCTGAAGGCTTGCTGACGTGTCACTCTCTGGTGACAGGCAGCAGCAACCACTGACAGCTCAGCTGCCACAACCAATAGAATGTGCAAGTGTTTTCCAAAGCTGTGGCAGGAAGGGAAAGATTTGGCCAGTTTGGAAAAATACCTTGAGCCTCAAACCTTGCTTTAGGCATAGTTTTGTCCCTCATTATGGCTTTCCAGCCAGCTTGCACATCCAACATCATTCTCTGAGGAAAAAATAGAAGCAACTGTGGCATGTGCAGAAGCAGCCATAGGCTCCTTGGTTTACACAGATCTGGTAGTGACAAATATAGACTTGGGATCAGAGTTCTGTTTCTAAGTTATTGTTGCTTGAGCTAAATCTTCTCACTGAGTTGAAAATAACAGGTTGGGAGAATTTTCCTTTGATGCTGTGGTGAAACTTGAGTCACGAGTGTTCTCTGTGAGGCTGAGCCAGCATCCCCATAGTCTAACCCTGTTTTTCCAGCAGTGCCCCACAGCTGGCAAACAGCAGCCTGTGTGACCAAAACCTGATTGCTTAGAGGGGATCACAGAATGAATGAAAGTGTTGAGAGGACCTGGAGGGCTTTAACTAAGCCAGGCTTTGTGAACCCACAGATTATCAGTGTGGTCTAAAAGGAGTGCCCGAGCCCTAAATTCTGGTAAATGAAAATAACTGTTCAAAGGAGGGACATAAAAGACACTGGTATTTCCCACAGCTCTGTGTCCCTGTGCTGGATTTTTTCCTCCACACCACTAAAGCAGTCTCTGCAGTTGCATAATCTGCTTGGGACAAAAAGTTAGTGCCTGGAGTTGGTTATCAAGTGTGACCAGAGTCAGAGGGTTGTCTTTCCTCTTTTTTCTTATTCCTGTCAGTTCCAACTTTGTTTTTGCAGCTTCAGAAGCTGTTGGAATCGGTTAGGAGAGCAGTTTCCTGCTACAGCTGGAAAGCATGTCAAACTTCTCTTTTCTCCAGGACTGTTACTCCTGCTTCCCCTCTGGTTTCTACCATCTCTCAGGGCTTGGTTTCCGCTTGCCTCTGGACTTCTGCAAGAGCCCCTCTTGCTTCTGTTTTGTGTGTGGTGCGATGATAAGGTTTAGGAAGCAGCTGCTCAGATTCAGAGCAGTTTGGGCATTGATGCCTACAAATAGGGCTGGTTGTCAAATTACTAAAATTGTTAGTTCTGCAAATTCCAGAGGGAATTATGGTCAAACATGGCACTGGAGCATATATGATGCTCTTCTCTTTTCAAAGAGACTAGGCTGTACTTTAATGAACAAATTAAACCATGATGTTAGGGCTAGAAATTGAACTTTTAGTTTAAAATTTCTCATCAGTGACTGAGTGGAAAGCGTATGTTCATGAAACCAAGCTTTTCTGGAAAGCTTGGGCTTCTTAAAATGACCCTGATCTCAGGGTTATTTTAGTTTGGATGTCTGTTTATTTCTATGGGTTGAGCTCCTTTGACAGATGACACATTTCATAGTGCATTGTAGCCATGGATGCCTTTTACTGCACTGCTAGTGATTCAGCATAGGATCCTGACAAACCCAGGAGGTGTTGTCTGGTCCTCAGACGAGAGTGTGGAAGCACTCACGTGGCAAATTCTAGCAAAATTTGTGAATTGGAGCACTTGGATTTTGTGTTGTTACTCTCTTGCTGAGAAATGTAAAATTTTCCACTGCCAAAAGGACCTCCAATTAATTTTCTGACCACCCCTGTGGAAATTCCTGCTCAGATTTTGCAATCCAACTTTGCAATCTTAGATACTGTGGCATATATGGAGGCCTCCTGCTGAAATCAATTGAGAGGATGGCTGTGTTGCTAAAGCTATGGTGCCAGGGAGTCTGGATTCCCAAACATGTTGGGAGAGAGGTTGCTACTATAATGAAACTAATGAAAATAGTGGGGTTTAGCCACTTGATAAGTGAAGAAGTCTGTAAATTCAGCTGGGCTTTATGCACTAAGGGATTGTGCCATACCCCTCTTTCCTTAAATTGTGAGGAGTCCCTCCTGTAGCAATGGCAACTCAAGGCACTTGCCATTTTTGTTTTTCATCTCAGATGTACAACTGTGAGTCACTGTATGTCTCCTATGGAGGTTTAATACTTATTTTTCCTTGTTTGCCTCAATCTGAAGTGAGCTGGTTAGACTGAAAAAAATACATGTTATGTCTTTCACATGTGCAGAGCAATAACATTTACTGTTAGATCTCTAAAATACGTGGGGCTGCCCTTCAGCCTTCCACTTCCCTGCAACATTTCATGGTGCACAGTACTGTATGTTCCCAGACTTCCCTCCACCTACTCCCCTCAATCTGCTCCCTCTTCCATAATTAAAGCTAGAAACTCTTTAACTGGTTGCAGAATTTTGCTTTTCCAGTTCAGCTTTGATATATCACCAACACTCATAATGTTGCTGGAAATTTTGCAAACACATTGAGGTTTATCAGTAAAAATCTGCTTACTGAGGGGGAAAAGGGCATTTTTTGTGTATCTAGTGAGAAGGGCTTGGGCTGCAACACATTTACAGCTAGCATGAAAGGTGTCTGGAAGCAGGATTTTGACTCAAGTCTCTCTCTAGACAGTTCTAAATCTTTCGGGCAACTGCTCTGGGAAACGGGAAAGTCTTTGGCTTTTGTAAACAATCAGTGCACTCCAAGATCTTTCAGATGTTATTTGAACCTGATGCTGTGGCTGATGCTGAGCTCCCAACTGTATCTAGCACTGAAGACTGGCTTCTGTAGTGCAATCCTGCTTTGTGAGAGGTGAATTTGGGAGGTACCTGGCCTCTTGCCACTGATCACCCCTTACATGGTTTAGTGTCAGCTGAGCCCATGCATCCCACTGCCCATTTCACCCTTTCCCAAGCACCCTGGTGGAGATTTGTTGCTATATAGACTTGGGATGTGCTTTTCCATGTGCACTGGCACCACAGTGCAAGATTTCAGCCTGACTTATTATTTCAAGGTGCTCACAGTGATGGGTTTGGCTGGGTTTTTCTTAGAAAACTGAGCAGGTGTGTGTAGTACAGCCTAGAAGCTCAGAAGAGTTCTCGAACTTTTCTTTCTAGAGTTTTTTTCCCCTGCTCTTGTTCTTGGCAGAAGGTTCATAGGTAAATTAGCTCAGATATATTTACAGCAGTGTAGCCTCAGTGAGGAGGACAACAGATGGGAACTCCCTTTTGTGCCCTGGTTACTGCAGCTGTGGGGCCAAGTGGCTCCTGCCCCTGCTGAACGTGGGTGTGCACAAAGGCACAGGGCTGCGAGCTGGGGCTGTCCTTACAGCCTCCTGTGAGGGGATCTCCAGAGCACAGGATGAAGTGGACAGCTGGGAATGAAAATGTGCTAACCCACTGTGGCTATGTCCCTCAGAGCCTGAGCTGCTAGATGACTAACTGGGCATTACAGAAACTGCACGGACAGATGGGAAGCACCTGTTCTAGGAATTTTGCTGCACTGGTGTACGACAGCCTCTGTCTTTTATTCTTCTCTCTTCCTTCCCCCATCTTTTTAACTATCCTGTACTGGCTTCACTCTCATCTGAATCTGCTCTAAAGTCACATTGTTTCCATATGACCATGAAAATCAGTGGTATGAGTGAATAGCAGCAGCAAGCAGATGAGCTTTGCTTGTAAAAGTCCACATCTGTAAGCCCTGGAGTGGTAAGAGGACCCTCCAAACTGGTAAGCTTTGGGTGTTTCAAAATAATACTTTTAGGGCAGATAAGCCACAGAATTGAATGAAATGGCATAACTGCAGTTGGCCAGGGTTGTATAAGGACAAGCTGGTGCTAGAGGAGATGGAAATTAGCACAAGGAAGAAACATTTAGCAATTACCCAATACTCCTCACCTTCAAAGCTCTTAATAAAATTAAATCATTAGTCTTTACAACGTTCAAGGTGATGAAAGGAGAGGGAAAGAATGAGGAACTGTTTGGGATTTCAGACTTTATGTATTCGTTCAACAACTTCCCTTTAATGTCTATTTAAATAAATTAACCTGAATGCTCAAGGTTATATTTGACACTGGAATCTACTTATAAGGTACTGAGGAAGAAGCATCAGGTGAATTAGCAGCTCTCTGGTTATGCATCTACATTTCCCTGAGCACCTTCAGTTTAATGAACTTCCCTTTGGGCCTGCCTTCACTGCATGCCACTGCCACATCCAGACGTGTCTGGGAGGGGCAGAGTGACCCTCTGTTCATAGGAGAGCAGAATAAATTGTGAGACTCACACTGGCTGTGTCTACTTTATCATGAGAATACTTCAACCCAAGACATTTGCCTTAGCCACGACCAGCTCCAGGCTTTTGCCTGGTTCAGACAGTCATTGTATGTTTTATCACCTGAACTTTTCTGGCTTGCTTGGGCAACATAGAGGAGAAGGAATAGGGAAGATTAGAGTTTGTGTATCCTTAATGTCCTGGGGTTACAGACTGTGGGAGTTCCCCTTTGCAAACAGTGCTATCAACTTGTGGTCTCTGAGGTTGTTTAAACCCAAACCTCCAAAGCACTTGGAGATGTCTAATGGAGTGAATAACTCTGCTTCCTTTCTGATAAGACTTACGTGGCTGTAGAGGGAAGCCTGAAGATTTGGTTTCGGTATAATCTATAAGCTAAAACAGCGCAGGACGCTAGCAAAAGAAACTTAAAATACAACCTAAAAATAAAAAAAGTGTTTATGCAAGTTAAATAATTTCCAGTCCTCCCTCAAGAATACTGAACGCTAGTAATGCATAGAGCAGTTATATATTTCTTGGTTAGATTAAGGCACAGGCATTACTGGCTGGTGCTTATGGCCTTAGTTTTGGAGCAAGGTGGTTTCAGTGTCCTACAAAATTAGTTTAAATAAAAGACAAAGATTTTGTCTCTTGTTACTTCAAATAAAACTCGTTGCGGAGTATAACTGATGTCCAAATGTGCAAATATTCAGAAACAGTAACTCAGAAGGCTTCTCCAAATGTCAGGTGGAGAAGGGAGGAAGAGATTTGCTGGCACCAGACTGATGTGATGAGGTGGCTCAGAAGGTGTGAGGGGCTCTCTGCAGCTGCAGGGCTGTGTTTGGGAGTGGGGGTGTCTTTAACATGCAGAAAGCAGCCTTGTCAAAGACATGCCCTGAGCCTCCCTGCCTTTTCCTGCCTGAACCGCCTTTCCTGAGGGCAGGCTTGTTAGAGCTGTTGGCCAAGGCTTGAGCAGAGGCTCGATGTCTGAAGGTTCTTGGAGCCTTTCCTTGCTTTTGCCAGAGGTGGTATTTGGAAAGGGGGGTTTCTGTGCTTTGTGTGGTACGACAAACCTTTATCCAAGCCTGTTTAAGAGGACAAAACTGAAAGATGCAGGCTTTGAGAGATAGCACATATAGATCCGTATTTGATAATCCTGATTTGTCCTAGTTAGCTTGAGAGAGAAAGGCAGACAGGGCAGGCTTCAACTACAGCAGTGTAACAAGAAAATACCGCATTAATTTGGGCCCAGCAGGGACTGTATTAGAGAGAGAAAGTCTTTGTTCTTCTGTTGGTAAGAAAACACCATGCACAGCATGAATAAGATGCTTACAGTAACTGCCTGTATTCCTAATCAGAGCTGCCTCTTCCCTCTTCAATGTGTTGGGTTTTTTTAATCATTTTTTCATACTGCCCTACTTGAGACTGAGATCTCTGGACATCAGGGCTTGCCAGAATGACTGTGGATTCACAACAGACTTTCAGACTTGTGTCAGAAATAGAATCAAACCTTGCTGTAAACTGCCCTGCTGTCAGACACATGCCATGCTCTGGGATAGCAGCTATACCGCTGATTGTACAGAACAGTAATCAGCAGCATATAAATGGGCTAAATGTTCCCATTTCCCCAGGATGGGTTTAAATCCACCACAGGAGAATGGCAGTAAGGTGCAGTTGGAATGGCATGCTCCCTCTGCTGAGGAGACTAGCTGGGTTCCCACCTGCCTGATCACTACTGGATCATTTGACAGGAGCCATCCATCTTCAGGTGAGGAGGAGACTGAAGCATTGGATTAATTTGTGGTAGTTTTCAAAAAGCTAGCTTTTGGCAACTAGAAGCTCTCCTGAGTCTAAAAGCAGCATCTGGAACAGATCAAAGGGCTTTGATTTGGTACGTGGTGAATCTCTAAAGGGCATTTGGGCCTCATGGCCACTGTTCCTCCTTAGTTTTAGGTTGCTTCCTTAAAGTTGGTACAATGACACCAACACACAATAATGCTGAAGTAGTTTTTTAATTTTTACAGTGTTAGTTTTTCTTAGAATACTTTGGATATTTTTCCCGATGGATGTTAAATTGCTGTGAGCACCTGATCTCCTGCCTCTATTTTCTTTGCCAAACTGTAAGCATAGTAGGGTCTAGAGATATTTTGAGGCCTTGATGACAACTCTAGATGAGATTATGTGGTCATGTCAAGAAAGTATAGCAACGCTTTATTGCTTAGAGGATAACAGAGAAAGCTTTGCATAGGAGCACTTATTATCAACTGTGGTTTGTTCTTGCTCCTGACTTTATGCAGTTAATGTGCCTTTTGATAATTTCTGCTTTATGTAATACAGGAGCTAATCTCAAACTTTTATCAAATTGTTAAAATGGCTGTGACTCACCTGTTTAGTGTATTAGAGTGCTCCCTCCATAGACTCAGATTCAGTGTCCAACAGCAAATGACAGTATTGCCTTGCCCACAGTATTTCTTGACTAATGTAATATACCATTTTTAGGTATGTCTCTCCTATATGTTTTCAAAGGGGAGAACATATTTTTATATGCCTTCTGAACTGTTCCCACTCATCCTTACATTTACCTCAGTGACTCAGTGGCTGCAGCCACCAAAGACATGGCAAAAGTCAGTAGGTGAAAAACATGCCAATCAGTTTAGAAATATTAGCTGGAGATAAGCAGGAGAGGCTGCCACACATAAACAACCATCTTTTGCAGTCCATGGTGCAGGACCTTAATTGATTTGGTGAAGAATTTGGCACTGTGAGGAAACCACTGAGAACTAAATTAGATGGGAAAATTTAAAGCCTGGTGGGAGAAGTTCAGCTGAGGTTAATTCTCTCCACTACTAGTCTCACTGAAAGCATTAATATTGATTTTACTGAAAGATTTAAAGTCTAGGTACCGAAAATAATGTTTTTGCCAGGGTACCTTGGAGGTATGAAACTGTCTCCTGCTCCTCTTTGCCATTTACATTTTAAAACTTACTAAGTACTCTCCACCCCTGAAAGAAGGGTAAAATGATATTCCGAACCACCTCAAGAGTTCACATAGCAAAAGAAAGTTTAAATCCTCTAATGAGATGTGGAGAATGAAATAGATGAGATAGTTTTAATTCATGGAGGAACCAAAACTTTAAAAGAAGATTTGCATGTGCACTCATAACTATGCTACCTTGATTCTGATGATAGTTTCAGTTTGTTAGGATCTGGTGACAGAAATATATATATATACATCTGGTCTTTTCCTTGGAATAAATAAGTTATACCAGATGAGTACAACAGCAAAGCTATGACAGTGAGAGGGCTTGGACAGAGTAAACAAACAAAAAAATTGTTTTCAAGTGGAATTCTTAAGTTCTTTGATTGTTTGCCCATTAGCAATCTATGCAACAAAAGATCAGAGGGGAGTTGGTGTCGTGTGGCTTTAAATAATTTAGAAGCAGAAGCAATTGCTGGAGACTGTTTGAGGGAAATAAATAAATAAGTCCAAGAGAAGCATCTGGCTCAATCTGTCTGCCAAAAACCCAAAGAGTAATGGAAAAAGAACCTTTTTTTACCGAGAAGAAGAATTTTTGCCCTGAAGAGGCATGAGTGAGAATTTTTTTGCAGACCTTTCTTTCCCAGGTGAAGATATCAGATTACTTATATCCTTTAAGTAAATAATATAAGTGTGTGGTCAGGGAGGGAAAAGGACTAGTTACAGTGGCTGACAGAGAGAACAGAAAGTGATGCGCTGTAAAATTAGTGCTGCGGTGATGTCAATTTAACAGTACTGTTTACAAGCTGGTATTGCTGATTGAGCAGGGCTACATGTTACAGGTATATTTTTAAAAAAGGAACAAGTGGAATTTAAGAAAAATAGTATCTTTGATCTCTCAGTATGTAGGAGAAAGTATATGAGTGTGTGAGGGGGACCCTACAAAGCCTGAAACTATTCAGAAAGGACAGACAAATCATCAGGAAATTGTGAGCTAATTAGTCTGTCTCCACTTGTTTTATTTTAAGCACTGAAAAGTTCCCTCAACACAGAGTTTAACAGGAGCACGTCTATACTGCACTGTCTGACCAGAGCAGGTTCTACACCCTGTTGAGTTCAAGGGGCAATTGTAACAGAGATCCAAATCTGAGCTCACGCATTTAAAGAAAAGCCATACAAATGAGAGTTTCTCTATCTATAAATGCAATCTACGGCAAGTGTGTACTGAAGTGGGCAGTGCTGCCCTCTCTTACTGTACCACTGGAGGCCAGGAAAAAGGTTTATAGAAATTACACTGCTTCAAGTGTGACACAGAACTATGCAAGCAAACACGGAGATCATTGGACATAAGTTCAGCCTGACTTTCCTCTGTTTTGGAAGAGGCATTGTCATGTAAAAATAATTCTCTAGATGACCAGATTGCCCTGGTTCTTTGTCTAGCACAAGACATGAATTAAAGCAAATGGTTACCCATGTCCCTATATATGTTTTATTATTTTAAAATCTGTAGATATACAGATATAAAACTTTTAAAGGGTGCAGCCAATTTCATATTTAGGTTCTGGAGGTTGAAATGAATACTGATTGTTTGCTCCTTCCCCTGAAACTTTAATGGTTATTAACCTTGCTTTAGAGAGAAAAGAGAAGAAAAAGCAAACGAGATCAGATATAACTGGAAAAATGTGTTTGTCTATGATATTTAAAAATCTCATGTGGTCTGAACAGTGTTTTATAAAGCCTTGGGAGTATTTCTGAAGATGTCATCTTTGAATACTACTACTTTGACCCTTCTGAAGATCTCCCTGAAATTCCCTGTTATTTACTCCAGTGCACAGAAAACAAAATCCTTAATGGCTGATGGTGTCCATACCCTTTATTAGAACCTTCTGCCAGTCTTCTTTTCTGCACTGTAAAGAAACCTAGAGTTCCAGGGAGTGGGCAGCTCTGAAATCTCCCAGGTCCTAATCTAAATGTAGAACTTAAATAATCACCAAGCATACTGGTCTGCATTTGCTGGTCAAAACAAAAGCAGGCATTCTGAAGCACTGAAGTGTTGGTGCAGGCCTCTCTAACATTTCAAGAAAGCTGTAAAAATAATTGGAAAATATTTTTTAGGTGTCTGCAGGAGCAATCGCCTGCTTTCCCCTATGAAGGGGGTCCCAATTGAACACTACATAGTAAGAATGTTTTCATGGCTAATTAAGACAATTAGGCTTTACATGAATGATCTAGAAGCAGGTGCTGGTAGACGTGTTTAGGGGTTATGTTCTGTAGTCTCTGACTGCATTGCACTTTGCACTTCCAAGTGGAGGCCTATTACTCAAATAACACTGGAATCTGCCCAGGGCACTTTGTTACCATTGCCTACCTGCCCTTCCCTTCCCAGACAATTGCCTTTTAAAATGTAGCTGGAAAGATCAAAAGCATTATTACAGTGAAATTAAAAGGGACAGAAATTGGCCATTTGTGTAGCAGGTTCTTTTCATGTCTGTGCATAGACTTGCCAATTACAGTTCTCTTTTCTCAGTCAGAGATGTTAACCTGTGCTGCTTTTATCTCGGGATCTCTGCCCAGGTTTCTAAAGCGACTTGTGGTCATTTGAGATCTTCCTTCATTTTTGTCACTTGTTCCTGGGAGGAAGAGTGGCCCTAATAGGAAATGTCTTGCTATTTATAGACTGTCTCGGTGTCATGTCTCCTGCGGTTACATAGAGAAGGCAGCACACTCTCTATTTACTTTACTTTTAGACCACCTGTCTCTCAGCTTGATTTTCTTACCATGGGCTTGCTGCTGAGAATTTTTGTCTGACTTCTTTTAGATTACTTTTTTACAGGTGCATTATACTGATCACTAGGATCCTGTCTAGCCCTTTCTTTTGATGCATGACTTGGAGTCTTGGTTACAGAACATTTAGTCTGATGTGGCTGAGTGGGAATGGGGATGCTTTCTATAGGATCCAGAGCATGGGCTGAGGCTGGGGGCCTGATGCATACCTGTATCTTATGTGCTATAGCAGCAGGATGCAGCTAGAACAATTGCTTGTGACCAGCAATTGGGACTTCTGGGTACAGGAGATTGCTACACTTTTTCTGTCTTTAGTTATCCACCTAAACTTCTCTGTTGCATTAATCACAGTTATATTAGCCCATATTTTTGACTTTAGTCAGATTTTTACTGCATTATAGGAGAGGATCTGATAAACAGCAAAGCAAAAATGGGTACTTGGCTCCTTCTAAAATGCTCAGACTGAATTCTAGTAATTTGTTGATAGAGGACATTCAGCTCCAGAAACAGGTTGTGAAGTACTTGGTTAAAATTCTCTCAACGTCCTTATATTTTACTTGATTCAATCCTAATTCACTGATAACATCCTAGTGTCTATAGTAACAACATTAGAGGTGAAATCCTCACCCTCTTGAAACCAACAGGCAGTCCTTTACCTAAGATTTTGTACTTGTTACCTCACTGGGGCTCCTGTTATCCCCAAAATGGGTCATCCTCTGGTGTCTTCAGTGCAGCAGGAAATACCAAAGGGATTTTTCAGACTGGAGGGATGTATGGGGCAGTATTTCTCTGAAATAGCTAAAGAGGATGGGCAGTTGCCTAATATCAACTCTATGTTTGCTGACATATTAAATTCATCATGAGAAGGTTTGTTGGGAAAGGGTCTTGTCAAACACAAACAAGTCTATGTCCTCCTGGGTGAGAACAACTAGCAGGACACAGATGAAAAATGGAGTTACATTCTGCCCATCTAGTTATGGTTTACAGTGAAATGAAGTAGGGACAAACTCCCCCTCTCCTGAAAGGGAGATCGGCACCTTGGGCACCATCGTGAGCTTGCCAGTGAGCTCACTAAGGACAGTGCCTTCTCTGAAGCACATGTAGACTAGTGTACTTGGATTTATCCTCCCCACCTACAAATGATTTGGCTCGACCCCAAACACCTTATATTCTTCTCCTTTATGCAAACTGCCAGATTATGAACTGCATCAGCAGCAATGCAGATGGTGTATCCTGGGCTGATGCTGCACATGTGGTAGCCTCTGGAAAAAGGCAAGGCAGGACATTGTGATGGCAGTTGTGAGTTACCTCAAGTTTAATCTGACAGAGCAGTAAGGGAGCAAGGAACCTGACTTCAAACAGGGACTCTTACTTAATTCTTGCATTGTTTCCACATCTGTATAATCTCTTCATCTCGCATAGCTGTGCCCAGGAGAACAGAAGACCACTGTAAGTGGTGGGACCTGACCTCTATGATCTCTGGCTCGTGCTTCTCAAGCTGTGAACTCCCCCTGACTGAATATACCTCTTATCTTCCTGTTCATGGCAAACCAAAAGAAGTGACAGAAACAAATGACTCTAAACAAATGCATATTGTTAGCTAGGCCAGTGATGTGCACAGTAAGAAGCATCATTTAACTGGCACATGCCAGCAGACAAATTCATCACACTTTGAATTGACGTAAGCTGTAGCCTGTGCCTCTGTGTCAGCGCATCTCATGCTGACTGAGACCTGTTGAGGGAACAGAATTCACTTATGCAATAAATTCTTACTAAAATGAAGATAATACCGAAGTTTGTATTCAATGTCTAATAAATATTTTCTTAATGCATTATACCCATTTATAGAATGTGAAGCCTGACTTTAGTCCCCTGGGAGCAGGCCAGTAAAGAATAGCATTACAAATATTTATTTACTTCTCTTGTCCCTCACTGGCTTTATTTTAATGGGTGTGCAAAAACGCATGAAAGCTACAGGCGAGGAAAAGCCCCCGGGAAAACCCTTTGTAACTGGATGAATAGGAAAAACAAACTCTAGGGTGCTCATTTGCCATGAATCGCTTTTCAAATCACGTGCGGAAAATGAATGAGGCGTCTGTGAATCTAATTCCCTTTGTCCCAGTTGTAAAGCAGATCAACACAATAGGAGAGGCACACGGCCAGCAAAGCAAGAGGTGAAAAGCAGGCACCATTGAGTGAATTCATTTTCAGTCAATTCCAGTGTCGCTTGCTCCTTTTCTTCTCTACAGATTTAAAGAACAAACAAAACCCTGTGATCCCTGGGAAATGCCTCTGGTAAGGGCTGCTGCTGAAGCCTCGCTAAGCACAGAGGCAATGGCAGAGAAATGAATCCTTCCCACTGTCACATCAAGTCCCTTGTCACTCCAAGTGGGAGGAAAGAAAGCACATCACCACAACCTCACCGCACATTAGGAAAGAGCAGATCAGTGCATTGAAGAGCCTGTTTCATCCCAGGGGTAAAAAAGTTAAAGACCTAGGGTCTTCCTGTTGTTTTTTTTTTTTAACCTAATTTCAAGATAAAAATCTTAGTAGTCTCTTTCGTGCTAAACTGGGTTTTTCACAGCGGTTTATTATTCTGAATTAAATCACATTATTTCCTCTTTATTATCTTCTAAATAGAGTTAGATTTGTGTATGTGTCAACCAAAACCAACTATACTTGAAAGACGAAAAATATTTTAGATGCGAAAGCCAGTGCAGGTTTGGGAGTGTAACCCTTCCGTTCATTGCCTGGCTTATAAGCATCATTCGCTGCATAAGAACAACTCTGTTGAGCAGCTAAAAGGAAAATGGAAACGTAAAAAAATCTCACCACAGCTTTTGTAATATATTTCCAAGTTGTCCTCTTTGCAGACTGTGTGCGTAGGCCATTCTGTGCTGGCATTGATGTAAAGCAGGACTAAGATGAGAAGAAGAGCATTTGATGTCTTCATGGTGGTGGTGGTAGTTTGCAGGATCACTTCTGTCTCTTGCTAACACTCTGGAGGGAGGTGTTCCTTCCTTTCTCCAAGGGACACGGGAGTTACAACATTCGTGCCTGCCAAAGGGTTAAGTGAGCAAGTGCAGCCTCAGCTTCCCACAATGTGGTATAAACAAGAGGCTAATCGGAATTGGAGGGTGTTATTTCCGTGTACTTAGACTTCTGCTTTCTGCTTGGTGTTAAACTAATGACAAATGAGCTAATCACACCTACTCACTGCCCGGCATAGTCCTGCCTCGGTGCCTGCTGGAACAATGCAGCAATGTGTTTATTCCTCCTCTTGCTGCCAGTTTCTTCTCTTGAAGTCAAAGCATTTGGGACAAGACTTCAGACAGGCTTATTTTGCAGCCTTCTGGCTGAAAAAAAGTTGCAATCCAAATTGCCCCATCTTAATCACACAAAGCCTAAATTTTGGAAGATGAACAGTTTGGTCTCTATGTTTTTCCTACTAACAAATCTGTCGTCTGGAGGGAAGTGAGGTGTGTCTGATAAAGCTGACACCACATAAGCAAGTCTTGAAACTTTTGGGAACGAATTCTTTCTGCTTGACTATGCTAAAGCCTTCATTTACATTGATTTTGTTCAGTGGTTTTTGGGAACATACGATTTAGCAGTACACCCAGTCGGGCAAACCTAGACTGAATTTTTTTCCTCCTGTCTTCCTGGTTATTTAATGGCCCTCTAGTGAAAATGCGCATTTGTTATTTGCACTAGCTCTTTTAAAGCTGTGCTTTATGCAGAAATTAGTGGCTGGTGCAGATGGCAGGGATTGATCAGTAAGGAAAAAAGGGAGAGTTCCTTCATCTCCAGTAAAATTGTCTGATTCAGTTTAAGATCCAGGGCTGGAATAGAATTTTAAACTGCAGTTGCCAGAAAGGTCTTTTTCTGGACAGACCACCAACTGGAAAAATGCTACAAGCTAAATTCAACCCTAAAGCAAATGTCTGCAATAGTCCTCTCTGAGCTGGAGACAAGGAGAAATTGGCTCTGTAGCATAACAGAGTTGGGTAAAAGATCACTTTGGCCATCTCAGTCTTTCTTGCTCTGAAGGTTGCAAGTATCATTTGCTCTGCCACTGGGTAAAGCTGAACAGGGGAAAACTTATGTTGTTTAGTAAACAGGAAAGCACCTAACAAGATAATTATGAAATAATGCTAAATGGTAGAGCTGTCCTTCAGGCAAAATCCCGGCCTCAATGAAGGTAATAAAAGTAATCCCACATAGATTAAAGAGGCAGCCAAGATTTCAACCACAATGTATTAAATTTAAAAGCCAATTCAGTGCAATCCAAGAGACTTTGCTTTAAATAATGAGGCTCATTTTTGCTTCATATTTTTGGATGCTATCATAATGGTAAATTTGATGTCCAGGGCCAGAGCGAGAATCCAGGCAACTGTCCTTAGGCATGGAACATATATGAGTCACATAATGAGATCTGAATTACAGATCTGGTTTGACTGGACTTGGATTGTACCCTGCAGATAGTTGACAAAAGCAAGAGCAATTGAAAAGGGAATAGTAGGGAGAGACAATGTCTAGGGTTACTGCAATACATTTAAACTAAAATCACATAAAATAAAAGTGTCTTCCCACAAAAGTCTACAAAGATAGCAAAAATTGTATATAGCAATATATTACAAAGCACAAAGTACTTCAGATCAGGACCTTGAGAACATAACTNATCTCCAGTTTTTTTTTTTTTTTTTTTTTTTTTTTTAAGAAAGACTTCATCATGGTCTTTCACTTAAAATGTTAGGCTAATGTGCTGATGTTCAATAGCAATGAACAAAGCAAATGAAAAGATAGGATAAATGTTTCAAAGAGAGACCCTCTGGGGATCATTCAATAAACAAACCAAATCAGGATCAGGACCTCTCCTGAAGATGAAAATCATTGGAAGTTGCAAAAATACATGGGAGAAAGCAAACGTGCTTGGCCTGCTTTTACTCTTCTCTGCATGCCTGCTTGTCCACACTGCTGGGAACAAGTTACTGGGTTAAATGGAACTTTGATCTGGACTAGAATGGTTTTCCTGGACAATGGGCTTTTCTTTACCACCATTCCCTCTGCCCGGCCCATCCTGTTGGAACAGTGTTGCCATTGGTTGTGGCTTTTGAAATCTGACTCCAAGCAGTCCTCTTGGCAGAAGGCAGCTTCTCTGCAGATATCTAAGTGTCTTTGCCCTGCCTTCTAGAGATTTTGGTCTAAGAACGAGTAGACAGCCTAGGAACATGGAACAACACTGGACTTGTGGGATACAAGTCTTCCTGCTTCACTGGACGTGGGGTGCCTGGGGTGGATCTAGCAGAAACCAAATATGACTTGTAGCTGAGCTTGGGAGCTCTGATATACGCAGGCACTGTTTCCCTGTCTGGTGCATAGACTCTCTCTTGCTCTTTTAAGACAGCTCTTTCATCCTTTTTTTTTGGCAGTGCTCCTGACACTGACTCAAAATGACAAGTCACAAGATTTTTTTGTGAGTGCGACGTTGGAATGTGTGTCTCAAGCAGGTTTTGGGTAGCCAATGTTCTGAGGGGAAACAGCCATGATGTAGCTAATGTTTTGGAAAGCCACGCTGTCACTTCCACTTTGTCCCACCATGTGGTTCTTTCTTAGTGGGAAGGGAATTTTACTTGGAGTGGCCCAAGTTTTACAACGTGTACTGCAGACACTTTCGCCATTTCATTCCCTGTGTAATCCTTGTATCTCCTAGAAAGAGCTCTATTACCAACTCCATATGTTCTGAGAGCTACTTTCCCTTCAAACAGCCAAAGCCTGTGGGATGAGAAACTACATCTAAATGAAGTGGTATCAGTTCTGGCAGAGGGAATTCTGTTTTGGCACATTGCTTATCTGGCCAACAAGCGTGTTTCTCTATCTGCCTGACTGAAGGTTTTGACCATGGAGATAAACAGCTCAAAAATATCTGCAAAGAAAGTTATTTACCTAGAGGGGCAGTGGCTTCATATACCTAGAGCACTCTTCACCTTGTTCAGATGTTTTTGACATATTAAAGAGTGAAAAAATCTCTCATTCCCTATCAAGAAGATAATTTTCTCTGTAATGTAATTGCAAGAGTAAAGAGATACAAAGCACACTGGTAAGCCAGATAATGTTACCTTAATGTCTATAACTCCCTGGGCTGTCTGAAACAAGATTGCTGATACAGCAAATCACCCCCACTCCCCCGCCCCCCACCTCCAAATGGCTGGTTTGTGCTCACACAGCATCCTTGCCCTTGAATGGTTTAATTACTCTCTGGGTTCCCTGCAGAGGCTTAGCTAGTCATGGGGCTTGGTGGTCCAGAAGGGTCTCTTGCTTGCACTCATACAGCTGCACCATGCACTTTTGCCAAGATAGTTACAGGTGTGTTGTTTTTCTTATCCTCCCAGCCAAGTACTTGTCTTTGCAAAGCTTTTTCAAATGTAGACCTGGATAATGCTTCACCTCAGTCACGGGGTTTCCTCTTAAGAGCGTGTTTTATTTAAGGATTTTTTTTTTCTCTGTTGAGCAAGTCCAGTATCAGGTGAGTCCTAACCAAAGTTTGAGTTCCTTCTTTCAAGCCAAAATAATTTTTTTTTTGCCTTTGACATCTTTGCATGCCTGAATCAGACAATGAAATGTTGCCAGAGGGAAAACTTCATGTTAAAACCTCCACTGATTTATCTTCCTATCTCTTGCAATTTGCTCAGAACAAAAGCTTTCTACCTCATATTTCTCAGCATGGATCTCCTTCTAGTCAAAGACAATGAGTGAAAATTTCTCAGCAAACAGACAAGACTTTCCAGAGGTGATACCTTTTCTCTCCATAAAAGTAAAATTTTCCTACTGTGCTTGTAAGTGTATTTAATATTTTAGTTCAAAAAGAACAGGGCCCAGAAATGCAATACAAGCTAATGTGCCTCACCCCCTTTCCAGTGTACCTGAGAGAAGGTGAGTTTTGTTTTCTGAGATTTCCAGAGCTGGGGATGTTTGAGGTGCTATGCCCTCAGCAGTGTGCCTGACAGGGCTGATGCACCTTGTAAGCCCTGCCAGGAGCAGAGACCAGTGGAGCCCGAGGCCCCCAAGGCTACTTCCTTCCATGGAGCATGAAAGTTTCTGGGATTCACCAGCCCTGTTAGCTGCCACTCCAGCACCTGGGGTGGGAATCCAGCTACTCCAATCACCCCTTGTCTCTTCAAGTGCTCCGAGACCAAACCAAGGGGCTGAGACTGTTGCAAAGCGACAAAATTTGATGCAAGCAGGACATGCAGATGGGGCTGATGTTCTGTGCTCTTTGTAACCATTGTAAAGCTGAGCTTTGCTGAGTCCTGGCATGCTCTCAGCACAAGCCCATAGTGGCTGCTTGGGGTTGAACTGCTGCTCAGAACTATCTGCTCTTCATGGAACACTGGTGCTGTTTGAAATGTATAGTATAAGTCTACATGGTTTTCACAGGTCAGGTTTTAATTTCACTTTGACACCTTATATAGTAGCAGACTGCTCTGTTAGCTACTTTTTAGATTTCAACTACTCATTTTAAAATCAAAGCTTTAAGGAAAAGGGAGTAGTCAGTAGTATGGAGAAAAGGAAAGAACTTTCTTCTCTTTATCATTTATATTAAATGCTCAGAAAACTAAGTTTGTGTGTTGTTACAACTTTTCAGGACTCCATCTGGAGTCTACAGCCTGTGCGACAGACTAAAGTTTCCTTGGCTCATCTGCTGCCAAGTGAGAGGGTGTGCGCTTGCACCAACATACTCACCTTAGGCTGTGCAGCTGTAATGGATGTATGCAGTGCAAAGCCTTTCTCTCTCGTTAAAAACTAGCCTTTCCTGGAGTAAGCTGGTGGGCAGTCATGGAAAAGTGGTGAAATTACTACTGTCATGAAGCAACTATGTTCCTCATGTTCAGAGGAGGGCCACAGAACTGATCAGAGGGATGGAACACCTCTCCTGTGAGGAAAGGCTGACAGAGTTGGAATTGTTCAGCCTGGAGAAGAAAAAGTTCCAGGGACATCTTATTGCAGCCTTTCAATAGTTGAAGAGGGCTTACAAGAAATATGGGGGCAGAGTTTTTAATTATGTTTGTAGCAATAAGATGAGGGGTATTGCTTTGAAACGATAAGTTTACTCTTAGATTAAGTATAAGGAAGAATTTTTTTATGGTGAAGTTGGTGAAACACTGGAACAGGTTGCCCAAAGAGCCTGGAAACATTCAAGGCCGGGTTAGATCTGGCTCTGAGCAACCTGATCCTGTTAAAGATGTACCTGTTTATTGCAAGGTGTTGGACTGCAAGACCTTTAAACTCCCCAAACCATTCTGTGATTCTAGGGCAGGAAAGTGAGTTTTATACACTATCCCTCTGCCATTTGTTTGCATGCAAGGAGAAAAGGAGTTTGTTCTGGTGCTGTCTGGAGAGGATAGCCATGCTTGTGATGCGCCTAAGGTGACATATGTCCCTGAGAAGCGAGAGTCACTGAGAGTTTGGGATGTTATTCTTGGACTAGTGTTGTGTTTGTCAACTTGTCCTCAGTGTGCACATTTGCATAAGGGAATGGGAAGGAGGAAAGCAGACAGAGCAGCAACAATGACGCGTGCATACATTTATTTGGGGTTTATATCCCATGTTCATGATGCAAATGTATGTGGCCTAAGACTGAAAAGGAATTCTGGCCTTGGAGTCAGGATAAAAGAGGCAAAACCAGCTTTGGTGCAAAGAAAAAAGTATTCATTTAATTCTGCCTCTCCTCAGTTCCACCAACTGGTCTCAGTAGCTGTGCAGAATTATTGCTGCAGCAGTTAGGTTTTGAGGTGGGTGGGAATTTTCTAGTGAATACTGTTCTCCTCAGAAAATACCACTTCACTGAATTCAAATCTTTTATGAAAGTGCTGCTGCAATATTGTGGAAATGTGCCTTACCAGCAGAGGAATTTTCCCAGCACCAGGACCAAGCACTGCAATTAGAAGAAAGCTCCACTTCCAGAATAGCCTGTATAGGTTAAGGGACTTTTTTACTTCTTGAGAGCTGGAGCTCAAAATATGGGGACTTCTCCTGGGCTAAGAGCTCTGACCTGCCTTGGAGGTGACCTCCTGTTCAGATGAAGCTCAGAATAGGAGAAGCTTTGAAACCTCAACTTCAAAGGAGTGAGAAAAGGTGTTTCACACTGCTGTATTCTCCCTTCTGTGAACTGCCTCTCAGTGCATGGCTTTGGTGATGCACCTTCAATTAGGTATGGAAACAGCCTTTGGTTTAGCATGAACTTGGCAGGTCTCATTATGTCAGAAGTCAATCTCTCATGTGTTACCTCATGACTGTGTTCGTGAGCAGGTCTTCAGCCAGGCAATATGTTTAAATTGGTATTGAATCAGGATCACAGTGGATCAATGGCCTCTGTCAAAAACCAGTGGCCCTCCTGGATAGACTGAATTTGTTTGCCAACACTGAGGTGCTGGAGTATAATTTTGGATCAATGCAGATCAGTGCATGTTAGGCAGTAAGGAACAGCACACCAGGACAGTTGAATTGAGTCACGTGGTATCCATCCGTTTTTGCAACTCTGGGGGAAATGTTTCTCCATTCCTGGTGGAAGTGTTTCTCCATCCTGGCTGATGCAGTTTCCTCTGTGTTCAGTGGGGAAGTGACTCTGTAGAATAAACTCAGTTTCCTGCCTAGGAAATGCTCAGCAGTGTCCAGGTATTCCTTCAATAATATGCCCTGGGACCTTGTGACAGAGCAGACTCAGCCAAGGACTATTTAATGTTTGATCTAAGGAACAGAGTTTCTGGCTCTACAGACAAATTCTGTTTACAGGTGACTCAACAGGGCAGGAAATGATATCTATAGGTATCAAATATCTACAGCCAAATGCACACAGTGCAGTGGTATGGAATTTTGTAGTTGCACAAGAATTATGTTGGGGAACTTGGCAAGTCAGCAGGGTTTTGGATTGAACAATCATCTGCAAGAAGGGATAAGCTGTCCTTGTGCTTCTGGATCACCTGGTATGATAGTCTTCCTTCCCTAAAATGATCTAATTGATTTCCACAGAGGCCTGATGTGAAATCTTTAAAAATGGTCTCATAATCATGTGCTGGCAGATAGGTAAAGAAACGTCTGTTCAGAGAGAGAACTGTAAAAGGGAGAGCAATTGAAAGGGGAAGTCTCTTACCAGCAGCAGACATTGTGAACAAGCAGCTTGGCCCTTCCAGACAAGAAAGCATGGCTTAAATTAGGCAATAATTTGGGATTCCATTGACCTACTATGCCATTTGTCCCCTTTTGGTACCTGAGTGCTCCCTAACCTGTGTTTCTCCTCTCCTTTCTGACTGAGGGATGGGGATGTTGGATTTGTTTGGATACACGCTAAAAAAGGAAGCAGAGGAACTACAGCCAAAGAAAGACTAAGTTTAAACTGGATTCTCATGGATTTAAGAAGTGAATTTCAGACTGGTCAGCCTACTGCCAGAAAGTTGTGAGTCTGATGCAAATGAATTTCATAGCTTCTGCTGACACTCTCCCAGCTACATTCTTCCGGAAGTGGGCTAAGGGAGTTTGCAGTTGCTCTCAGCAAAGCTATTCCTGAGTTTATCCTGCTGTTCTCTGACTGTAGAAACACAGGGTTTCTGTGTCCCCTAGCCATCAGCATGATGCCAACAACAACAACACAGGGAGGTTGCTTTCTCATCGACTTGTGCTGTTTCAAATGCTGCCTCAATGGAGGACATCACTCCCTCCACACTGAGCACTTTTGTAATTGTGCAGGGAGAGTTTGGCTGCCGTGACTGCATCTAAGGCAGACAGAAAGGAGTGGGGGAGTGGGAGAGACTGGAGAAGGACATGCTACATCCATCCCTTCCTTGGGCCCTCAGGAGACAGAGGTGATACAGGGGTTCAGACTTGCTGAAGTCTGAGTTCTCTGTCTCCCAAGAGTGCCAATGCAGTGAGCTATTCTCCATCCTGTTACCTCAGCCAGGCGCTCCAGCAGGCACAGCTTGGTGTGGATTGCATCTGATGTGAGGGTGGGATAGAACTGAGTGCAATCTGTGACGGGAATTTGCCAACAAGGCAGCAATTATAGATATGGGATTATATGTGTGATGGACCATTGCCACTTCTGTAATGTTTCTAGAGAGAATGACAGGAGCCATTTTAGAATGAGGCTGCTACTCCCTGCTCTGTGTCAGGGATCCTTCCTTAGCTGTACAAGAAGATTAAGAAGTCCAGAAGTAGACAGCTGTAATCTGTGCATTACCCCTGGTTCCTGCTGAGAGAAAACAGTGAGAAAAGCAGCTTCTCTCGGTGCCAAGCAGTAGGACAGAGGCAATGGGCAGAAACGGATGTACAGGAAGTTTCATCTGAACATGAGTAAGAACTTCTTTACTTTTTGAGTGACTGAGCACTAGAACAGATTGCCTGGAGAAGTTGAGGAGTCTCTTTCTCTGGAGAGAATCCTGAGTAATGTGCTGTAGGGAGTTGTGCTTGACCAGGCAGGTTGGACTAGATGACCTCCAGTGGTGCCTTCCAGCCTTAACCATTCTGTGACTCTGTGGTATTTGATCCACGTCCTGGTCTGATATCCCATTACAGTGCTAACACCACTATTGTGCCTCTTCAGGGAGCCAAACTTATTTTATTTAATGAGAGTTTCTTAGGGATGGGGCAAGTAATATATTAGGATAGGCTGCTTTTTCTCAATGGATATTCAGAGAGCATCATCTGGGAGAGCTTCCAGCTCATTCTAGCTTTTGTTTCCTTAATAGAAGTCAGTATGGATCAGAGCCATAAGGTATTTCTAGTATGCAGATTGCCAGAGATCTAAAATTAATATATGGACCTTCTTGTCCCAAGAGATCTGTGGATAGCTTTCTTCAGAAAAGCCTATCTGCCTTTGCATGATAGCTTTCCTTCCCAAATAGGCAAATATAGGCTTTCTGAGTTAGCAAGGACACGACAGTTTGGACTAGCTAAGCCAGATTTGGATGCTGCTGAGATGAAAAAGTGGGATTTTTTTTTTTTTTTAGAGTTTCCTCTGGCAGAGAAAAGTTTCACTAGCATTCTTGGTCAAAGCCTGTCTGAATCTGTTTCCTAGCAGAAAACGTGCTCATCCTTCCTCCCACTTCTGTCACAGTCTCTTCCAGAGGATTGGGGTGGTGGGAAGGAGCAATTGCATTGGTTTTGAGGACTCAGTTTGCTATGAGCACCCCAGCCCGCACTCCATGCTGTCTGGAAAAAATGACGTGAGGAAATAGGATCTCAGAGCCTGGGGAGAAGCTTTGAAGACCACCTGGCCTTCAAATTCCTGGCACTGCTCAAACTTGTCTCTGTAGGAAATCCGTGTTCTAAGTCAAGCTCAGGTCACATGAGAAAATGAATTTGGCAGGAATGTTATGATTCCCTACTGATCTGCCAACAAATCCACCCCAAGCATCTTGCTCCATGGCTCTACACTTAGAATAGAGCAGCACAACTGACAGCCCAGTGTAGAAAAGAGGTACTTTTAGAAGTGCCTGGAGGTGGCTTGTGCAGGCTCTCCCATGATCCAATGCTGCTGCAAGCTGACTTCCCCTAGCACTGCATTCTCCTTTTACAGAAAAATAAAAGGCAAGGGCTGAGGAAGAGCTTGAAAGCAAAGAGAGTTAAGGTGGCAGGAAAAAATACATTCCTTCGTCTTAGTGTTCTATGTTCCTACTGTCCTAGGAAGACCTCAGTTCTCCTGGGTGCTATTTAGCCACTCAAAAAGTGTACAAATGTAGGGACAATTCATACTTCTGTGCCCACCTGACCTCCTCTGACATCATTAATAGCAACTGGTGAGATGTTGCCGTTGCATTTAAGTACTGTCTTGTGCATTGTTTTTCCCAAAATATCTCAGCTTCAGAGCAAGGTGCATAAAGAAAATGAAATTCAAAATGACTTTGGCACAATTATAGTAGAAATAAGCAGCTATTGAGTTTAATGCAGATGCCGTGATGGGAAATATAATCTCATTTCCTCTTCTTTTTTTGTCTTTTGTGTTAGGTGCTCTATTATCAACTTTATATGGGATGTTCAAAAATTTTATTGCATTGAGCATATTTGGGAATTGGGAGGTCTCTTTATTACAGAAGGCAGAGATTTTTGAGATGGGCTGTCAACAACTTGCAATGCTGAGACATCCCTTCAAGGTGACTGGACCATGTGCTTTGTACAGAAGTGCCCCTGGGGGCAGTATAACTGGAAACACTGGATTGTCTCTTCAGGCTGCAAATTTTTGAAAATTAGAGGCCTGAAATTAGATATGTAAATCAGTACTTCTGTATGCATAAGCACAAACATAACAGTGGAAGGTCCTGATTTTCAGAGTTGCTGCTGTAAGGTCTAACTGTGGACAGTCAAGGCTGAAACTATGAACTGAGGTGTTTCCTAGAGGAACTGAGTAACCACACTCTTGAATAATTTTCCTTTTGGTTCGTGAATGTGACTGTGTATGTGTTTATGTGCCTATTGATTTCTGTGTCTTATATAAATGTAAGGCATACATATATTTACTTATAGAAGACATGTATGTATAAGGAAATAAGTATACAAACAAGTAAACATATTCTTTATATGTATTTATATTTAAATTACCCTCGTTCTGCTAGGAGACAATCAGAAATATCTAATTATTCACCGTAGTGGAGAACAACCTAAAGAAAAATCTTTTAAAATCCAGGTGTGAGAAAAGCAACTGAGACTGATGGCATAGGTCCCTCCCCTGGTAATCATGGAAATAGCGTGGGTATAGCTGCAATCACTGCAGCACTGTGGGTGCAAAAGCATTTTTCTCTCCTTCACATTGTCTTATCCAGTGCTCTCCTCTCTTTAGGGGGATAGGTGAAGGTGACAAGCAGGAGCCTGAGAGCAGAGTTTGTGAAGTGGTCTGGATTCTAGAAGCTGAATTCTCATCTGTTGTCTTTATGTGTGTTGGGGTTGTATCTTCTCTGTGACTCCCAGGCGATCGAAGCTGCTCTGGTTAGTTATTGGGAAAGGCTTCGGCTCCCACTTTCCACTGACCAAATATGTGAGCAGCAGGAGAAGGTAGCAAATAGGCTGAAGGAGCCAAGTTATTTCAAAGGCAGTCTTTGATGAAAGGGCACCTGCCTGAGGCTGAACGAGACATCCTCCTCCTTCCCTGTGCAGATGGGGGGAGGCGGATGCCAGCAGCACCCCAAAGGGAGTTTGTACACTGGGAATCGTTTTCAAGGTGAAAAACATTGATTTGCCAGTGTCCTCAAAAATTGAAGAGGCTAAGGGAGGGAATTATGTCTTGTACTCTGCTCAGCCGGATGCTCTGGATGCCTGGTGGCCTGTTAAGGAGTCAATTAAACCATGTAGTTAGAGCTGGAATACACACAGCTGTCAGCAATGGAAAGGACAGGATGTAAAAGTCTTGCATGCCAGGGGGGAAGGAAGCAGATCGAAAGTTTTCCCTTAACACTTTTTCTGGATGTGTCTTGCTGCCATTGAAGCTTTCTCTAATAATTTTGGATTTGGATTTTGCCAGGAGGAGCTGTGGGCCCTCCCTGCTGGGAGGGTTGAAGAGGAGAGCGGAAGGATGGCCAGGTCCGCCTGGAGACGTCCTGGGTGCTTCCACACATCTATTTCCCGGAGAGCCACCTGATGGTGCTGTTTGTTCAAGTTCCCGACAGCCGAGGCCCCTGCGAGCCTGCAGAGCTGAGTGTGGACCTGCATGTAGATCTGCCTTATCACAGGGCGTTTAATTAATAAATAAATGATAAAAGAAAGGGCTGCATCGCCCACCTGGCTCTGGTGGTGGGAGCTCACCTCTCTGTGAGGCCCTGAGGCAACAACAGATGGGTTTTTAAGCTCAATTTCAAGAAAATACCTTGGAAAAGGTCTGGGGGAGGCCAAGCCTGGGTGTCTCTGCGTTTTGCGGAGGCTGACGATGGCTTGCTAGGTTTTCCCAATTTATTTTGCATTCTCCTCACAGTTTCCATTGTGGAGCTTTCCCATACAAGGATTAACCACCACAAGCGGTGCAGTGCAGCTCTGGCAACCTCCCTGGAAAACATGCATCCTGAATAATGATGAGTGCTGAAAGCAGGACAGAAAATCCACCCTTCTGCTCCTTAAATCAGCACTGGCTAGCAGCACCCCAGACAAAAAGCAGTGCTGGGTGGCACCCCCATTCCCACAGCCTGCCCCCCTTGCAAACCTGGCTCGCTCTCTACAGGGGCTTCCAGCAAAGCATGCAGGCAAGGCAAGAAATGCTAACTGTGGGGATGCTCCTGCCCAGCATCAGGTATCTATTGGGGGGGCCAGGCTCCCCAGTTCCTCTGGAGGGTGTAGGGTTGTGTTTTCCATTTTAGGGACCAAGACCTGCAGTTAAGGACTAGCAGTGCTTGAGGTGATGAACAATCAGGGCCAGTATATGGAGAGAACAAGCAGCGCAATGTCCTGCCCTGCCTGGTTCACTTTCTGCTTGTGACAGAGGGCGGGAAATAATACTTAGCCCAGGTTGCCCTACTCACTCTTGCCACAGGCAGCACGACCAGTGGGTCCTGCTGAAGTAAACAGGCTGGATTCTCATTTGTTTCTCACTGTCAGGATGATGAGTCCAACTAGATTTCTTTCTGTTTGTGTTTGCTGCTTGTTTGTGCTGACAAAACACATGCGTAGTTTGTAGTTCCCTCATTTCAGCTGGTTGCTGTTCCATTTTAATGCAAGGCACTTCGTCGGAGGTCATTTACTCGGTATGTTGCTGGGCCATTTACAAATATGAACTGATGAATATTTCATCATCGTTCACCAGGAATTCTGTTGAAGTGTAGAGCTTCATGGCAGTGAGTCAGTATGCGATGCACTCAACCTGAAATCGTCTCTTTGCAGCATCCCTCATCAGGCATGCTAATGGCTGACGTAGGAAGAGGGAGGAATACATATATGTATTGATACAATACTCTTTATCTCACCTTGCTTCTACTTAAATATCCGTGGAATCAGTGCTGCTTGAGGAAGGGACTTTTTTGATGAAATAGCAAGAGCAGCCATCTATTCCCATTCACTATAAGTGCAATTCCCAGTCTTCCTTTCCTTCCCGCAGTGCCACACCTCCGGGGTGGAGGCTCTGCTGGAATCAGAAACTCCCTCTTTAGAATAAGCACTTGCAGCAGAGGAGGTGGTGAGACCAATCTATCTCCCTGCAAAACATTCTAATGGAAGCAGGGCATGGTGTGCAGAGGACACACGCCTGTGTTAATACCTGCTTGAGACTGCAAAGAGCCTGGAGCAATCGTTCTGCAGAGGGAGACCCCAGCTATTTGTCTGAGAGCCCAATGATGATTCAGGCACCAGCATCATTAGGTGTTTTATTGCTGAACCAACTGAAGAAATCAGAGTCTGGGATAGAGTACCAAGGTTGACAGCAGGGTCTGTAAAGGTAGTTTACCCTGCAGCTGAGAGAGCTGTTGCTCTGTTGATGGCAGAGTGGCAGCAGAATGTCCCAGCTGCATGATGCAGATGTGCTGGTAGCAGTGCCTCCCTCCTCATCTGCTGACTGAGGAAAAGCCAGTGGGAAGGCATCCTCTGTAATGGTGGTGTTTACACCAGTGTAAAACAGTACTGCACTCCTGGATTTTCTGGACTGCGTGGCTCTCATGGTGATTGAAGTCTCACGCTGGTAACTAGGACTGTGGAGCACCGTGTTTCACTAGTGAGAAAATAATCCGGCCAACAAGGAGTGTAACCATCCATGCTTCTTCAGCCCTCTCCTTTGGTGCTGTTGATGGCGACTCTGGGAGCCTGAAGGAGCAAAGGTTATTGTGACTGTGTCAGATACAGCAGAGGGAAAGGAGGCCATGTGTACCTGAAGGCAGTCTCCATCTCTGTACACTCAGAAACCTCTCTCTGGTGCACACGCTCCCAGGATGGGCTGCAAAATGTGCCTGCTCTTTATTTAATGCTGGCAGGTTTTCTGCTGCTTCTGAGCTAGAGTGAAGGAGAGAAGTTGTGAATAGACAAAATTTGGTAGCTATGTGGGAAGTAGGGGGTCATCTTGGCATATGCAGAGGAGAAAAGCTGGTAGCTTGGAACGAGGCTCCACAACCCCTTGGAGTGAAAAATGAGATAGACTCCTCATCTTTGCCATCTTTCATCTCAGCTTGTCTATCTTAATATGTCAATATTGATGTTAATATGTCGATATTGCAGTTTGCCTGGCACAGTGTGTACCTATGCAACAGGCCATCCAACGCTGCGCTGCAGCAGCCAGGTCCTGCAAACCTAAATGCTCTGCTTTGTGTGAAGCTCTTGCCATATGCTGTGCAGAACAGAGGTCGGAAGTTTTTGAGACTGAACGAGTTTTGTGCTGGTGCCACTGTCTAGACTCTGCTATTCAAAGAGGTCTACTATGTACTCTTGGTATATAAACTAGCCCACAGCACCAAACTACCTGGAACTAGTTTTAATTTTAGTGATCTGTAGAGTTTTTGCTTTAGGGTTTTTTTTTGGTTGTTTTCTTTTTAAGATTTTGTGAAATCTATAGAGACTGGAAGTCTGTACAGCATGGACAGCCCACCACTGTGCTATTCAAATGTGCTTGTGTATGTATAGATGTACGGTATGCTTTCTATTATTGCATGTTTTGACTTAGTTTCTGGAAGAACCCCCACAGGGGTCTGGTTCTCCTAGGTACAATGTCATAGCTGTCCTTTGGTTCCTGGGGCTAGCTTCCCCTCAAAAGGGCCCAAACCCAGTGAAGACATTTGCTGAAAAAATATGATTAGGTGGGATGTACTTTTTGTGACCACAAACTTTAATCACCATTCTGACAGATGCTTCACTAATATGCCTGGGAAAATAAATCTTTTTGACTCCTTTAAACCCCTCTGTGTTTCATCTCTACTTTTTATGAGTATGGTTTGGAAGGTTTTTGTTTGTGTTTTATTGTCTTTAAGCTTGACTTACATCTTCATGTTTTTTCAGGCTCATACACGTCAATACAAAGTGCTTGGTGAAAGCCAGCTTGTAAAAGGAGGATAATGTCTGGAAGTTGAGATGTATGGGAACTTGATGCCAATATTCATGATACGCAATGAAAGCAGGCAGTGTGGAAAAGAATGTGAGGGTGTCCTAGACTCCATCATAGTCTTTATTGGGCTTCCTAGTAGATTTTTAAAAAATATACTTGGATTTTTAATTTGACAAAATGTAATGACAGAATGAAACTGATTCTGTAGTCAGTTTTTCCAAAACAGCTCAATTAACCTGTCGATCTTTAAAATACAATTAATAACTTTTTGTAGAGTGAGACTTTTTTTCTGTGTGGGTGCAGGCATATGTGGGTGGTTACTGAGCATACATGGTACTCTAATCTCTTCTCACTGTCTCTCTTCCATTCTCTATTTTTGATGCACACAGATATTATGGGCCAGAATTTGCCACTTCTGTCAACCCAGAAATAAACAGGACTAGTCATAGGGCAAAACATGACTTGCTACAAATGCAAGTGACAGAAATTGTACCTGAATGGTCATTTTTAGTAACACTTGGTTAGTTTTCAAAGTGGAGAGCAAATTAACGAACTTGTATTATGATCTAGGAGAACAAAGAAGAATGGTTGCCATTGTAGAGCAACTTGGTGAACGGAGGGCAGTTGCAATGGAAATTGCTATTTAAGGCAGTGTCTCAATTTTGGCTCAGGGTAGGTTTTCTCAGTAGCATAGCTGACGTTTCCCAGTGTTTCACACTACGATTTTACAGTACTTCAGCCATGAGTTAAGTAAGTTCAGACTTTGCATGAAAGAGTAAATATAGCAGATTTCACATTTTTACTTAAAAAGTAGATGCTGCACCTCTCTGTGTCACCCATTAGTCACTTTTGTCACCAGACATGGTTACTGTATGTTCTGCCAGCTGATGTCTTTGCTTGTCCATCTCTTAAGGAAGCTTGGACTGTGAGAGCCATCAATTGTGGTATAGATTTCAGTGTAGCAGAGGAAGGACAGGAGGCAACAGGCACAAGTCGCAGCTTGAGAAATTACAGCTGAATGTCAGGAACAAAAATTTTCACAGGCAAGATGGCCAAACACTGGAAGAAGTTGTTCAGAAGCACTGTGATATCTCATCTTTGGGAGTGGGACTAGATGACCTCCAGAGGTTCTTTTGTGCTTGTTATTCTGTGGTTCCATGATTTTGAGCAAGAGTTTGAGCATCTTACACAGTCCATATTGCCTCTGTAGTGCACCAAACAGACTCCCAAGCCTCTTTGTACCTCTTTCAGAAATAAAACTCCCTCAGCACTCTCCACACTGTGATCAATTTTCAACAAATTTGCAGGCTGCCACCCCTCACCCCATGCACAATGAACTTTGGTCTTGCCTTTATCTTCCTGTATTTGAAAATGGCTTTAGATCCATCTGCAGCTGAAAACATCTGCTTTAATGAAGAAACTTAAATGTACATGAAAACACACCAGAAAATTAGGCTTACTTCAACCCAGTGCGTTCCAGGTATTGCTCCTCAACAGATTCCCATGGAAAGCTTCTTCCTCTGGCAAGTGTTGCTAAGGGGAATTTGGCAGAGAGGGTTCTTCTCTTTTCACCAGTTGATGTCATTGATGACCTCTCTCCTCTTTTCCCCCCCTAAAGTTTCAGGCCACCAGGCCTAAACAGACTGCAAATAAGCACTGTATCAACATTCAAAATGAAACAGAGAAATCGGCTTAGGTCTCAAGAGGTTGAATGCTCAAGAGGTTGAGGAAGAATCAGTGCTTTGGATCAGCCAAATGCTGTTTAGTCTATACCAGCAATTCTGAGTAAGACACAAGGCAAACAGGAATTTTTTCTTTAAGTTAAGTTTCAAAAAAAATTTCGCCTCTTACTCTGTGTGAGAAAAAAAAAATTGCAAAAGACTGTTTATCCACAAGTTTTCTATGTTTTTCCAGGATTATAGGACAATTCAGGTTGGAATTGATCTTGGGAAATCTGTTGTCGCACCTCTTGCTGAAAGTAGGATAGGCAGTGAGGTTAGACCAGGTTACTCAGCCTTTTACTCAGTCAGGTCCTTAAATCCTCAAGGACAAAAACTTCACAGCCCCCTTGGGCTATGACTCTTCCAAAGAGGTCAGTTGTTCTAAATTTTCTGGAAAAACATTGGTAAGCTGAAGCCCTAGTTCAAAGGAGTATGTTGCATTGTCAGCAGAGAACAACCTGACTATGGCCTGAATAAGTCATTAAAATGTCCTCCAGCCTTCCCTTAGTAATGTGGATCTGGTAGCACTGGAGGTGCCAGAAAGACTGCATCCTAGTTCGAGTTGCAGCTAGAGCTTCAATGCCATCACTAGTGCTGGCACCCTCCTTGCCTTCAGCCCTGGCGCTCATCCAGCTCTGGACAAAGTCACACGGGCCTTAAAATCCAGTGCTGAACTCCGAAAGAAGCAAGCGTGGTTAACATCTGTTAATTTGGTGTGAATGAGAAAAACAATTGCTGAAGGGCACTCCTTTATTAGCTGTTAGTGAAGACAGTTCAGGATTTCTGATTGAGATCTGATGCAAAGATATGTTAATTTTGGGTCTTCTTTGCAGAAGCTGCTGCAACCTGGATAAATGGCCGTGTATGCCAGCTGAGCAGAAAGACGGCACAGGTTACTGAGTAAGACCTAGGAATTCCAGGTTGAGAGATTATGGCCAGAACTGTGTGGGAAGACAGACAACCACAAGGTGTAGGATCAGCAAAGTTCCTGAGCACATGCAAAGTCTCTTTTGCCAAATGTTGTGGTCTCAATATTTGGGCCACTTTCGTGAGTGATCTATGATGGTAAGATGGAAAAGTTTCTTGCTTCATGGTCCCCGTTTCCTTTTTCATGGACTTGAACTTGATGAAGCACCTTTTCTGGGTCAGTTTCAACAGGGCAGATGAATTTCTGGCATTTATCTTGATACCCAATGCCAGGAAAAAAAAAAATCAATATTTAATAATTCCTTCTTAATAGAGTCTTCCTGTGTCCCTGCTCAGAATGTCCAAGGTCACCAAGAGATGCACAAAGGCATGGGAGCAGTAAAAGCTGTGCTCTGAATGCTGTCACATGCTGTCTCTTGTTAGGTTCATAGGTTGCTTTCAGGGACTTCCCATGGCAGTGTGCAATAGTAATCTTAACGTGGCATACTCAGATGGCTTCTTTGTTAACCAAGCAAGGACAAGAAACAGCTTGTTTGAAGTGATGCATGTTTCCTTTTGATAATGATGCCCTCCATCAGCCTATTAATAGTGGAAGCAGTGCTTAATTAACAGCTTTCCTGTGGTCCCTTGTCCCCCTCTGGTCTGGCTCAGAGCTCACGGTGGCTTTCTCACATTTGTGCATTGCCAAGGAGGCCTCTCTCTTTGTCCTTCTAGAGAAGGATGGCAAGCTATGGCTTGTATTTTGGGATCTTTAGAGAGAGAAACGTGTAAGATAGTGCCTGACATGCTGAGCCTACTTCACTCAAAGGAAGTGAAGGAGTGAAAATCGTCTGAAGTGTGCAAGTGACACAAGCTTCAAACTTAAGGAGGTAAGGCTACCCAGAGGCCCAAATTTCAGTGATAGTTAATGAAATCTAGACTTCCAGATTTTTTTCAGGATGCTGTACCCAAATACACACATTTCCTTCACGCTTTCATCACAGGACAATTCAGATAAGTTGAGACTTGTTTTCCACAAGGCACAAAGTGCTTTTCAGTAATCTTTAAATTTAGTAGTGTATACTAGACATTCTGTTTATTTTTTTTCTGCTTTTCCTGTTTCAAACTGTGCTGCTATGTATCCTTTACGGCTCAGCGTGTTATTTGGTGTAGGGAATGAATCCGTGTGAGAGGAAACCATCTGCAGTCCTTGGGTAGCTCCCTGTAAGATTCATGCAACTTAGTGCATATTTTACCTCCTGTTCTAATCAGCTTTCCTGCTTTTTCCTTTCTGTGTTGTGCTTCATGTTTCAGGGGTATTTGCTATTTGTATCTGTGCTGGCCCTACTTTTAACCAGAAAAGCAATAGAAAACTAGGTTGTCTTTTGCAACTGATCTGCTAGCAAAGCTGTGCTTGATAGTGAGCAGGTAAACCCTCGAATTCTCCTGAGTGACCACAGGCCTCTATTAATGGTGTCACGTGCAGAGAGCTGTGTTTTAGAACCAGCAGTGTCCATGACAAGCAGCTTTTTCTGTGTTGACGCTGCAAGTAACAATTGAAAAAGTTTGGAGACCTCCTCTTTGCCTATAAATACTCCAGATGAATCTTTCTTGGCCCCTCCTAAGGTCTTGTAACTTAAACTGTGTGGTAAAGTCCCACCACGGAGGATTTATGAAGCTTGGGTAATGACAATTTATTGACCTCTGTGTTCTTGCTCATTTATAGAGTCAGCTGAAGGAAAGACATTCATACTTTATTACTCTTCCTTGAACAGTGACATTTTTATTCCTCAAGAATTGTTTTTCTTTTTAATTTAGAGGCAAAACGCAATTTCCCTTAATTTGACACGTAACAGAAGATTGGCCTGAGAGGCTTTGAATGCCTTTTCTAATAAATGCAAATTTCACTGTCCAATCTTACTTTCTAGTAACTGCAAGATTAAAGTTGAAAAACATATTGTTCAAGAGGAATAAAAGTAATTTCTGAGGTGTCATAATTGCCTTTTTTTCCTACAATAATACAGATATTTTTGACTGCTCCTTCACAAATCATCCTAATTTCAGTTGATGCTCTGCTATGACAAATACATCAACAAAATTATTGAAACTGTTATGACGGTATCAGAAATAAATAAACATGGACACTTAGGAGTTTGTGTCCTAAACCTTACACTACTGCAACACTACCAGCTCTGGCAAGAGCAAATGCCAGCAATACCACTCTGCCACCAAACGTGTACGGGTTTGTTGGCTGTCTCAGGCTTGCTAGAATATATAGTGGCTGAATTTTGCCTGCTTTCCCTTAATAGAAAGCACTAATTTTGGTCTTTATTCTCTCTCCAGCTGTCAGGTCCCTGAAACTTATAAAAATATAATTATCTGTGATACTCCAGCCCTTCTTTCAAATTTGGTTAAAATTAGCTAAGGAGAAAATTCACTAAAGGGAGCCAGCAGACAGGAATCAGGCCAAAAATACATCAGCCGTCGTGTCAGTTGCATGTTCCATGGGTAGCTGCTAATTTAGTACTGCATTTCTCCCAGACCAGCCTTTGGAGGTAGCTACTCTGGTGTCCAGGAGTTGTGATTCTTTGGTGCCTGTATCAGTAAAGAGCTCCTTGGAAATGCTTGGGTCTGTCCCTTCCAAGCACCACTTGGTGCAACTGAGTGTTGCTGCATGCTCTCAGAGGGGCCTTGGCAGCCTGAGGATTTTGTGTTCCCTGTGGATTTGGGGGCACACCAGACATCTGTACAGAAGGCAGTGGGGCTGCCCCTACAGGCTTATGTGTGGCTAAGGACTGTAGGTAAAAGCAGCAATGGGGCTGAAACAGTGTGGGACTGCTCTCTGGAGAAAGACCTTGACCCTCAGTGAGTACCAACCTCTGCACAACTTCATGTTTTTATGGGCAGAAAGAGCTTTAACTCTAGATCACAGTTGAAGTAGTAGTAAAGTAGTAGTAAAGTAGTAGTAAAGTAGTAGTAAAGTGTCCCTGTTCCATGGGCATTTTTGACTGGGCAAGACACAGTCCAGATGTTCTGTTTTGAGCCTGTGTAGAGTAAGGTGCATTCAAGTGTGTGGTAGGTGCTGGATCCAAGGTACAACACCCATTTTGTGTGTGGCACTGTCACCTCAATAGCACGGTGTCTTCTACAAGGTCTGCTGAAGGGCTGATTTTCATTGAGTAGGGTGGGGGTTTCAGGTCTCAGGTCCTACTGCTGCAGAAGACCCATATGCCTTGATCTGTCTTTGTGCCTGGGAGCATTTCTGTTGAAATTTGAAGGCATATTCATCTAGGCACATTTAAGTTACATGGGTTGTCGTGGCTGGGGTCTTTCTGCAAGGTGTGTTTAATATGCTAAGTCTGTAAGGGTAGAAGAACCACTATTATACTTGTATAAAGGAGACAGTAGTGTGACACCTGGCTTTTCAAGGTGCCCTGCAGTGCTGAAGACTAAAAAAAGTATTTCTCCATTGCACAGTGCAATTTGGTGAGGAGATTTCAGAGAGATCCCTAAACTAGTTAGCTGTAAGTATGGTAAGCAATATAGCTGCATTAGCACAGAGCTCAGCTAGGTAAATTAGAATTGTGCAGCATAGACATATCCTAAATTTCTGGTATGGTTTCCTCAGTGACTCTTTTTCAAACCACGGCTTGAAAACAATATGATTTTTTTTTACCTCTCCAAAACACTGTGCTAAGAAAGCTTGCATACATTTTTCTTTTTTATTATCTTACTATCTTCTCTTTTAAAATAAATTCTAACCTGACTACCTCATTTTAGTTCATTTTATTTTTTTGCTTTTATTGGTGGCATCCTCTCATTCATCTGAGCCTGGATCCCCTGTAACCAAAAGCTGTTTCAGCTGGGGCACAGAAGGTACTGCCTCTGTATTGTAAAAAGTATTATTTCAGTTCCCTCATGACCTCGTGATAGAAGGCTAGACATGATAGGAAAAGGAACAGAGATCTAACATTATTATGTCCCTACATAAATCTATGCAGTTCTGATCACACTATCTCAAATAGGATGCAGTAGGACTGGAAAATGCTCAGGAAAGGGCAAGGATGATGATAGATGTTGTGGATTATATAGCATGAGAGTAAGTCATATTCTCCAGTCTGTGGAAAAAGTAACTGTGGGGATACAGTGGAGGGCTGCCATGGAAGTCTGCTGTGAACAGCATGGAGAAGGCAGGTAAGGAACTGCTATGGGCTGCTGCAATGTAAGAATATGTGGTGAAATTCCCTGTGGGAACAGGTTTGGAGCTCTTCAAGGAAGAAGTCTCCTCTCAGTGATTGATAAGTGTGGGAAACAGAGGAGCAGAAACTTCCACAGGCATTAATGAGTTTAATTCACAGCCCTGGAAAGAGCTTGGGTTGACGTAATGATAAAGGTATATGGACCTTAAGCAGAAGAATTATAAACCTATGTTTCTATAGTTATAAGTAAGAATATGTATTGAGTGATATGGTGAAGGCTTTTTAAGTATAGTGATGTGATTTTGTAGTTTAAGTTAAGAATTTAGATGTTATAATAGAAGAATATGTGTGTATGTGAACTAGCAAGTTATTGGTTGTGAAACAGACGCAATGCAGTAAAAAATACCAAAGATGATGGGTTATACAGTCAAAACAAAGCTTAGTGTTAATTGCTCATTGGACCAAAAAGTTATAAATTGCCATGTAACTTTGAAACTTGTGTCTGTCTTCAGTTATGGCGACTTGTAACTAAATACACGGCCTCTGAGACTGATGCCTTTTTGATTTTTCGAGTAATAAATCGTGGTAACTGTGACTGTCCCATTTCTTGGACAAGGCGCCGACAGATAAATAGTGGAACTCACTGCCACAGTGTATGGGCGAGTCCAAATATTTAATAGGAGTTAAAATAAGGACATTGATTTCTTTGATGGTAGTTCATCAATGATTAAGGGAAGTCAGGAACGTAAAGGTGGGTTATTCCTCTCAAAGCAAGACTAACACCTTATTATCTTTTGTACTTCTAGTAGTTGTTGTGGCATCACTGGATGACCCACTAGGTTATTATAGGTAAGATGTCTCTGCCTGTGACTGCAAATCTACCATTCTACCCAGTGTAAATTCTCTGAAGATCAAGGGAGAAAGACCCAAACCACTACTGGCTGGGGTGCATTTTATCACGAAGGAAGAGTATCATCATAATTCTATCTGTTTGAAAAGACTGAGAAAATGAAAACTGCCATGGTGTGTCAGAGGTTGATGCCTACCCTGACACACTTCCCATGCATTCTTTAGGTCAGGTGCTTTGGGAATTCCTGAGATTGAAGTTACACAAGTGTTGCTCTACTTAATCAAGTACAGTGGCTATTTTAGAGCCCTGTAAATTGGAAATAAGGGCAGGGAAAAAATTGGATACAGCCAAGATGGCAAGAATATATATGAAGCCTCAGTTCTGCAACTATTTAAATATCCTGTGCAAGTTTCACTTTCAAGCAACATACTAAGGAGAAGGTGGTTTTGCAAGGAGACTCTTGGTTCAGTAGACAATAAACTTCCTTTAATATTTGCTGAAGTCTTATATAGCTAGCTTTTCTTAACAGGTTGTAGCTTTCTGTGGCATTTGTTTAATGTCTGCATGGTGATTTTCTTCCTCCTGGCTCCACCATCCCAAGAATTTGATGAATGAATGGAATGAAGTCATGGACCATTGGCATTTTTCCATCCTCCAAAGTGATGTGATACAAAAATTTAAGCTGATATGGATTTTGGAGTTGGTTGGATGTTTGGGGGAGTAAATACTCCCCCAACAAAAAGTTTCTGGGTTCAGATTACCTCTGCCCATCTGGAGACTCATTCTGGGTGAGCAGGATTACCAGAAACTGGTGTGCAGTTATTCTGCGGGCAGAATAACTCAGATCTAAATACGCTGGGTCTAGTGTTGGCTAAGATATCCTGATTGGTCTCTGATCTTGGTTATGTGAGATAAGTCAAAAATAGTGATATTTTTGCTAGAAGAGTTTGTTCTGTCTGTGCCTTTATACCTGGCAGAGAGGCAGTAATTCCAAGGCACAAATCAGAAACTCCCACACACAGCCCTTGATTGCTTCTTTTTCAACTCACCATGCAATTGCCATATGTGAATCTAGCAAGTGACACTTCCTAATCTAAAGCACTATCACTTTCCTAAAAGTACAAGCTTAAATAAACTGCATGATTGGGCAAATTAAATCAATACCAAGTCTACAAAGTGAAGAAGGATGGACTTCTAATAGGACAAGTGCTCCCTGTTGATACTGGTGGAAAAATGTCAAGAAGTTTGATGTCACAAAACCCTTTGTTCCTGTGTGCACATGAAATAAAACCTAGTGAATGCAGGGTATACCAAAACTCTGCTACAGTGGCCAAGTTGTCCCCATCCTGTTTTGTTTTCCTCCTCTGCCTGTTCTTCTACTGACAGCATCAACAAATACATCAGGGCAACACAACAGCTACTCACATCTCACCGTTCACTTAGTTTATCTTTTCCAATATTTAAAGGCCTATCTTTTGCAAATATTCCGAGCATCCCAGAAATATGCATACAACCCACAGAGGTTGTTTGCAGAGAGTAGAGGGAAAAAAAGTGAGGTGATCTGGGAAATGTCTGTCTTAGTCTCCTCCATGTTGAAACAAAAGTGCTTCCTCAGAAAAGATCCAGAGCCAGCACATGCAGGCACTGCCACTTACTGCAGGAGTAAGATGGATTTGAGTCTGGATCTCCAAAGCACTGACAGGTAAATTACAAAGGGCAAGATCTTCATTACTGGTGATTTAGGAGGCATGAAGAGATGCAGCTTGATTTGTGGATCCCAAGTGGAGTTTACAAGGCTGACAATTAATAATAGGAAATTGACTTGTAAACTGAATGAATCTGACACCAGGGTCATGAGAGCAAATTACATTTGGAAGCTATAGTGCCATTTTTCTAGTTACTTGGAAGAACAGTGAATAGTGTGGAATTTTGTTTGCAGATACTTTTTGAGTTTTCTCCTTCTGTGCTTTTCTCCTGCCATCCCCATTCCAAAAATTCAAGTCTTTCTTTGGAGATTTAAGTATTTAACTACTTAATGTTGTAATTTGAAGTAACAAGACAGTTTGTGACATTTTACAAGACAAAAGCCATTGAGTCTACCTCTCATAACTACACAACTGTTAAAATCCCCATATGACTAATTCCCAGCAGTCTACTGCAAATAAAATCATACTTTGAACTGTGCTACTTTAGTATACCAAATAAAGCTCCCACACGACTTCCAGATCAGCTCAGAGTTTGGTTAGCCTAAAACCATGGTGATGTTTATACAGATCACAGACTGTATTAAATAAAACTCTCCCCATAAACGTTTGTGGGAGATTATATTAAGCTCAACAGTCTATGAAATCTCCCTAAAAATGCAGGGTGCTTGGCCTCCTATGAAATGGTATTTAGGAAAATTAAGTCATGAAAGTGAATCCCGAGTCCTCCACAACTGAAGGACTGTTCTGAAAAAAAGATTCCTTTTCCTATGCTGATTTTCAGCCCCATCCTTTCAAACTTGCATGCAAAGAGCCCTTTGGGAAATAACTTGCTTGGACACAGATTCCCAGGCCCAGAAGACCTCTCTTACTCATATTCCTTTCCAACTGGCTGCTCACAAGTGATATTAGGGGTTGTAATGATATTTGCACTCTTTCACTGTTTCTCCATTAGCTTTCAAAGTAATGGGATAATTTTTGACTTGGAAGCTCCAATGAAAAGATGGCAAGATTCAAACATGTGCGATGGTAAAAAAAAGAAAGGCTGTGCCTTTTGTTAATGCCATCCAATCCCCAGGTTGGCAAGAAGCTACTTCTGGGTTCACTGGGAGTTCAAATCATTGAAATGTAGCCCTTCTGCCCAGCACAGGAGCTGTCTTCTGTGGGGGAGAGAGAAGTGTGGCTACTGTATGCCTGTATGCTTTCAGTGGGGCAGCCAGCACCTTGGGTGAAAGGTCTGGCAGGGCTGGAGTCATCCAGGCCCTTGGATGCAGAGAGGTTTGGGGACGGATCCAGGCTTTCAGACACGGAGGTGTTTGAGGATGAGGTCCTGGCTGAGGGAGGCCGATCCAGCAATAGGAGGTTGGTACATGATCAATGAAGATTTCGCTGTATGGCTAGATCTGGAAGTCTGATCCTTACCTCTAGCCACCCTTCAAAGAAGGGCAGGGGTACAATGGTGTTGTATTCTAGATCTGTAATACATGCTCTGTTTTCAAAAATGGCTTATGTCTTTGCTAGCAGATGTGTTTCACTTAAGCTGCAGTTTCAACACTTTGTAAAAGAACTCGAGTGTTACCCATTACTGTGCTGAGGAAGCTTCCAACATGCAGTCAGATGACACAACATTAGGCCTTGCCTGTTTCTCTTCACTTAGCAAATACTGTGACTTGGAGGATGACCTGTGCCACTGTGGATTTTCATAGTATTTTTATTGTGAAACACACAAAAGGAGATTTCAGAAGTGCGGTGTGATGTACAGTCTGTGTGATTGCCGTCAGCGATTTGTTCCTAGTACCCGATGTGGGAAAGGGAAATGCAAATGAAACATTTGTCTCCTTGGAAAAAAGGCTCTGAACTACTCGAAGTGGAGGGACAGGCAGAGGCTGCTTTGCAGATCAGAGCTGTCCTCTACTCGTGCAGCGGAGAGCAGAATCTGCCTTTGCACTTCTTGACTGTTGGTACAAATTTGCAGTGCCTGCTCACCAGCTGGTCACATGAGGTGGTGACTCCTGCCCCTCCCCAGGTGGGAGACCCGGAATAAAATTAATTGATGACTGTAAACTCGGCATCTTTCAGCAAAGAAGCTAAAACACTGGCTCTAAGTATGACTGCCCCCTGCTGTGGTCCCTTTGCATCGGGCTGGCGCAGAGGGGACACACAGCACTGCCCACTGTGCCACAGCTGCTCCAGCCTGCAGCAACATGCTGCTTCAAGGTTGTCGGCCCAGCAGCTGTCATGATCCCTGCATGGATGCAGACTTTTAAAAGGAGCTGCAAAATGTCAGGGATTTTATTTGCGTGACCTGCCCCCACTGTGCAGACCAGAGTTGATGCACAGCAGAGGAATGTGGGTAAGATTATGGAAATAAGCACACAGACACACACGAGAACTTCTGCTTTGTTTCATTATGACAGGGGGTTCATTTCTGAGGGTTATGCACATGCCTGCACGCAGTGGGCTTCCACTCCTTCTGACACAAAAGGCTCCCATATCTACCCAGGGTAACAGCACAGTTTTCATTCCCTCCTCTATTCTGGGCTGCTGTTTTGTTCTAAGCATCCCACCTGGTTACAGTGCCCAGCTGGAATCACACTGCTCTTTGGGAGCTTCCCTGCCACCACTGTTCTGTAGACGAACAAGGCAGGTAGCAGGACCACAGCCCGGTGCCCATTACACCTGGAGAGTAGCACCTCTTGTCCCATCAGATGTAAAATTCTTAGGAATAATTTTTGCCATGACACCATTCTCCCACAGAACAGATCCCACCCTCATGGCAACTGCAGTGAAATGCTGAGAAAATTGAGATGTACCCACAAAAAGAAAGCAAAAACTTGCAGGCTGAAGTGACATAAGCATTTTGATTCTCGTTCTCTGTTTTTTCAGGTTTTTACTTTGTTTTTGTCACTCACATATTTTTCTGAGACCATCTATGCTGCCAGTGAAAATCTAACTTGATCTTTTTCTTGGAAGTAAATACAGCCTATTTTGAGCAACACTGGTCAAATGTTTCTAGTTAGAAGTGGAAAGGAAAAGGAAAACTTCTCTTTGTTTTATAAAACAAATTTTTCTGTCCCTTGCCCTTTGGCTTTCTAGCAGCTAAAATGGTTTAGAGCAGGAATAAATGATTTGACATAAATATATTCTTGGAAGAATACTACCCTGACGTTTCCCCAGGTCTGAAGTTAGTTTTATGTAGTAGAGTTTTACTATGTGTGCATCTGGTGTGTTTTGTGAGACATCAGACTTAGGTCTGTGTGCACATTTCTACTTCTTAAACTCAAAGAAGACAATCAACATTTTGTCCCTCACTTAGAGGCTTCTGGCTTCTAGTTTCATTGCAACTGAAATTTAGGAACCATGTGTATTGTTTATTTACCTCATGCCATTGCTGCAAAAGATGCAGCTCGTCCTCTGCATCTTCATGGGTTGCTCATGCGAAGTCACAGTTCTGCTCTTACCTGCTGTTTTCCCTACTCCTGAGGGCAGGGATCTCTCACCCCACTGCTGCCTCTTGTCCCTCCAAAAACCAAGCACTGCCTTTGCCTAGTCTGGACTGTTTGCTCTAAACTGTGTAAAAAGTTTGTGCAGCTAACAAATAAAAAAATTATTTTGATTATATAGCATGGACTTCTGGAATCATGTTATTTCACATGATCTTCATGTGTCTGTTTTTAAAAAGTAAGATTATGACCTTGGTGATCACATAGAAGAGTTTGAGAAGCAAAAATCATCAACATCAAAAATCTGATGACAAGCAAATATCCTTAGAATTCATAATTGTTAAAAAACCTGTTTTATTTTTACAACAATCTGATGAGAAACAGAGTCATTAATTTTGAATGCTAATAGCTGGGGAGTACTGGTGAGAAGGCTGGGCATGCACTTCGATGAACCATGGCTGAGTTTAATACTATAAGAGGATCTTGAAATGTCGAGAAAAGCAGCTGCACATTTGGGTTTTACTGCAGAAACCCCTGCCATTGCACTATTGAGAAGCTTTTCAGGTAATGAAGTGTGTGGGACATTCTTCATGGGATCTAGCCAAACATGTAAAATACTGTATGAAAGAGGAAGGTAAAGATAGATAAAGACTGAGAAGTTGTTAGTCTTGTATCTACACTTCCTAGACCAGCTAAAAGGTAGGTGGGAGATTTTTGTCCTTTTGTTCTGGCCTGTGACTAGGCATATGCCTAAACACATCTCAGTTTCTGGTACTTTTGAGGATAGCTTTTTAAAATTATTTTTACAGTTTGTACATGCTTTTACCTGATTCTTTGCAAACACATGGGGTTTCAAAGAGATGTAAACTAAATGTAAACTAAAGCACCTTCAAGTTCTTTGTGTTTTGCGTCATTTTTTCCTTTGAAACAACAATGTAAAATACCACAAGAAAATTCCGTCTTGCGAAGTCTGCTTTAACTCATGTGCTGATTTTTAACTCATTTGGTGAAGAGCTACTGCGAAGGATCTGATCACACCAAAGTGTGTTTTCCAGCAATGTTCATGCAGAGGATCCCGAGCAGAGCTGTGTGTGCCTGATTTTCTGTGCCAAGATTAACAGTGTGGAATAGCAGCCATTGCACAGTAAAAGATCCTTTTTGCATTTTTCCCACATTATCCCACATGACTGAAATGTAGAAAGTCATACTTTTGAACATGTTGAGAGCCAATAGATGCTGTAACTGAGAGGTTTCAGGTAAGTGGTATTAGAAGCAGTAACGTACCTGGGTGTGAATGCAGGGCTTGAGGTACACAGGTGCGCACAAAGCAATTTATCCTAAATTTTAGGACACATTTTTTAGTATGGATGTAATATGGAGAACAGATTGATGCACTTAATTCTATCTTTATCCTGCTCTCTGGACTAAGGTCTCAACTGAGGGCCTCCAAAATCTTCCAGCTTGCAAAGACTAGGTTAAGCATGGAGCAGAGAGATGGAGACCCTAGAGGAAGATTCACTGTAGTAGTGGCAGAATAAAAGCAGGAAAAAAGATGGTTTTTTGAGACTGGGTGCTCCTAAGGAGTGCTGAGTGTTATATAGATGTTATCTCCTACCTAAGTTCCCAGGCAGAAGGCTGAGCATGTGGTACTTTTTGCAATCTGTTCCTCTGCTCAAGAATGGTCTTGGCAGAGATGCCATATGCACAGCATTGTATTAAAAGCAGGTTTGATTATTTCCCATGGTAATAGTAAAGCAGTAGATGTGGCAGTTATAATGAGTGCAAATGGAAGCTCATTTCAGTGGTTGTTCCCATTCCACTGCTTCTGCTGCTGTGAGAAAGGTGGCTGGGAGATAACACCCACAGTGCAGCAGCCTGACAGCTACCTCTCTGCATTAACTGGGAGTGCAATAAAGCACAGCCTTTTTGAAACAAAGTTCAAGTAGCCAGAGCCTCTCAGTGGAAATTAATTTCCTCTGGAAGCTAGTTCCACGTAACTCATCACCTACTTCACTGAACATTAGTCAGCCCTGTCGCTGGTGACAGAAGTGCTTGACAGAGCTGCTGGAAAGTGGGTCAGGTGGTGGATAAAACATAGCCTGCTTCCCCGAGCTGCTTTTAGTGAGGACCTCCTGAGACTGCAGTAAATAATAAATACCTGCAGGCCACCGTGGGCACTTTGAGTGCTGCTGCATAGCTCGTCTTTGGTCCATGAGAGGAGAGAATCATACAATGGTATAAATCCATGTAGTAGGTATGCAGAAAGAAACTTTTGGCTACCCATCTCTGTTTCTGACCGTCTATTGTGATGACTTTTTTCCTGAGTATGGGGAGCCATATACTGTTGGATGATGCAATTTCTACCCTCACAGGCCTGCTTCCCAGACTGGAGAGCTGAGGATTTCATTGGTGTGGTGGTAGCAGCTGTTTGTTGTCGATGCCTCAGCAGTGGCACTGGTAAGAGGAGGCCTGGGGCACTGCTCTTGGGCAAACACCCAGCTGTGCCTTGTTACAGGGGGAGATTTTTGGCTGTGAGAGCAGTGTTCACTGACACAACAGGCATTTCATGTGTCTCCCATAGGAAAAGGCTGTGGGCCACGTAGAAGTTAATGTCTTTTAGAAGTCTTTATGAGAAGTGCAAAGCTGTGCTGTTTCAGGCTTTTTAAGTCACGTCTTTTATTTGAAAAGGAACCCGTAAAGAACTAAAAAAGAATGAAGTTTGTGATCTATTTTCGTGCTGTATAATGATCTATTCCTTTATCTTCCTTTTCCCTCTCTCCTTCCCTTTCTCTTTTCTATTCCTCCCTAGAAAGGTTAGGAGTTTTCCTAGTTACTGTTTGAGAGCTTGTTATCCAGACTGTAAACACTAAATTTCAGTACTTCCAATCTCTGGAAGAATCAAGGCACTGAATCATTAACAAAGCAATACTTTGTGCCAAATGTTTGTTTGTGATTAATGGTAAACAGATTAAAAAAAAAGACAAAAAAAAGGATAAAAATATCCTCTTTACTAAAATACTCACCCTGCAATTTTCTTCCACAAAAATGTTTGGATGGCTCTATTCACACGCATTTCTCTTTTTCTGTCAGAGTACTCCAAAGAATTTTTACCCTTCCCTCATCACCATTCTGCTTGGATGCCTTCGTAGTGATGGGAGACAACATCTATGTGATTCCAAAAGCGAAGTTCCATGTCCTGTCTGAGTCTTACAAACAACTTATATCTACTGACTGTGAGAGATCCTCTTCCTCCTTGTTCTCCCTACTCCTGCTCTTGCTTTCTGCTGTGAAGTCTCATGCTGAGCTCGTAAAACTTCTTGCTGAAGCAACTTTGTCTCTATCCTGGAAGAAGACAATATTGGTTTTTTTCTGCAATAATTTGCTGCTGGATTTCTGGATTGTATCAATTCTGGGGAGCTCCCAGAAAGCATCAGAACTGGTGTGGATAAGCAAGACAGAATGTCTAGGAGTGATGTAGGGACTGTGGGACTTCCATGTTTCAACAGTGGCAGTGAAATGTTGGATGGGCTCAGTCATCCTGTGCTGGCTCTCCACCGAGATGGAGTCACTCATCACTTGAGCCTCAGTAACTCACCGCATGTGAACTCTCTGCCTGCCTCCAGAATGAAAGGTGGATGTGCTCACATAGAAATCCTCTCCTGAATGTTTAGCTGGGATGAGTGTCCCCACTGTCTCTCAAGCCACATTTCACCAGAATAAGGGCTGCACTTACCGCAGTTACTCTCTAGCAGCAGTGTATTCCCTTGCCATGGATTGTATTCCTTCAGAGGATTCTTGGGGTAAAAAGACGTGTGGATTTTGTCCTTCCAGAAGTTTCTTGATAGTGGTTGGTCCATGGTTACCCTTGAGGTGAAGCTAATCAGAGGAAAATTTGAGGAAGAGTTGCCCACACTGGAAGCGGAAAGTTGGATTAGTATATGCAAATTACAAAGGACTGAAGAGTTATGAAATACAAAGCCAGTGGATCAGCTCCCTTTACTCTTGCCAGGCTGTCAGCAGTTCATCCCCACTGCCTAGCAGTCACATCTGTGTGTCTCCCTGTTCCCTCAGTACAGGCAAGGAAGGAAACTGAGGTATCTCCTGGGAAACAACACCTTTGTTAGGCTTCTACACAAAAGAAAAAAGCAGAAAGGACTTTAACAGGAAAACAGAGAGGCACAACAGCCTGAGCAGTGTGAACATTATATTGTTGGATGGGCACTCTTGCCTTTAATAAGTTATCTTTTTCCATTAGAGGACTGTTTAAATTTTTAAGTGGTGCGCAAGCTCATAAGGGCTTTTACTGCGTGGGTTCCCATTTTCATGTGGGTTTTGAATGTGTGGGAAAAGCTGATGCATTAAGATCTATTTCCAGTCTTCCCCTTGGGAACTATTGATGGTCATTTCATCTTTCTTACATGACTTTTAAGATCCTCAAACCACCCCCCCCCCCCCCAAGGGAAAAAGAAAAAAAGGGAAATTATTTTCTGGTTAGTTCCCAGTGAGAAATCTTACAGAGGAATACCAGGGCTGAAAACAAGAAGCAGAACATAAATTCCAAACAGCTTGGATTCAACTAAACCCACAATCAGGATCCTCAAAATTTATTTTGACATAAGTTTCAAATAAAGTTCTTGTAGGGTAAAGGAAAAAAGCAGAAATAAATGATTTTTCAATCATGATTTGGATTAAGAATACTTAAATAGTTGTGCTGATGTACAATATCTCTAGCAATATGGCTGGCTTCCAGATGGGAGGGGGGGAATTATATTAATGCATTATGGGCCTGATGAAAGGTCATTCTTCTTCTGTCACATAGACTTCAAATCAGTCACTGTGTCTCCTTTGCTCTTTCTTCTAATTGGAGTGCTGCATAATCCAAAATGTCTTTTCCCTGGTGTTTTGCTGATAAAGTAACTTCTAATTTGCTTTAAAACTTGTTATAGGTATGAACAGAAGCTTAGTTGAATAGAGAAAATGCTCCTCACTTTGAAGATCTCGTTTGAACGGCCAATGGAGAAACGCCCTGGAATTAAATATACTTCAGAGAAAAAAACAGGGAAGCACACAGACACAAGAAAGAAAGGTAAGCATCCTGTCTATTGGAGAAATTGCCTTGAAGTAAGAGAAATTATTTCCCAAGAGATAATTTGGTCCTAGGAGTCAAATTGTCACTAAACAAAAAGCCAAATCAAGAGCAGCAAATTGATTTTGCTTCCAGTGTCTTTCCTCTAATTTTTCCCTAATTAAAAAGAGAAGAAGGATGTGATAAATCCAGCTATTTTTTAGCTCACTGTTGCACTCATCCCTGAAGAACCTCTTCCCTGTATCCATTTTATTGGTGGGAAGTGGAATGAAAGCCTCTAGGTTAAATTTTCAGAGATGAGCACTTACATTCACTTTAATTGGAAAAGCAATGGTTACAAATAGTGAATATCTACTGCCTATTGTTAGGGAAGGTTGTATGCCCAACATCTAGGAGAAAAGGGTCACATACATAAATGTGAGGTGTAAGCACTCAGGTCTGATTTGGGACTGAGTAATCCAGTCAAGCACATAGAGAAATTCATGGGGAGGTTGGCGTGGGGGTGGGGAGGGGAAATTAAAAGTTATATATAAAAAAAACCATTAAGGAGTTCCCGTTGTTCTATTTGACAAATATTTGTGTCTTTTGTGATCATCTGTTTCCTCTCCCAGTACATGGACATGTAGAGACTAAATGTTTCTTCCTGCTTTTTTGTCTTGCACAACTTTCTTTGACCACTCCCAGGCACTCAAAGCACTTTGCACAGTACTTCCCTTTTGGCTTCTCATTTGCCAATATCTGACACCAGCATTTCTCACTCAGTTCCTTCTCTCTGTTGTTCAGTTGTTAAATGAACCTTTCTGCCCTGGGTTTTTTTTTTTTTTTTCCTGGAGAATGGATGACAGGGGTGTACAAAACATCTCCAAGCACTGCTTGCATGTTTGGAGACAAGAAAAGCAAGGTGCCAGCACTAGGTGAAAGCTCAGGGTTTGTGCTGTGTAATTTATGTTTAATGCTAGAGCAGAATCTGGTTTTTGTGCCCAGCTCTTCAAAGATGTAACTTCTGTGACATGTTTTGCAGCTCCTCTTGTGCGTGAGAGTAAAGGACATTTTGACTCACTTGAGATCCCTAGAAATGTTGAAAAAAGAAAGGGAAGAAAACAGTACAAGAAAAGGCACTCATGGAACTACTGAGGTGATATAACCAGGTGTCTTTTCATGTGTATCCTTCATTTTTCCTTCTATCTCATCAAATTTAAACAACCTAATCCTGTGAAGTATTAAAGCTGTGGTGTCTCCTTGCCATGTTTCTGTGTTCTGGGCTTTTCTCATGAGTTAGCATTTAGGCTCTAATGAGCTTGGAGGTTTAGTGGAAGCACAGGCAGCAACTATTTACACATGAGATGGTTGAAGGTGGTGCCTTTTCCTTAGTGAAGGGATGTTATTCTTCCTTTCAGCCACAATGAAGTCCCTTCAGTCAATCATATGGTCCCTTAAAGCACCTGGGAAATGGAATGTTTTATCTGGGTTCACTGAGACCTCATTTGCTCTTTCTGTGTGGGGATAAGTAGAACTGATGCTGGAGGAGCACTGGTGCAGACATAGTCCTGTTCAGGGTGCCAGTTCTGCTCTGCAGAGGCAACCTCTGCACCTCTGTGTGGTGGCATGTAGAGCTCAAGGGTTACTTCTTTATGAATGCTGAGGGGCTGGCACATCTGGGGCCTGCTGTTACTCTTGCTATCAAAAAGGGTGGGTTTTGAGCTCAGTGGGGTAAAAATCCTGGAGAGAATAGGAGAGTTATATGGAAAATTAGAGGATGATTAGAGATGTAGAGAGCATTATGCAGTGACCTACTTTGGGAGAGAGCAGAAGAAACTCATGCAGATGGAATAATAACCAGGAGTGCTGCCTTCCCGTGATGAGAAAAGAGAGTAAGAACAGCATTGGATGGACAAGCAATTGCACCTGTGTTTTCTGGGGATGCAAAGCAGTTTGCTGCAAGACCTGTTGGCTTGATTTTACCCAGGCAAGGAAGCTGGTATCTTCCAGTGACATCAGGGTTGGGAAGCTTTATGTTGTAGCCTTCCTCTTACTACCTGAAGGGCTTCATAGTGTTTGCTTAGGTCCAGCATACCTGGCAAAACAAATGTGCAATCTGTGTGTGGAAGATCTGCAGCTCTTTGGCAGCCCTGCCAGACAGTGCATCTGATCTGTGCCCCAGTGGTGGTCCAGATGCTCCTGGGTTCAGTTGTGCAGGGTGCCTGTGCATGAAGCAGTCCTGATTCCCTAGGCTTATATCAGGGTGGTGACCATGGCTGTCTGCCTGCTGCCAAAGCCAGTGCATCTCGCCAGTGGTTTCTGTCTGAGTTGCTTCCAGGTACATAATACCAATAGGAGAAGAAGTCAGGGAATGTGTGTGTTTGTCTCTTGAAGGTTCATGTCTTGTATAAGCACCTTCGCCTCCATCCAAATCACACTGAAGTCTATAGCATTCTTTTGAGTCTGTAAAGGTGGACCAGGCCTGTTTATAGTAAAAAAACCAAACCAACAAAGAGCAAAATTCAGGGTGAGTCTCCCTTGAACTCTAATACTTACTTCCATTAAGAATTTCATTCTGTGTGTCTCTTCTTACGGCCATGATAATTTGGCCCATGGTTCCTGTGTGGAGCCCTTTGCAATCCAGTATTTATTTATTGGTTTCCTACTGTGACTAATACTTCAAAGAAAACACCCAGTGCCTTAACCCATCCTCTGCTCCACACTCTGTTTACTTTATTCCACTTGAGATTGTCCTAAGTGTGAAACGTAGTTAGTCATGAGGAGTCTGAACAGTTCTCCATAATGAGAGAGAATTGATTACCTCCTGCTCCATATGCTACATGTTCACATAGGAGACTGCTGGTACTGAAATCCTGTCTACCTGCAAGTGCATAGAACAGACCCTGGTATCACAGGCTCCTTAACATTTCCAGGTGGGAAGAAGAGTTCTTTCCTTGCTCATGGCCCTTGCAGAAGCAACTTGCAAGAAGTGTCAGTGAGTTCTAACTGTAGTGTCCTCACATGTCTGCTGTGGAAAGGACTGGCTCCTGAAACTGGCTTTCAAAGGCCTTTCTCACTCTGATCTGACCTTCCTAGTTATTTGCAAGCACAGTTTGACATTTGGATAATTAAGCACATAATTTATGACTGAAATGGGAGAGCACTTTTTTTTCCACTGGTATCTGACCCAAGATGTGGAGAGGTCACACTAATAGGAATCCTTATATCTCTTTTCTGACTTCAGCAAATTCACTCTGAATGAGGTTATAAAACTTATATTGGTAAGTCTTGCCTCTGAGAGATATCAGCTATGGACAATATTTACTGGAGTGAAGTGGTACTGCTGTAGTTGATGTGGTTCTGGATAGTCTCACAAGGGTCCCTGCTATCCTTCCTTCTACGTGAAGAAAATGCTTGTATTAAATATTCATGTGGGCGGAAATATTTTCTTTGTGGTTGGCACTGTGGTTACACTACAGCAAGATAACCCATGCAGTTCCTGTGAAACCACCCGTCTATCTAAAAGGCACAATATCCGCAGGGGTGAATGATAAGGATAGTCTGAATCTGAAATGGCTTGACAGGCCTTATTTTATTGGTCACGGCATGACCACACAGCTGGGATGGGGGTGGGGGGGGATGGGATCGTGTGTGGATGCAATGGGAATACAATAGCACAAGCAATCACCTCTGTTGTCATGAGAAGTCAGGTTTCTGGAGAGAGCTTTCCACTTACAGAAAGCCACCTTTTGCTGTGTTTCTTGTTTTCACACTCTCTCTAAGTTCAACAAGTGTTCACATGCAAAGACAAAATCAGACCCTGCTGTTGCATTGTGGAGACAGGGAAAGCTTCCATGAATGATGAGCTGCCTCATACACAACTCACCCCAGCAGCTGTGGCTGTGTGTGCACTTACTATTTTGTGCTGGCACAGCAGTCCATAATTGCTGTGTGGTGCTTGGCTGGGAGCAACAAGGGCAGGACTTTTGTGTCTGAGCACCCTCAGTGGGTGCAAGGGGCTGGTAGCTCTTGTCCTGCTGGAGCAGCACGTAGCATGTTTAAAAAGCATATATCTACATTACACTTGTCCAGAAAAAGCTTTCTTGCTTATGCCAGGGTTTTTTTTGTGTGTGAGTTGAACCCTCTTTATGTTAGTTTAGATACAGCTGTACTGCTCCGCCTTTGTAAAGGTGTGCCTCTGTTGGTGAAGGAGGGGTTAAGGGACTAGAGGGTGGTCCTAAACTGGACCTTTGGATCCAAATTTCATGGAACTTTGAAAAAAGTCCCAGTCCCATATTGAGCTATAGAGCTTGGGTTGTGGATGCTCTGATGCTGGCTACAGGACAGATCCGCAAAAAGAGCTGTGCTGTGTGACAGTAGCTATTGCCTGACACAGAGGCCTCTCAGACCATCTCTATAACGTGCTGCAATCTGCTTGTGAAAAGCAAATCAGAACTAGTTCTTCCATTGGAAGTCCTTCATGGAGCTTGTGATAGCAGGCCATGCTTGGGTATGATTTTGTGCTTTTATAGCTGCATTCTCCAAACCTCACATCTACTGTGTAAAAGGTGTACATGTATTTGTACACCCAGACTGTGGGTGCCCACTCTGTGCCCACAGCTCAGCAGCATGTTTCTCTCACCATTTCAAATACAGTTAAAGTACAGTAACTCTGTTTTTCCTGAGACCCTATAAACTTCCCACAAGGACATCTAGAAAGATTTCCTGGTTTTCTTCAGATTAATAGTCCCCTAAAGTCCAGTGTTCTGTTTTGGGGTACAGCTTTAGGTTGCTGTTATTTTGCATGTTCCAGTGGTGCATCCAGTTCCTCTTTCTGTGTATTACAGTGAGGAACCAGCCTTGTAACACATTTGCCGGCACAGTGTCTGCTTTTTCACTAGGATCATTTCAAGTGAGGGGAAAAATGGGCTGGTTTAGGAGTATGGGGTGTTCTCTGCCACTTTAGTGGCAGGAAAATCTCTGCCTTTCATAAGCGATTGTTTTTGGTAACGGGTTTGAAGTCTCCTCTTTCTTGACCTGTCAGTGCAGAAGGGTTCAAATGGAAAGAAAAGGTGATGAGAATGAACCTTCTTGGCAGTGTCCATTAAAGCTATGGCCTGGCCTTCTTGCTGCTCTGTGCTTTGATTTACGGGCCCTGAGCCTTTACTGACCTGCTAGACAAAGATGATCAGGTCAGATGAAGATCAGGCTACAGCTCTTCAAAGGGCCATTTGTTTTACAGGGACACTGAATGTCTAGGCTGTTTTGCAGCACACTGGTGGGGAGAAAGCACAATAGTTTATTTTTTCTATTTTTTCTGGGTTTTTTTCCACATCTTTGTTTTCTTATCACCCAAAAAACGTGCTACCAGCTGAATGGTATTGAATGGTTTTCAGCCTCCAGAACTGAAAACGCTCTCTGTAATTGATGTTTTGTTTTAAGACCACAGGAAACTACTTGTCACTATCCATTAATGAGCACTTGGCTAGCTGTTTGTTATCTTAAGAAAAATAGATGATGAAGCAGAAAACTGCACCATCCAGAGTCTACTGTTTTATCCCTCCATCAAACTAATACTGAACTAACTTGCAGCACGAAACACCATTTTCATTATCTGCGCTCACTATTTTTTCCCATCCTCATTAAAATCTGCCAGAATAAGAAAAAATGAGCTAAATCCACAGTGAGCTCATTCTGTCTGGGAAGTGGGGGAGGCTGTTCCTCCTACCTATGGTGGTCAAGTCAAGGCTGGACCCTATTCATGTTAGCATAGAAACACATAATCACAGTATGATTATATGCAGGTTCTTTTATTGGAGAGCTCTGGGAATCGGGGGTATAAACCCAAATCTGACTCCGACATGGATTCGAGATGGATACATTTTTATACCCTGTCTTTACATGACTGTTGTATAACAATCTTGTTCCTTTCTCATGATTCTTGTTGCGATTAAGCAATTGTTTTTAATTATATTTAATTACTAAGCAATCATCTACCATACAGGTGGGTACACAGGTGCAGGTTCACATGATTTTAGCAAAGACAATGCCCACTCCCGTTCCCAGGGCCTACTTTAGCTACCACGATTTTCAGAAACATTTTAACCCTATGCTATCATTCGTATGGGGGAAATAACTGCACTTCAACTGAACATCGGTTGGTGCAGGATGGACTATTCATCCCACTTTGTGTGGGGGAAAGTGCTGGAGAAGACAGAAGAAGTGGTGGAGAAGACACTGCCCCATGTTCCCAAACTGAGCACACAGGCAGCAGAGCAGCAATCTCATCCCCACCCAACAGGCACGTCTGGCTGCAACAGCTATGTAAATAATTTAACAATGGGATTTATGGGCTTCTTTCTCACTGTGGTGGCTTAGATTGCATTTAGTCACATTTACCAGGATAATTGCCGTGAACTTGTGTTCTGGTGGCATGATAATGTGTAAGAGAGGAGCTGACATCTTCAGGTTACCGATTAAAAGGGGAAAATGTCCTTCTCCTCTCAAAACAAAATGTGAAAGACTATTTTTCTCCCTTAAAAAAACCCATAAATTTTTGGGCAAGTACTCAAAGACACAATGGAGTATCTCTCTACAGGTTGGATTGGCATCTGTTTGAATTCAAGGCTCTTTGGCTGTAAAAGCTCATTGTTTTGCTCATTCTCACAGTAATCAAACCAATGTGTCAGTCTTGATAGTTATACTCCATACAGAAAAGGATATCGCAATTGTTTTGTGAGGGGGAAATGGAGCTATCACTTGCAGATAACCTATTTATTTTTAAAAATTGGAAAAATTCACTTTTGTTTATTTTCTGCTCTGAGTAATTGAAGTATTTCTGTTTTCCACAGCCATTTTCTGACATGCAAATAGCAATTTATTTTTATGTGAGATAAATCCTTCCTGTGTGCTTTGCACTCTGTGAAACAGGGTTGGGGAAAATATGCCTTTTTCCATGAAAATACTAATGACTGAATTAAAGCATGACTCAAGTGGGCACTGTTCTAAGCAATAATATCAAAGTTGTCACAATTGTGTGTGGGATTTAATGTTCCTGGATGATACTTGCATTTAGTCTGCAGATCCATGAGTCAAGGCAACTGTTAAAATCTCTCCAAACCTTAGGTGGGGCCCAAATGACTTATTTTTGAGATGTTAATAGAGTAATTTGAAGACATAACAGAGAACTGACTGCAAAACAGGGCCAGCTGGGAGCACAGGTGATGTGGGCTGTTGCCTTGGGCAGCAGCAGCCTGCCAAGGGCACAGCAAAATGGTCATGTCTTCATCGCTTGCTCTGCCTCTGCCAGCGCCTGGGGAAATCAGGTTTGCTGCCGGTGCCAGGGCAGGGATCAGGGTGAGTGTGTGCAGACTGGGGCCAGCTGCTTTCAGCGGTCTCTGCTCCTGCCTGGTGAGTTACCTTCTGACAGCAGGAGCTGCCTGTCATCAGCTGTATGGGATCACGGTTTAAGGGCGTGCTTTTCCCTGGTGAACATGCACCGACTGTGGTGGCTTTTTCAAATCCTGCAAGATTTGTACCCTGTGTGAGCATGGGTACAGTCTCTGCTATGTCCTTGCTACCATTCTGTGGTGCAGCCTGGCCCCCCATCCTCCTCTGTTCTCTCAGCTGGATTTTTATTGGGTGCCTGGTGTTCCCATGATGGCAGGTGATGATGGAGTTTGGAGCTCTGACAGCTCTGCAGTGAACACAGGGTAGTTATATTTTCCAGGAGAGGATGTTGTTTGAACATTTTTAGTGCATTTCAGTGTAAAAGTAAAGTAAATTTTATTACAGTGCATAGAATTTATGTCATGTGGAAAAAAAGCTTCATTAAAAGTTCAGGCCCCCAGAGACATGAGCTTGATGTTCTGGGGTCAGTGTTGCTTGTGGCTGACAGGCTCTTTTTGCTTTGACCCTCTTTGTCCATGCAGATAAATCTTGACTATGAACTATTTGACTCCTCTTTACAACGTGGTTGTGCCTTCCGTGATATTCCACAATGCTGGAACTGTGCAGCAAACTAGAGTTAGGGAAACCTCTGGATACAGAACCCTCAGCACAACACAAATGTCAGTTCAGAGTGGCTTTCTAAAAGGTGTGTTCAACTTTACATTTCATTTCATGACATCTTTCTTCACTGAGGATTCTTACTGGAGCAGAAGTACAGTCCCATCAATGTACTCAGAGCCTGAAGCAGAGAACTAAACAGTTCTTCTGGGCAGAAAATGTTATGTTCCAGCTGGAAAGGTGTCCTTTTCTGGTAACCCTCACCCAGTGCTTACACATGCTCTTCATGAAGTTGTATTAGAAGCAATTGTGGATACTGCAGTATTGATTGGTTTTAGGAACAGAATGGAAAGTATTTCCTTTGAGAGTCTGAAAGTCAGAAATAATTTTTCGGTTGGCTGTAGGATGGATATCATTACTTCCGAAAGCAGCAGCACAGGGCAGTGTGACTGGCTTGGAACAAACATTCCAAGCAGTGCTCACTTAGGTGGAGATCTTTCTAAGCACTTAAATCCCTTTTTTTACATATTCATAGAAGTATTTGTATGAGGGAATGTGTTGACCATTTTTAACCTGGATTCGGCTAAATAACGTCATAACAGTCATCTAATACTGACAAAAAGTGGTGGCAGGGTACCAGAGACTGGCAAATAAAGAGTTATAAGTGAATTTCTTCTAGTAGTTATAAAAGGTAAAAGTTTCTCCTTTGTTGTTCTAAAAGCCAGCATTAAAGCCAGCATGGACCTTATCCATCTTATGCATCTGTTTTAACAGATATTTCTGTACAGTTGGAAATTGCTGGTTCAATGTAGCTGACCCAGAGAGTGCTCATCAGTCAGCTGATGTGTGGCTGCTGAACACATCTTCTTGTAACCTGTCCCAACAGCTCAGGGAGACACATCAGTGTAAACTGCTCCCTGATTTTCTTCTGTGTAATAATCCATGTATGTGCTGTAACATCAGATGAGAGAAAAATCCAGGTCAGTGGAGCTCTGTGGTTGTTTGTGGTGAGATTTCAGAGGTAACTGCTTCCAGTCATTTGTATTTAAGTGCCTGAAGTAAGATCTTGTTTAGTTTTCAGCTGAAATAAAACTCCCTACTTTTGTGTATGACTGAGCAAGACCAACAGGGAAAAAAAAAAGGAAGACTCTTTGGAAAATATATCTAAGTAGAATATCTGAAACTTGGCAGAAATGTTTCCCGGCTTTCCAGCTACATGGTTAGCTCCATGTTCAGAACAAAAGCCGTGACTCCCATTGTTACTGTGTGAGATGTCTATGCATTTACTGGTACTTCAGTAGGGAGTGAGGCAGTATATGTTATTATCTACAAACATTTTGGGCTTTACATATAAAGGAGCATATTTGATCTCTTCAGCATATGGGTTTATGGTATGCAAGGTGGGTTTATACTTTTAAATATGCAACTGTTTTATGGTAGAGAGTATCTGGCTCAAGCTGGCTTCTCAAGAAGGGGCATGGCTCTTCTGAAGAAGTCTGTATACCTCTGATGGATGCACACAGGGCCTGCAAACCCTTTGGACTGCTGCAGATTAAAACTGGGAGGTTTTTTCCAACCTAATAAATTCTATTTTTCTATGATTCTAAAATAAATTAATCCAACCATTAGCCCAGCACTGCTATGTTCACTGCAAAACCACACCCCCAAGTGCCACATCTACATGGTTTTTGAACACTTCCAGGGGTGGTGATTCCACTACTTCCCTGGCCAGCCTATTCCAATGCTTGACCACATTTTCAGTGAAGAAATTTTTCCTAGTATCTATTCTAAACTTCCCTGGCACAACTTGAGGCCATTTCCTCTCTTGATTGTTATCTGGGAGAAGAGACCACCCCCCTCCTGGCTACTGCCTCCTTTCAGGCAGCTGTAGAGAGCGATAAGATCCCCCCTGAGCTCCTTTACTCCAGGCTAAACACCCCCAGCTCTCTCAGCCACTCCTCGCAGGACTTGTACTCCAAACCCTTCACCAGCTTCATTGCCCTTCTCTGGACCTGCTCCAGCCCCTCAATGTCTTTGTAGTAGTGAGGGCTCCAAAACTGAACACAGGATTCCTGGTGCAGCCTCACCAGTGCTGAGTACAGAGGGATGATCACTGTCTTAGTCCTGCTGGCCACACTTTTTCCTGGTCCTTTCCTGGCCACACAGGCCCGGAAGCCAGGACTAGGCCTTCTTGGCCACCTGGACATGTGCTGGCTCATCTTCAGCTGCTGTTGACCAGCACCCCCAAGGTCCTTTTCCACTGGGCAGCTTTCCAGCCGCTATTCCCCAAGCCTGTAGCATTGCATGGAATTGTTGTGACCCACATGCAGGAATGGGCACCTCACCTTGTTGAACCTCGTACAACGGACCTCTGCCCATCCACCCACTGACCTTGACCAGTCCTAGGAGTGACCCAGATGACTGTAGCATCAAAAAGGCTTCAGTACCTGATGATGAACTTTAGGTCAAAGCTCAGCTTAAAAGGAAAATCAAGTGATTTTCAAAATATATGTTCTTGCTAAATAGGTTGCATTATTGCAGAAGTAGGTACTCTAAGTAATTCTAAGGCACTTGTCTCTGTTATCTAAGCCCTGGTACTGCCTTAGCATTGCCTTATGGCAGCAGGAGCAAACCACCAAATGATGAATATTTAATGTAAAGGCTGACGTATATCTACAGTGAATCATTTGCTACAGAATTGTAAATAAAACAGTATTTTTAATTCACTGCCTAGGGCTGTTTAAGTATACCATGTATGAGTTATGTCCACAGGGGAAAGGAGCTTAGGTTAGAGTAGCCCTGGCTGAAAATTTGCAAACATATAAATATATATTTTTATTTGATAGTGGTAGGAGTTGTCTGAATCAATTTTCAAGATAGGTATGTGTATGTTTATATGTCTTCTTAAGACGGAAAGCAAAATGTTTAGATGTGCCTGGTTTAAATTCGGTTGTCCAAACCCCTGTTTTGTCCCCCCATCCTTTTTCTCTGCTCTTTGTGTGTGTTTGTATTAAACCAGTCTTCATATAGGTGGTCACACTGTATTTTCTTGCTTTGGACTTCTCACTTTGGTCCAGGTGGATGGTGCTTTTTCATTTCCTTTTATTCTCCTTCACATTACTTCATACACATCCTCTGAAGCCCACACTGAATACAGGCCTTCCTCAGGGACTGGAAGTGCTCTGGTCATAGTTTGTAAGCTGTTCATGAATACAAGTGGATTTCTGCCCACAGCTAGCTCTCCACTGAGGTGAGGTGTCCTTGTATGTGAGCCACTGAGATGCAGATGTTACAGCTGTTACCGCCTGATGTGCCCACTAATCTTTGGTTCTGTGTCTGGGATATGGGAGACCAAGGTACTTATAATTTTTTTCTCTTCTTGCATTCACATTTAGAGTGCAGCTCACATTGACCTTCAGTGGGAGGTGGGAATTCTTACGTATTATCCATGTACCAAATGTCCCAAAATGGACACCTGGGAAATGAAACATGAATACATTGAGGATGCTGGATTAGAATGAGTTTTGGGCAACTCTGTGATGTAGAAAAGCTCTGCCCAGAGATGGCTAAAATATTTTTTTTTCTCAGAGTGGCACAGAATTGCCACTATTACAAACCTACCCTTGCAAGACAATTTGGAAAACGACTCCATCTATCTGTAAAACTGGTTGGAATTACATCTCTTCTCCGGGTCAGGTCTTTTGGCTGTGCCCCTCTTTGATGTTGACCATGGGCTCTTTTGACTGTCAGCCCCTCTCTCCACTGCTCACTTTTAGGGTGAGGACCTCTGGGCCTGAGCAAGAGAATTTTCTCCGCAAAACCTGAAGCATTTCCATAACTTCCCTGTGGACTGCTTTCACAGCTCCAGAGGTTGCCATATACAGGACTTGGCACAGAGGTGTTTTTTCCTTTCTGCTGCCACACTCGCCTAATGACCTAGCAGGAGGGGATTTAGGGCCTCTTGCTTTATTCTGTGAAGCTTCCAGGTCTGTGTGAATATGCAGGAAAGCAGGCCATGGCACCTTTCATTTGGATAGGGATCTTATCTCCAGGTTTATCATCAAAGGGAAGCACCACACATCTCCCAACTTCTGCTATTGTAAGCCCTATCAGACCAGAGTCTGCTTTATTATGCCCCTTTGTTTCCAGAGTTAAATTCATCCTATACACTGAAGGTGACTGGAAACTCTGGGAAAACACTGTGTAACTGAACATTGGATCCTGGAGTATACAATACATGGGAAAGAATTAGGGTTTTCACAGGCATCTCCTGACTTTTTGGGGGTCAGAATTCACAACACTTTATTTCTTTGAACTGAGGGTTATGGATCGTGCTCTTGGCCTTTCTGAAGGAAGGGAACTAACTTCTGCATGTTGTCTGAAAACAGGAGGTTTTGTTCAGATTTTGCTCTCTGCATTTATGTGATTTCTTAAGACTGATTGTTTTGAGCATCTTCCTTGACAAGCAGCCTCATAATTTCAAAGCAATGTGGTACAAAATAGCACTAGTATGGAGATCAGTATCTAGCAAGACTGGCTTTTTAAGTGCTATAGAAAAAATAGCAAGAAAATAAGTGTGTGTTAGACCAGAAGGACATTTATCCTACTAGCAAGTCTCAAATGTGCTCATTCAAACTTACTGTGACATACTCTGAGGACCCAGCCTAAAGGCAGAGACATTAAACTTTAGCATTAAGGGAGTGTACTGTGTAAGTTGGCTGGAAGGGTACCCAACAGGTTTTATTATTTTTGCCTATGGTATTTATAGTGAGGCAGCTTCAGTTTTCTAGGAATACATCTTATTTTGTTTCCTTCTGAGACTTCTCTGTTATAAGTTGATTTAAAACTATGCAGGAGTAAGCAAACAGTAAATTTCTCAGAAACGTTTCCATTCTGTTTTTCCAAATGTTGTAGGCATCTAAATATCTCTCATTGTTCCATGTGATAGGAAAGCAGAGCAGAAGGTCAGTTAGGGGTTTTGGCAAACAGTGAGTATTCATGGGGCCAAAGAGAGTGAGAATAACTTGGTATCACAGCAGCCGGGGAACAGACACCCACAGTTTGTTAGGAGAAGGGGAACCAGGAGATACTCAAAAGTCCTCTAGCTTCTGACTTCAAAATAGTTTGGTGGGTGAGAAATTCTCTTAAGATCAAATCCTGCTCCCGTTTCATTAGAAAGGAGAACCCTGATCTCCAGTGTCCTAGTTGAATACCTGGAACTACTGGAAAACAGTAAGAGACTCTCCACCCCCGACTCCCCCGATTTGGTGTGAAGAACACATGTGGAAAGTTCCCCTTCCTCATTTTCCTTCTGCTTGGATTCACACGAGAAGTCTGATTCCAGGTTGATTTAATTTTCCTTTCTCCTGAATTTCAGTCTTTTTGCCGGGAATCCACCCCAATGCCATCGACTACCACTGCCTCAAGCCGCTGATGCCAGCCTTTCCCTCTCAGTTCCTTGGAGAGCTTGCTGAGCTCCGAGGGGGTGGCTGTGAGGGAGGCAGCCAGAGCTGCCTTAGAACTGCTGCTGCTTCAGCGCTCAGCCTGACAGAGAAACAAACTGGAAATTATTCAGGAGCATGAACCAAAGTGGAGGTGCTGCTGGTACCAGTGGCATCCCAGAGGCCTTTGACAGAGGTTTATAGATCTGAACTTTTGTGTTTCCTTGGTGAATGAGTCACTGTGACTGTGCTTAAATCCTTAAAATGTCTTTTAAGCATTCACAACAGCATTTTTTCCCTGTTCATGTGGCTACTTTCAAATACTAACTTCACATACACTCAGGCTTTTGCAAATTGATATGAACTCTTCTCTGCTGGGTAGAAGCCAGGTTTGACCCAGAAGCTATTTAGCCATGTTAGCAAAGTCCAAAACGTGGTCTAATCTCTTTGGCAGGGTTTAAAAGCTTAAGCTCAATTTTTTTTTAGGCGGCTTTCCATTCTAAGAGTGGGTTCTTGTGCATATGGATCAAAATAGAGGGAGACTGAGCTTGCAGCTACTTGCAAAGTCAGGCTGACTTTATCCTATGAATTTGCAGTATAAGAAACAACAAACCTAAATAGCATGCCAGATCTTGACTCCATTTTTCATTGCTTCTCCTGTTCTGGGGGAGTTGCTACCTTGTCAAAATATGATGTGTGCAGAAGAAAATACCAAAAAGAAAATCAAGCAACAAATGAGATATTCTCATCATACTGAATTTTATGGTGGAGGTGGGACTGTTTCCTGGGACTCCATGTACGAGAGATCATGGCATGGTATGTAACTTTAAACTTTCTCACTGCCGGTTTTGTTGTGTTAATATTTGGGTGCTCTGCTGAGTTGGCACTGCCGGATGCAGGTTGTTCCTTATCCATTACTGGCAGGAAATGTTGCACCAGAAGGGTGGATACAGGCACCCTGGCTGCTGGGCACTTGCAATAGGAGATAATTTCCTGAGTGGCATGAGACAGGGTGGTTTGTATATCATGTAAATAGCCCAGCTCTTGTGGCATTTTCCTCTGATTGCTAAGTCCACTGCAGAAGAGTAAAAACATATGACACTTAAAAATAGGATATATCCTCAACCATTGCAAACGCCATCTGTTCTCAAAGAAACAACTGGTAGAAAAAAATAACCTTGGGTTGAAACCTTGCATGAAGTTGCCATTTAAGATAAGCGGGGTTGGCTTTGTTATTTTTATTTTTTTGGAGGTGTGGAGAAGGGCTGTTTGATGGCAACTGAAAGAAAACAGAGATGTGGAACTGGAGTGTGCGTGCTACAGACATGCAGAGAAGTCGTGTCTTGAAGACCTGTTAGAACTCTGGGACCAAGCATCACAGTGACACTGGAAGGAGCCCACACACTATTTTAAATCAATTTGTGCAGGTGACTGCAGCAAGGTATCTGCCCACCACCAGAAGGTGGTTTCTAGGGAAAATGTCTACATTACTAGTCATAAACAGGTAAGGCCTAATTTTGCAGTTGGACACAGTTCTCTGGTGAATGGTGTGGCTTCCTCACCCATTCAGACTCCATCCAGTCTGGTAGTGAGGAGTGGATTGGTAGCCTGGGGAATCCTGACTCCATCCCTGTATGCTGCTCCCCCAAAGCACACCCACAGCCATTGCCTCTGGTAGCAGGAGCAACGAATCTGAGCTCTGGCCATTCCCAGGAGTCAGCACTGCTTCTTCTGGCCCTGTCAGGGTGTGATTAAATGACTGAAGAGAATTTCATTTTCACATAGTGGCAATTTGCTGTCCCCCATGGAACTCCAGTAACTAGTCATACCACCTGCCCTAAGTCTGATGAAAAATCCTGAAAGCCCACTAGAGGACTTGGTCACTTGTGCTGTTTTGGATACCCTTCTGAGAAGTTGGGTGGGATACCTTTAGCATATACCTGTGATTTCCTTTGGTGCTGAAAGTGAAGGCAAACAGTAACAACTCACCTTCTTTATGTGAGCTGATGGCTTCAGAGCATCTATGGGCTACATGCAGAAGTACATGAAATCAGCAGGCCTCAGTAGCAACACAAAGCCTGTCTTGATAGTCTTGTATGGATTAGAAATTTGAAAATGGGTTGGCTGCATTTCAGTGCATCTGCCCCTGCTCCATACTAACGTGAAGAGCAACCGACTTGTACTTAAGACACGTGCCAAAAAACTGTGCATGAGGTAAAGGGAACGCTGCATGGTGTTTTCTCAAACAGAATAGTCATGTTCCAAGGCAGTGTCCTAATCCTGTCAACCTCACTGTTTTTATGAGTTCCAAGTGGGACAACATGGTGAGGTAAGAAAAGGGCATTTTAATGAATAGGTTTGATATGGATATTTCTGACTCGTTTCTTTTTTTGCATCTCCCAGCACAGGAATAGCTGCAGTGATGTAATGTTGCTATTTAGAATTGTTTTCAAAGTGTGTTTTGAGTTTGGTGTCTGCAGTATTGAAAATTTTGCTTTGGAAATGAGTGCACCTAAGGTAAAGGCTGTGTGCGTGCATTTTCAGGCTCTGTCTCTCTGAATTTGGACTGCCATGCTTCTGATCTTCTTATCTCCAGTCTGAACTTCAGAAGATTTGAAGGATACTAGCTTGTGCTCAGCTTTTGTGACAAGCAGATGAGGGATGGGACAAATCTACTAAATACATTCTCTGCTTTGCAGGGGAGTAAGGCAATAACCTGCTTGCCAGTGTTTGGTCCTAGTAGACCTAACTCCTGAGATAAAGACCTTTTGGTACTTATGCCAGGGAATGAGTAATTCTTTTGTGATGTGCTGCCACAGCACATTTCTCTGTTCTGGCCTTGACTGTGCAGCAGCAAAACCTGGCTGCATTGCCCCACAGCAGAGCAAAAAACCACTGTGACTTTGAGGGTAAACTCCATGGAAGCATGAGGAGTGATGTGGCTGGCATAGTTCACAGTGGTGGGAGAGCAAGCTTCTCATTTCATAAGTGACGAGACAAAAACCCTCAGTTTTGCAAGAACTTTTTTTATTTTTTTGTCAAAGTGTTTCACACAAACAGTGTGACTAATTTACCAGTCCGCAGACAGGGCCGTAACACCCAGCCCTGTTTGAAACAAAGTATGCTTTTCTTGCAACACAACTCATACTTCTAGATTTGAGCCTTGCATGTGGGTCAACTATAGTTAATGTTTTAATGCTCTAGCAACATTTCAAACCCACTCTGCTTTTGTCTACCAGCTTCTCCATTTCTTGGCACTGATGGTCTTGATCTTCCATGGGAGAAGTTCAGTATCTCTCTTAAGTTGAAATAAAATCTTCTGTACTCTGAAATGTTAGATCAGCCTTATTATTATTAATTCTTTCCAGCTGTCAAGCTTAATGCATTTTTTAAAGCATCCTCCTACTTTAAGGTAAAGTTGTGAAAAGCGAATATGTAACAGTGCATATATATCCACTGTACATGTATCTGTTTGTGAGAGACCAGGACTGAAAACTAAATTCTGTTACCCCCTAAATCTGATGCAAGTTCACCCCTTCTCACAGCTTTAGATCTACCTGTGAAGTTTGTAGCATTGTGTATCTTTTTAATGGGTTAAATGAAAACTCTGGTCTGGGGCAATACTAACTTTTGTCCTAAAATGTATGATTTGGCTTGTAGTAGATTCCCACTATGGGCTCCTGTGTCTGCATCCTGTCACATTCTCTTCTGTGACTTCCAACTCATGTTTGCCATTCTGCCTAATTTTTAAACGAGTTCATTAGATACGGCCATGTTTTAAAAATATAAACTGCATTTTTCAGGCTATGGACCAACATGTTAAAAACCATCTGTGATATCAACTGCTCAACTTATGCTCTCCGAAGAGCCTGCTTTACTTGAGGCGAATGCTCTGCACTTACAGAAAATAAAGATGGTCATTAAGTACCTCAATTCACTTTTGAATATTTCAACTAAGACTGAAATCATTACAGCTTTTATTGTATCTAACCCTCTAGGTTCTTTTGTAAATGTGGAGGGGTTAAGTGCTTCTGTCATTCATCCCAGTTATTTGTGAGCCCAAATGTGGAGTTAGGTAACTTGTTTCGAACATATGACTTTGAAAACAGGCAATGAGAGTGGTAAGTGAAAATTAAATGAAATTTCACAGCCTAAGGCTTAGGCAAAATGTCCCTTTGGCTGTTCAGGTCAATGTCATTACCAGGGAAGGCTTCTTTTTCCTGAAGCATTTATTCCAGGTGTGTTTCTTTAGCCTTCTGCTCTGCTTGGCTGACTGTTTGTAGTCAATCCTTGCTCTTCTGTACATAAATAAGTTGAATTGTTAGATCCAGAATTAGGAATTATCTTGGGCTATTGAAATGGTCTCTATAGAAGGTAAAAATACTTCTGAGAAAAAAAAAATAATTCCAGGTTAGATTTTATAAGCCACGCTGGTATGGCCATGCTGAGGGTTACCTAAAAGTGTATCTGTGTAAAATGCAACAAAGCTGACATGAAAGTGAAAGGGAAAATGAATGTCACACAAAAATTCTGTGTTTACTAAGTCACCTTCTGCACTGCAGGGACACTTTAAAGAGGAACATTAAGGGTGGTAAACCTTAGCTGTAGAGTTCTTCTGAATTTTAGTCCTTTTAAACATATTTGATGTTCAGTACCTTATGCCATATTAGAACAACAAAGGGCTCCTCAAAACAGCAACAAAAAATGCTGCCAGCTTGGGGTAAAAATTCTCAAAGACTTTCTCATTTCTTGCTCATCATGTCCTGTTCCTGCCCTCAGTCACTGTAAGTGGTGGGAATCTCGATTTTACTGTTGAAGCAGATGGGCTTTCTGCAAGTCACCAAGGATTTCTACTCTGTTATTTAGTTCAGAGAAAAAAAATAAAAACCTCCTCCCCTGCCCTCCCCCTGTCTGGGCTGTTAGCTTTTTAGACTAATGTTTGGATGTACTCCTTGGCTAATGGAACCCTACCTTCAGATTCTTCAGTTGTGTCTTTTGTTTCCCCTGCCCCCCCTAAGAATTTGAGCACTTCAGACTTCTTCAAGGATTCCTGGTTGGAGCAAAAGCAATTGCAGCAACAAACCAAGCCAGAATGCTTTCAACAAGTCTGCAGGCCACGTAGAAACCCAGTGTGTGTCTCCTGCAGATGTGCAGACCCAGTGCAGAGCCCCAGCTCACAGTTCTGCCTGGGTGTGTCTCTGCCTCCTGGAAGTGACAGACTCCCAATGCATGCCCCATAGTTCTGCCTGGAGAAGCTTTACCCTCTGCCCAAGCTTCTGAGTGCATGGCTGTGAACAGCCACCATCACCTATTATAAATTTGTTTTCTCATATTTCAACTGCCACAGTAAAAATTAGTGCTTCACCACTGGTCAGGAACCAAGACTGACCTTAAAAAGCTGTAGATTCAGTTCTTACTTGTACTCAGACCCTTTTTTATGAGCTTGTTGTGCCATCAGCAGCAAAAAAGGTCCTTTGCCCTTGCAAGAATGCTACAATGGGTTTTGACATGCATAAGAATCAGGAACCAAATATCTCCAAGTGCTGAATGATTTATGAACATATATTTAGTTAAAGGACAGATGACCACAGCATTCCCTGTTTTTCTAATGCATTTTTTTTTTGCAGTCAGAGAATAAAATGTTGAATGAAGCAGGGTATCTGAGGGCACACCTATATAAATTAGGGCTGACAGCCTCACCTTCTCTACCCACACTCTGGGAGTTATGTAAATTCCCCACTGCTCCAAATCCAGGCAACGTGGAGCATGGGCAGTGAAAAGTTTGAGTCTGTGCCAGCCTGTGTGCATGTACCCTTTGAGTTTTCCCGGTTACCCTTGTGGCTTGGGTGTCTCTTGCAAAGCTGCTGTCAGCCACTCAGTGTGACCCATTCTTTCGTTAAAGATTTTAGATGTCCAGAATATATGTCTTCTGTTGTTAGTTGTGGCTTCTTGCAGTTCTGGAAATCCCAATGTCATCTTCATGTGAGACAGTTTTGACCATCACAATTTGGGTGGGGCATGTTGGATCACACTGTACAAACTGTACAACTGTCTTTGGTCATGCATGCACTTGGCAGTTCACTGAGCTTTGCTCAGCCATCTGCTTCCACCAGTTTCTTCCTCAGAAGAACAGCTTACCACCTTGGTCAAACAGGACTCCAGGCTCACTCTGTACTTCTAGGTTTTCCTAGAAATACCTGTTTTCATGTCGGATTACTTTGGGGTCAGAATTCTCTGATTAGTTGTTAGCATCTTGTCCTATGAGAGACCCACATTTTTTGGCTCTGTCTGGTCCATTACTGATAGAATACTGAAATTAACACACTAATGTAAAACAGCTTTGGGACTGGGATGGTCCTCACATTTCAATTTTGTTTGGCTGATATGTATTTTTGTAGAAATACCAGTTGAAAATGTTCATAAAACTTCCCTGTTTCAGTTCTTACTTGCGACATTTATTTCTGGGGTTTTTTTTCGGTTTTTTTTGTTTGTTTGGATCACCTTGAAAATTCCCTTTTCCTATTGGGTTTCCAGCTCATCACATGAGTATGTTGGCATCCATAATAAAGTACAGAGAGCTCAATAAAACACCTTTCTTATTAAAGTAGTTGGGAATGTCAAATTCTGACGGTATAGTTGGTGGCTGACTTAACAAGATAGCAAAGTTTCTTCAGAGTGGAGGTCTGCTGCTGTGCCTGGCTGATTAGCTCTCCCATTTTATGGCTGTGTGGTCATAGCTGAAGTTAAAAAGATGACTGTGTGGTCATAGCTTTGAAATTGAGATGTTAAAGTAAACTATCCTTCTTCACTTCACTAGAGTGTGTGGCCAAGTTAATAAGCAGCATGGAGCTGCTGCATGACACACAGAAGGCACATCTTATCGTCACCTTTCACAACAGGACACTGTAGAGGCACAGAACACTCTCAAATTCGTTGCCATTATGACACTAGCTGATCATGTGAAGATGGTCTGAATTGTGAGGTAATATTCTGCTTACTGAGAGAAATGTCTGAACAGAAACGCAGACTCCCCTTGTATGGGTTGATGAAGCTGCCCAAGGTTCCCCAAAGTCAATGGGAATCTGAAAGTGTTACCGTAGTGAAGAGAAGGAAAAAACAGTCCTAGGACTCAACTCATGTTTAGCTATGCTTTGCTTAAGCAGCTGTTTATTTTCCTACTTTTAGGGTATACTAGTAAAGCAGATTCTGGATTAAGTTCTTAATTTCTTTTTCCTAGCTCCAAGCTAGGAAATAATGTCCTTTTCAGTGAACGCCCTTTCTTTCCAGCCTGTAGTCTACAGTCTCATATGGTAATAATGATTTTAATATTTCTGGCGGAGAAATGTAGTCATTAATATTCTCACAGAGAACTCACAGCAGTGACCATAAATTACATGGTACTCTGGAAACACAGTGGGAGGCGTTTCCTTCCTTGGACAGTTTATTACAAGGCCTTCATCCCATGGCATATTACCCATATTTAATTAGCATGTTGAGTAATATTGTTGTGTCAAGTAACAGCGTTCTCCTGGCTGGTGAGAATGCCTGTCTGTGACAGTGAGCTACCCCTCATGGTCTGCGGCTTGTCCTGTGTGAGAGCAACAAGATAACAAGTCAGGGCTGAAATTTTCGAACTCCTCCTAGGGATTTGCCTACTGGTTTTAATAGGACTTATGAGGATTAACTCTTCCTCAGCCTTCAAAAGATCTACCCTATTGTCTTTGCTGAGAATGATGTCAAAGGTTCCAAGAAGTTCCTTTTGCTTTATCTGTGGCCATTGTTTTGGGTGTGAGATGTTATCATTGGCAGATGGGATTTTTTTATAAATAATCATAGAATCAGATTAAACACTTACTGGACATTAAAGAAGGAACCCTGTCTGAATTTCCTGGGTTCAGTCTGAGGGGAGTATATTTGTCTGGGATGACTGCTTTACTGGGGACTGTTCTAGGAGTTGTTTCAAATAACAATGGCAAAGAACAATGACTGTTGCTTAATCAGAACAAATTAAGACACATTTGCCTAATGAAGAGATATTCAGCTGGAGCCAAGTCATTAAGTGGTGCTTAAATTCATATTACAGTCTAAACTTCTGGAAGTTTCCAAATAAGTGTTAAATGAAGATGTAAAACAACAAATGTAATTTTTAATTTTTTTTCAGTTTTGTATTTTTACATATCTTAAAAACTCTTTAGACCAAGGTTTCTAATAGCTTTTCTTTTTTACAGCTGTTAAAATACAACCATTTACTGTTCATTGAGGTGCCTCAATTCGGAGAATTTTAGTGCATTGTTATTAGCATGTAAAAGTTCAGTTTTTCATGTGCCCCAAGTTCAGGGTTTTCCTCTATGGGCAGTTTTTCTGCCCATGCTTGCAAAAGCTGTGACACAGTAGCGTGTCCTGATGTCAGTCACCTGGTGGAGCAGCTGGTGGAGGAGGTGATGTTTTTTGGGTGCTGACCCATGCTCAGCTTGTGGTTTCAGAAAACAGCACCCAGCCTTTTGCTGCCACAGCGCTCATCTCTGAGACAGGTGGGGAGGGACCTCCATGCACATGGAAATAAAGGCACCAGAGTGCTGCGCTGGAGGGGAAAATCCCTCAGAGAAGTGGAGGAGTTGGTGGAGGTGCTACAGAAGTGGGGGAGTGGGACTTTCCCCTCTCTTTCTTCTGTTTTCAAGACCCCATCAACATGCCATCCCCATGGGGACAGGGAGGAGGCCTGAATGATGAAGCTTTAGTGTGATTCCCACCTGAACATTGCCTGTGAAAAACTACATCTTCCTGCCAATAAATCAGCTGCTTTTGAGGTAAAGAGAAACCCAGAAGCTGTGTGTGTACTGGCACAGGTAAGAGAAGGGCTGCTGACAGATCACATTCTGTGTGATAAAATGAGATCAAAGATATATTAGTGCAAAAAGTCTGACATTGAACAGACCTGTAGTATCTGACAAGTGGGATGTTAAGGTGTCAGATAAATTTTGGCCACAAATTTTTTCTCTCTCGTGTTTTGGGTCAAGTGCATTGGTTTAATCGTGAATGAGAACTGGAAAGCATTGTTTAGGAGATCATATATGTATTTATAGGAAATGACCCTGAGACTCTGTTACCTTAGATCAACAGCTTCATTTTAAAGTCACACAAGTACACTCTGTGCTACCCTGAAACATCAGTGTCATTTGGCTAAACTTCCTGAAGCAGATAACCTTTATTTTGCCCTCAGAAGGTATTTGGTTTGGTTTTACAGAGAAAAGTTGATAGTTTTGACAGATGGATTGGCTTGTTATATCCCTGCTTGTATGCCAGTGAAGGTTTGAAAGCACTTACACCTCTTATCTTTCACACGGTCCTGAGATAAGGGAAGATTTCCATCAAGCATCTTCCTGGCTCTGGGATCTAAGGTCAATAATGTTCCTACTCTTTTACTGTGACATAATGCTATAAAGCCATTGCAGCTACAAGTGTATAAATAAGCAGGCTGAGGTCCATGCTTTGCCAATTTTCTCCCCAGCAGTGTAGGGCTGATTTTCCCTGTGGTCTGGGAGGATGCACACTGGGTGATTTTTCCAGCCTTGCTGCAGTGTGGTGTCTCAGCTGGCAGAGCAACATGTCACAGGGCAGCAAGCCAGGTCTGAGGATATCCATGTACACCCTCCTTCTCCATCTATGCATTCATTTGTGCATGCAGAGGAACTGTGTCCAAACTGCTGCACAGTGGGTGGACGTGGGGGCTCTCTGCGAGTCCACGGAGGAAACTGGGTGTGACTCTGGCTGTATGCCAAAAAGTCAAACTTCTCAGAGCATCATGATTTACACCTGAGGCTAATAAATGAATGAGGCCTGGGGAGCAGCTCTGTGGAAAGGGACCTGGGGTCCTGGTGGACAAGAAAAAGCTTGATGTGAGTGAGCCCTGTGCTGCTCCTGGAGCAAAGAAAGCCAGCAGGGTGCTGGGCTGCATCAGCAAGGGCATCAACAGCAGAGCTGGAGAAGTCATTGTCCCTCTCTAATCAGCACTTCTCAGGCTGCACCTGGAACACTGTGTTCAGTTTTGGTCCCTGCTATGCAAAAAAAGCTATGGACAGGCTGGGGAGGGTCCAGAGGAGGGCCACAAAAATAATCAAAGGCCTGGGCAGCCTGACACATGAGGAAAGGCTGAGAGAACTCGGTTTGTTCAGCCTTGGGAAAAGCAGCCTAGGGAGACCTCATCACCATGTTCTAGTATTTCAAGTGTGGTACAAAGAAGGTGGAGATTCCTATTTGCAAGATGTCACAGGGAAAAGACAAGGGGTACAAGTTACTCTCAGGAAGATTCCGGTTGGACAAAAGAGGGAAATTTTTCACAATGAGAACAAACAGCCCTTGGAATAATCTCTCACAGGAAAGTGATGTATTCCCCAGCGTTACACACTTTTAACGGCTGGACAGGGTGCTGGGCTGTCTTGTCTAGACCATGCTTTTGCCAAAAATGGTTGGTATTCTATGATTCTATATAACAAATTGCTTTCAGCACTGTTGTTCCAGCTACCCTGTGAACAAGCAGTGCCTGGTGTCCTGCATTACTTTGTTTTTCCACCTGGTAGTCTCCCTGCTGTCCTGCATTCTGCTGATATCCAGAACGATGGGCAGAGCAGAGGTCAGTCTCTCAGCTAGTTGTGCTTTAATGCAGCATGGAGAGAGGATTTTATCTGTTGGAATACCTTGACTGCATCTTAGGCAGGATCCCTGAAATCCAGAAGTTCGCCTTGCTTAACACATGTGGAATGTGGCACTTAGAGACTCCTCTTTCTCCTCGACTGGGAGCCTCTTTAAAATCTCAGCACACCCACATGCTGAAGGTCGGACTCATTTGATGTGTACCCAAGCTCTCCCTGGGTGGTACAACACATTGCTGCCTCTGCACAACTTCCCTTTTAATCTGCTGTACTGGGGTTTTCAGCAGCGAGACTATTGCAGTCTCTCTGCAATAGTCTCTTTGTAAAGAAACACTTCACACTATTTTTGTGAGTAAAGTGGTGAATTAAAAAAAAAAAAAGGCATACTGCCTGTCTTTCTAAACAAACATGTGGTTTGGGTCTTGATGTAAGTCTGTAGTTTTGTTGAGGTATCTGTTGATATGCTAGATGTATGAAGAGAGATATTTTCCTTTATGGAACATATACTGTCTTCTAATTCTCTCTATTACGGTAAGCCCCAAGCCCTGTTCAAATTCCTGTTCAAATTTTGGTTACCCAGCTTTCTTTCCCAAAATGGTACAATGCTGAGTGGAGGCAAAATATTTAATAGCTGTCATAATGGAGGACACTATTAGTACAGTAATAATATGAGGATTCCTAGTTCGTGGAGTCAATACTTCCAGGGCTAAATTTCAGCCTCATTCATGGGTTACAATGAAGTTCAGCCAACAACTTTAGCAGGCTTAAGAAGAGCCTGCTAAAATGAAACCTAAATGACAGAGGTCAGAAAAAGAGGGACTTCTGTCCTTCAGCGTATCAGGGTCTCCTTCTTTTGTTTCCAGGTCTCCTTTGGTTCACACCAGTCACAAACCCAGGTCTCATTCTCAAGGGGTCCAATTACTAGGAGTCAGAGATATAAATTTCCTCTGTCTGAAACTTTCTTGAAACCTGAGGCCTGTGCTACATATTCCAAGGTCTTTGCTTTGACCTTACACAAGAAACTGGTTGTATTTGAGTCTTATCTGTAATTAAACTGATTGAATATTTAAATATGTTATGGCTGGATAAAAAAATGCGGTTTTCATTCCAGTGCTACTTTTCAGTTCACTTGCAATAGTGATACTTCTCATGTTGGCAAAGGAGATACCAGCATCCCTTATGCTCTCCAGGTAAAGAATGGCTTGTTGGACTAAAGTACTCATGAGGGAGACACATGATAAAGTTCCTGTTCTGCTGTTCTCTTGTGTCTTGGTGAGATCTTGGAATATCATCAAATAACTGCTGCTCTAGAAGTCAAGAAGTCTTGTGTGAGAAACCTGGAAGATTATTTTTTTCAGAGTTGGCATTTTTCTCTGAAATAGTTTTTGTTGACCAATTTAGTCAACAGAATTTGTGACAAGGAACTTCTTGGTAATCTCTCATATGAATATCTTGTGTGAAGAGTCCTGTCCATTACTGGAATGCAAGGTACAGTTCCAGGGGATGAGAGTTGCAAAGATGGATTGCCATGCTTTTGGAGGGAGATAGAAGCAATGATCCTGTACTCATTTCAAAGCACACCTTCACAATCCTAGCATTTTCTCACTGCTGAAGCAAAACAACAATTACTGTCCTCACACTCTTGTTCCACCATGGCAGCATATCTCCAAGTAATGCAAACCATGGAAGGTCTGGCTGTATCTTCAGACAGTATCATGCTGCATCACCCCATGGAATAGCCATGATTCACCAAGTGTCAAATCTTTTAAAGATCTTGGTATCATTGAAGATGAAGGTTATAAATCATTTTGAGAGCAGCAGATTTAAAGTAGAGATATTTTCTCTGAGGAGACAAATTTAAAACCACATTTATTGCAGTTTTTCAATTTTACATCAGAAATGTTTGAGCATATCCCATTCAATTTCCACTTCTTCTATCAAGTATTTATTATTTTTCCAGAAAGTTGTAGCTAGCAGAAAGTTAGAAAGCACCACTAGGTCAATTCTTAGTTTGATAATAACAGACTGAAATCCCAGTGCTGACCCCTGAAGTGCTTCTTCAAACATGTCTTTTGAACAGTGCTGGCTGTAATGGCAATAACACTCATACTTGGAGGTCCACATGAGGAAAATATGTAATAAGTCAGATTGGAGTTCTCTTTCATCTATCTCTTGTTGTAAATACACAGAGCAATAGTCACTGGGTAATTTATTCTTGTGGTCTGTTAGTAAGAGACTACAGATTATTCATACAAATGGTGCTTTTTAAGGCAAGTTTTGCAGGGCTAGGTCTCTGGCTGACCAAGTGGTAGTGTATTAATGGAAATAGTTGTCTTCAAAGAAATTGAGTCTCTTGGACTGCTAGTGAAGAAAATAACAGGCTTCAAAGACAATTGAAAAAATTACAAATAATTCAACTATCACAGTTTGTGAGAATGCATTGCTTAAAATTACAATGTTCCACAGCTGGAGAAAAAGTAGTGTGATAGTTTCCTGAAATACAGTAAAAAAGTCACCTAGACCTTTACCAACCTCTTCTGATCAACAGTCATTTTTATAAAATTTCAGACAGAAAAGTTGTTTGGCTCTAAAAACTGAAAGAAAATAAGTGGGTATTTGAAATGAGGTGGTTTAGATTTTCTGGAATTCTTTGGAAACGCGTCTAAAGTGTTAATTTTTAAGCAGCATTTGTCAAGTGTCCTTGGGCAGCACCCCATTGCTGGCTCAATAAATGTATTAGTGGTGGTGTTGTGTCCCTCCAGAGCAAAGGCACCTTTGCACTCTTCAAATCCGTTTTGAGTGGTGACTGTGCAACACTAACCACAGCTGCAGCCACAGCAGGCTTCCCATAACCCTTAAGACCGTGTGATTCGAAAGGTACATTGGTCCTTTTTCAGAAACCACTCTACTTACCAGAGCAGATGCAAACCTTATCTTAAAGGTTGAGCTCAGCCAGGTCATGTGTGAGAGCTTCTGGAACTGGCACAGGGAAAAGCTCTCATACCTTCTCACATCCCTCCCCTTAACCTCTCACTCTACCTGGCTGCTGACCAGCTAGCTTTCCTGGTGGCTCTGTTTTCTCAGCTTATACTCTTCTACTTTTGGATTATTCCGGGCTTTATCCTAAAATGCTTTTCTTAATGGAATATGTCACTCTCTTCCCTCATGTCGATCCATACTCTTAGGTCTAAAGTGCCACATGTCAGAGCCCTCTTTACCGCTCTTCTGCAGCTGAAGCTGAGCAGTGCATGTGCCATTGCCTTTGGCATTCTTGCTTATACAGGGTAGGACTTTTGCTTGGCATAGCCCACCTTACATTAAGAGCCATTTTCAGTAATGTCCTACATTGGGAATCTTACAAAAAATTTTAAAAAGTATTTGACAGGGTGAAGTGAAAATATTTTATGCTCTTTCGTGCAACATGTTGGACTATAGCTCTTCTCCTTTCTATATCATTGGATATTTGTATGCAGAATGAGTTCAAAAATGCCTCTCTCTTAAAAAAATAATAATAAAAAAATCTTGAAAAACTCTTTTAAATCCCATTTTCTTTTGCTTTTTTTCCCCTGTTCACTCCTCTTTATATATACATGTATGTATGGAAATGAGAAATGGAAAAATAACCTTTTTTTTTTTTTCAATTTGAAAGAACGATGCTTAACCGAAAGGCTCTTTATTAAAGTAGGAACTGTTAAAAAGGACTATTTCTCTTTATAATTTCAAGTTCTGCTTGTGAGAATGTGAAAGGAAATATTTTTATAAACTTGAGGTTTTTGTAAAAGCTTGATTTTACTAGTTCTAAAGAACTGGGTAGCACTAATTTGTCAATATTTCTGGGAAATCTAACAGTTGAAAGGATAAAAGTGTGTTTATGTTATCTTTGGGTTTTTACTGTTACTTTGCTTAGAGATTAATATACAAAATTCAGTTGCCTTCAGAAGGCTTCACAATATTTATAAACTGCTCAACTCTTATTGTATTAATTATTTATTTTGGAAAAAGTTTCTTATTATCCTAAATCTTCTCTATATAGTGTCTGATCTTATTAGAAAACAAAGCAAAACAGAAATCCAAAACTTAAACCCCAGGTTTCTTAGGAACTGGAACATCAGTACCATGGGGAATTCTGTTGTTTTTAATACATTTGTCTGAATTTCAGAAGAGAAGTCGAATATTGTTTGTTTATTGGAAAAGCAAAAATTGCTTTTCAAGTAAAGGGAATGGAAATGTTTCGGTATGATAATACCAAATGCCCCTTTTTTTTTATAGTGCTTTTATTCATTCTGTATGCATTTACTTGAAAATTAGAGCAAGGTATCAGTAACATTAGATGTATGGTAATGGAATGTCCTGAATTAAGCTCTTTAAAATGAAAGTGTCCCCACTTCCCCAGTGCATTTCTTTTCAGGATGAGGGTCTATCAAAACAGCCTGGTTTGGAACTTGATCTCACAGGCATCAGGGACAGAAAAAGGATACTCTACAGACTAATGACACCTGGGAAAAATCTGCGGCTTGTAGCAGAGTGGCGATCAGATAGCCACAGCCCTGGAGATCAGCAAGGAATTTATGACATACACATGGACTCATTGCCTGGTATTCAAAATGACATGTTCATCCTGAACTAAAAGAGAGACTTTTCAGTAGTGTGCTGAAGGAACACTCCCACTATTTCTGCCAGAGAGTACCTGTGAATCAGCACTTTCTTATTTCTGTGTGTCTTTTGAAATTTCTCTGTTCAGAACATCCTGTGGTTGGAAAATCACAGGCATGTCTGCAGCCCTCCGGAGGAGACAGAGTGATGCAAAGGCCATCAGACTGTGATGGAAAACAGAGAACCAGACTTCAGGTGTAAACTGGAGAGAGCTTTGCTGCCAGTGAGATGTCCTTTGAGGTGGTTGCAGCTCAAAAGAGAGTTGAAATGAGAAGAGCCAGAGTTTGACTAGAAGGCAAGAAAAGGACCAGCTCAGGTCAGTTAGCCTACCACGTTGCATGTGGGGGATCTGTGATCGGGCACTGTCTCTGCCTGCTCTGAAATAGTGTAATTGAAGGGATGCCGTCTTCAAAGGTATCCTTGCCTGAATGGCAGCTGCTAGGGCTTGCTAGGCACCACTGATGGAGGACTTAGGAAACTACCCCAGAAAAATACTGCAAGTGGTGGGAGAAATACTCATTTAACAAATTGGAGAGTTCACAGAGGGAGTCCTTGTGGAGGGATGAAAAAGTATGAAGAGGGAGACTAAGCTGTTCAAAGGTATGAAAGCAGCAGCTGAATAGAGTTGAACCCCTCATACTGTCAGTGATGGAGAGCCATGACATAGACATAAAATCATGAGTCTAAGCTGCTTGATGACTTGAAGGTGACTTCTAGTTTTGTTATTATTCTTAGCTGATATTTACATACCCAGAAACCTGAGCAAATCTCTGTGCTTTACACATTGCTTTCTTAACATGTCTCAGACACAGCTGAGGATACTTATTTTGCAGACATTTGCAAAATCATGTGAGGAGGAGATGCAGGAAGCAGACATATTCAAAACTAAATGGATAATTGTGCTTGGAAAAACAACCATTCAAAAGGGTGAGGTGAAATAATGGGCAATGTGTTCACCATCACCTCTCCATTCTGAGGAGAATGTCAATACCAAAGTGGTGATATTTCGGTACTCTGCTGATAATAAAAACAAGCAGAGAGAACTGTAGCTATTGGAAGAGAAAATTAAATGTGAATAAAGAAAAATAATTCCTTTAACATTCTTGGAAATCGTCCCCTCTGTCTTCTCATCGCTTTCATCAGAAATGCACACTCACATCTACCCACAATTTCCTTCCCCCAAATCCTCAATGAGAAAGCCCTCAATGGGTGATGAAAACATTGCAAAGTTTTAGCCTGGCTGCATAAAAAGAGATTATCTGATGTCAAAATTCTTGTTCAGCATCCCAGCAAGGGTACAGGGTTGATAAATTTCCGGGCTTTTCCTTTAACCTCCCCTGACTTCTAAGAGCTCTTGCATAATTGCTCATTTCACAAATCTCTAGCTGTACCAGAAAAATTTGGTGCCCTGAGGTCAAGATTCAGTTGAGTTCTGTCATCGTTGAAGCCTGCTCTCAATTCTGGTTCTGGCAGGCTGGCTACCTGGCTTAAACAAAGGTGATCTATGAGAACTCCAGATCTGAAGACATAAGCAGAAAATCACAAAGCTGAAGCTAGATAATTTGAAGGCAAATCGGAACATTGTAAATACATGCCAGTAGCTTCCCCCAAAGATTTTGGAAATGAGATAGAAATTTTCACTGAAAATTTCAGCTGCTTTGTAATGGTTACTGCTGTGGCTAACCAGGTTTGGGATGGGTCTGCTGACTGGATTTTGTTGATCCCTTGAGCAATAAATCTTGCAGTAGAAAGAAGCAGAAAGCAGAAGGTTTCTAATGGAATTTCCACCTAGAAAATTTCATTTGAGACATGCTCATCCTATGGAGAACCTGATCTTTCAAACAACCTACTCCCTGATCTCTTCCATCATATTTGATGGCACCAAGCACTTTGTGTGGCCAGGGAGTCACAGATTTCTTCACATCAGAAAGAGAGAGCACCGGGCAAAATTTTCCTCTAGAAGCAGTCATATAACTCAGAGGCAAAATTCATCCCTTCAAAACTGATGATCCAAATGAAGTTATTATTTCAATACTATGGTTACTGGTCTGGTGTTAGTGAAGCAATGTCATTTCTCTCAACAAAATGACTCAGCTCCTTCCAGGAGGAAGAACTGAGCTCTGGAGCTGACCTCTGCCTGCCCCTGACATACTAGGGTTGTCATGGTGTCTCAAAGGACCTCGGGAAAAGCAGCAAGAACTCCTAAATAATTTGGCAGTAAGGAAAATGCACTCTTATCGTAAAGTTTCCCTTAGCCCTATATAGAACAAGATCTATCTGTCTGACAAATAGTTAACTTCTAGTTTAAGAGTTAAAGACAGGCTCATATTTATTAAACTTCTTTTAAATATAAAGCAATTTATGTTTCCAGTGTAGAGATAGTCAGAGAAGGTGGGTTGCTTATGAGACACATTTGACCCAGCTCCCACCCTTGGAGCATGATAATCAGATCTGGATAAATACACATGGACTTTTCTCTTCTGGGAGTACTGGACCATATCATGCTGAAATGGCAACAGCTGAAAATAGATTTGATTTTCATCAAGTATATTTGAATGATCTTTCTTACCTTGGCAACAGTATCGATGGTCCTTGTCAATCCTTCCAAATGCAGTTTCTCCTTCTGTGGTTTCATGGTTCCTTTATTGTGAATTCACCTAAGCCAAATTCCTACTCAGCTTTCTTTTGGCAAAAAAAAAAAGTGACAGAAATGCCTCTGAGAACTTTTATAAGTGAGGTCTCAGGAAAAATGTAAGCCAAAATATTTGATTTACTTTAAGAGCTGTAGAAAACTGCATCTCTCAGTTGTCCCATGCTTGTGCTACCACTGTTTTCCCCAAACTGCAGGTGTTGAGGGTTTTTTTTTTTTCATTTTCAGTGTTTAATCTGTGTCATCCTTCCCTAAATTCCTTCATAGGCTAAATAGCAAGGTGGAAGTTCTCCCATTCAATACCCTTTACTTCAAAACTGCTGGCATTACTGACCTTGTGTCTCACAAAATACTCTGCAGCATTTCCATCCTCTTTTGGATGCTGTATTTGTAGGTCTCTCCTGGGCATTACAGTCCCATTGAAGGGCCAGGTGTGTGAGAAGCCACTGAGGAGTGTCTCTCCGTGACCTCACAACTCTTGAGTTCTAAATTTTTTTCCTCCATGGCTCCAATTAAGCTATGCAACAGCTGGGGATTTTTTTCCACATGTGCAGAACAGACTTGTGAAATAGGTGTTATCCATCAGGATAATAAGGCATCTGCCTCTGTTTGGGTGCTCCACTCAGAGTGCCTTGCGCTCTTAAGGCACCCTGGGCACCGTCACATGGGTATTTCTCGGGAGAGTTCTTGGAAGAGAAACCAGCACATGGCTGCTGAGTGCTAGTGACCAGCCATGCATTTCTGTGCAGTCCTTATGGGGAGAGTATTGGTGCTGGAGTACTTTTGTCCTGTGGCTGCGTGTGCATGCCAGCAGGTCCAGCCCCTCAGGGAGTGCATGGGCTCTGCTTGGGGTAGGATCATATGCATCATTTGGGCTGTGCCACTTGTACCTCTCACAAGCTGTGTGGATGTTGCTGGAGCAGAACTCAGTGGAAGCCATCGAGAACTACTTTGGACAGATTTGGAAAATATGTTGGGACTGTTTTTATTTGCTCACAAAGACAAATGCTTTAGTTGGAAGCTCTTAGAATTAGAGCACTTAGAATTATAAAGCAACCACAAAGTCCCAGAAAAATTTAAATAACCTCATGACACTAAACGACACTCAGGACTTTACAGGGCTTTGACTAAGTTCTTTCTGCTTCCTAGAAAAACTGAAAAGTCCCCATGTCATTCATCTAAGAGCTCTTATTTCAATGTTTTCAGGATGGGAGATGAAGAAACTATGAAAAATCATGACTCCTGACTTGTAGAGTAGGAAACTCACTTAGAGCAACAAGAAGAGGTTGATTTATGACCTGCTGCGAATTGGAGTCACCTGTAGAATTGGGATGTGTTATCGTGTAAATCACAGAGAGACAGATGACTAGACAGAGGACAGGAGAAGATGCAGAAGAGATTAATTTGGTAAAATTCTCTGTGATTTATGGTCTGGTGACCCCAGCCGTCCCAATGGACATCACTTTCACAGAGTGGCTAAGGTCCTGCAATATGCAACAAAAAGGTTCCTGCAAATCTGCAAGGGACTGTTATTGGCCATTTTCCTCTCTGATTTACAAACATTTGCCCAAGGAAAGGAAGTAAAACTTCAGTAAGTGAAAAAAAAAGCTCTATTAAGGCTTTTATTTGTGGCAAGATATTTTAAGAAAACATGTTTGGGACAAATGGTGTTCTATACCTCCCTGGGTTATTTTCTTTCTTCTTTTGTGAGACGACTTTATTATCTTCCTGGGATTTTTATCATTATAATGGTTGTGGTTGGTGTAAGGGAAGGGTCTCATGATTAATATTTTATTCTGGCAAAGATCAGATCAATACTTTGTGCTCTGTTTTTTAAATTTAATTTCATATAGGCTGCCTCTTTTCCAGGGTTGGTAACTTCCTCCACAATTTTTCTGTTTACCGGTCTTTTAAACTCACTTAAATTTTTCTCTCACGACTTTTGATTTAATATTGATGTTGCGACTTGGAAGGAGAGCTCCTTCCAAGAGGAGGGGGCAAGATGAGATGTCCAGACTTTGTTCACTCTGTAGTTTTTTTGGACTGTATCAGCTCTTGTGAGTTATGTGGACTCAGGCTTGAGTCCAGATTCTCAGGAAAGCTGTAACCTTCCTGCACCTCCTCATTATGTCCAAGAATACTCAGGAGGAGACACAAACAGGGAAACAGAGTAAGAAAATTTTTGAACTCTGCTTCTCTTCCTGATTTTTATCTCCTTTTTCTGGCTTTGTCATATGAGGATCTTTCACATGGATTGTGTGTTTTGCTGCACCTTGGTGTAGCAGGAAGACGAGGACAGCTCTCAGACAGAGGCTGCTGCTCATGTTGTGCCCTGCTCTCCTTAAAGCTCTGAGGAGCAGCCCAAATATGCCCAGGGAATGTCTGTGACTTCATCCATATGAGAACCCACGTTGTGCAGAGAAGATGATGAGATTTTAAATAAATGAACTAAGTATGGGTAACAATTGTTATATCGTAGCTTCTGAGGACCATAAAGGTAAGAGCAAGATGCAGGAGTCTACAGTTTTAAAATATTTATATTGTAAAAGAGCACATGAACTTCTGTGCTGAAAGAAACTGGAAACCTACATGTTTGCTGGCATTTGAAATATCCCTTGAAAAGATATAAGCTGTAATGGACCCTGATCCTTGATTGTCACTGACTTCCCTTGAAACAGGTTTGAGGTGATGATGGAGAGATAAATTGCAAATGTATCAATTTCTTAGTTTCTCTCCTTTTTTTTTTTTTTTTTTTTTTTTTTTTTTTTTTTTTTTTTTTTTTGCCATGGATTGACTCTCCCTCCCATCTCTGGGAGCATTAAGACCTCACAAAGGGCTGTTCCTCTTTTGAGTCTTCTGGTAAACACAGGGGTTGCTGACTGGAAATCCCCTTCCCTGTCTGTCCCTCCAGTGGATCACAGGCAGCACTCCACTAGGAAATACCTCAGTCTTCTAGGTCAAGTGGGATCCCATCATTCCCATTCATGTGGCCAGGCTCTGTACTTTGCTTTGCTGTTGCCTTCCGCAGCACATCAGTGAGGTGCACAAGGTGTCTTTCTGTTATTCGCTTTATGAGTGATTTTGTTAACAAACACATATAGTAACTCAGTTCATTATTTTGGAATTGGTTCATTATTTCGGCATTGGTTCATTATTTCAGTACTTCCCCTGCCAGCATGGATGGTTTGACCACACATTTTGGTGGTCTGTCATACAGATTCTTTTTCATGTTTGCCCAGTGGGATGGCACTTGTTCATTTGTTTGGGGGTTGTTATTACTCTTTTAAAACGTATTTTGGATATTGTTTGCCTGTGCAAATTGGCAAGGGGAATTAAGAGACCTGAAATAACTTTTAACTCTGAGGTTATATCCTAGAATGAAGAAAAGTCCATTCTGATAGACTTGTGAAACTAGAGAAGAGATTGAATTATTTTGTATTTATAAGTAGAACTCACTATCAGTAATGATACACAGCCTCTGACTTGACTGTGTGTTGCTTGTGTTGGACTCAGAGGGAAGGTCATAAAGGAAAAATGAGACTAGAGATGTGGCCAGTAAAGTCTTCAAGATTCCTATTTCATACCTGGTAAGAATAGGACTCCTAATGATAATAAGCAGAGAGAAAAGAATTAAAGCAAGTTTGTGTGAGACTGCTAAGGAGAAGCAGACTTGAGAAAAAGTAAATTTGTTGATTTACGAAGGAGACAATCTTTTCACTGAATGAAGATACTGTATCACTTCCTTTAGTTGTTTTGAAGATTGGGATATGGAAATTGAGGATCAGTCTAGAGTTATCTCTTTTTATCAGTGTTATGTTTTTGTAAGAATATGCAGAGATTTCTTTCTTATAATAGGCATTCTGAATTACTTGGAAAATTATTAAGAAAGGATTCCCTGCATACAGAAAACACTTACTTTCCATACTCAAGGTTCACTTGGCAAGGTGAGAGAATGAACTGGTGCTGTAATGAGTTCCTGATTCTGAAAAAAAAAATAGGAAGGGCATGGTGAACAAAGAAAGACATGTTCATAAATCCAATGTGTCCTTGAGGAAAACAAGGCTTCTAAGGCTTAGAAGATAAAGCAGCAAGCTCTGAGACTCATGGGGGCAGAAATTAATGGCAAACAGGAAAAGAATTAAAAGGCTTCAATCATTAGTAGTTTCAAAGGAACAGTTTCCTTTGTTTTGCTTGCCTTAAATGGAGGTTGATGTGGATCCTGGAGAACTAGGCTTAACCTTGATGCAGAGTCTGAAGAGAAGTTTGACAGAAACATTTGTGGCTGTTGACCCAAATGATAACCTACCATTGAGCATGGTGTTGCACAGAACTGATGTCAGCCCCACAGAACAGTGTTGATTATGCCGTTATGATCTTCACAAGCTCCTGGGAATACCAGAAAACACCATCCCCACCCCTCAGCTTGGAAGTGATAATGGTACAGAGAGGACATCTGGGCTTCCATGGGAGTGAAACTCTCAATCAGTCAGTCTCTGGTTTTCAGATCTCTCATGTTCATGCTGTAAGGTTTACAGTGCTGAACTGTAGCCATGTGGATGTTGAGCTTGCCGATGTCTGATCTCCTGCTCTGTGTGAGGTGATGCTTTCCCCCCCTCCCTGGTGTACCTGAATACAGTGGGATGAACAGCCCTCTGGAGCTGTCTCTCTCCATTTACTGCAGAGAAAGCATAAACAATTGAGTTGATTTAGGCTGTATCAAACTCCTTACTAGCTATGGTGAGAGGAGAAGAATCCAACCTGAACCGACTGGAGATAGGTCTGAATATGCCAAAGAAAGCAAAACCAGAGTGAGGGCTACAGTGAAGGTGGGTGAGAAGCCAAGTGGAAACTAAGATGACAAATCCTTACTGCAGGCTCTGTAATGTAAAATGTGATCTGTGGGTGTGGCTGAGTTAATGACACTTGCTGTGATACCATTGACTGCTGAAGCCTTGATATCCTGGAGGACAGAGACCCGACTGATGCAAGGGGCTAGCAGGGGATTGTATGAAAGGCCACCACCCTGGTGTGACTGGACGTAGTGAGCTCCAGGATGGGTTTCTGAGAGAAAGGAGAGTTGCGGGCAAAGAGGAGACAGAGGCCTGTGCTGACCAAGAGGGTGGACAGGGAGTGAGGAAGTCATGGAACAAAAAGAGCCCAGCCTTTCTGAAAAAGCCTTCTTTCTTTAGGGAAATTTAGGCATGTCCAGCTGAGGGGAACAAAATTTATATCATATAAGGCCTCCAAAGTGACTTCATGAATGAGAGAGACAAGATATCAAAGATAATTTCAGAATGATTGTGAGTCATTAGGCTGAGGACCAAAGAGCTGAGCAGGTCTTGGCAAAAAGCAGGAGGTTTCTGGGCTGTGAGTTCCTGCTTTCTTCACAAAGGTTGCAATATGAAAGGAGGACAGGAGTTCTCCCTGGGAGAAGCAAAATTTGGCTAACCAAGTACCTTGATGCCCTTTTAATTACTGTCCTTTTTTTTT
>VZRS01013388.1:0-120419 GCA_013398055.1 Ifrita kowaldi | reverse complement strand
TTTTTTTTTTTTTTTTGTCTGTGATCCCTTCAGACACCACCTAAAACATGTGCTGCCATTTCATTCACGTTTTCCTGTGGAGGTGGAAGGTGTGCCAAGCCTGTTGAAGAATTCATGCACTCCAGAGGTTTATGTAACACCTGTGAGGTTTCTCTATCAATTGAACTTCTGAATATATCTACTTTTGCAACCATCCTACAAACTGAGACAAATATCTGTATTTCTCAGCCAGGGAGAACTTTAGACCAGGTGACCCGCTGTGGTCTCTTCTTAACATTGCCCATTCTGTGGGGTGAGGTAGCCACAAGATTTTCAGAGTTCATATCATATTAAAATAGGCCAGTGTGAGGCTATGCTGGGGATGCCTAGCAGTCTCCAGTCTAATCTGGAAATAGCCTCTCAGTGTATCTGATTGCTCTGGTCCTAAGCTATTATCTTGGACCAGAACCGAGATGGCTGGAGATCCGACATCAGCTGCATTGACGTGAATGGGAAAAGTAGATGAGGTTGGTTTGGGCATATTCAGTGTTCCCTGAATGCTAATGAAAAGAGAAACATGTTTGGCACCATTACAAGTCAAGCGCCCTGAGGATTTCAAAATAGTGTCCCTTTTTATAACAGTAATAAATTTGTCAGTTATGTGGGAAAACATTGTGAAAAATGAATGTCTTTTACTACATTCAGAGCTGCTGTTCCAAATCCAGTGAGATAATGGCCAATAAAACTTTGAGCAGGGAGGCTGAGTTCTGCATTGCTAAAGCTTCATTACGTGTGGTTTTAGAAAATGTACACATGTGCCAGAGTGTCTCATTGTTCTTTTGCTGTTTTATTATTTTGTCACTATGAAGTGGCTCTGATTTCAGCTATGAAATGCAAGTTTAGCTTATATTGATCCTGCTGTCTGTGTATAGGTGCTTTGCAACTTTGCAGGATGTTGTTAAGAGCAGTTAGGTTTTATTTGCAGCTGAACCATACTATACACTGTTCCCTATCAAAAAAAATTTAATCTCAGTCCAAATGTACTTGATGTACCTTTTTCTTTTTCTTTCTTTTTTTTTCTTTGTGTTGTAGATGGTTGTAATTGAGATTCCCTCAGGTTTTTTGAATACTTAGAGGGAGTCAAGAGACAATCTATTTGGGCATCCCAAGGCACAGAATGTGACTGCAGTTCCCAGAACTCTTTTGTTAAATGGCAGGCTCTGCTGTGGGGCCATAGCACTCTCTTGTCTTTATAGTATAGGCCAGATTCTCCATTAGTATTAGGCTGAAACTCTCCGTTACGTTCCCTGTTGCAGCTTCTAGGATAATGCAGGCTTTCTTTATATCTTTGACAAATCCAGTAACCCCTTGTTTGAAAAACACTTGTATCTGGTCAGACTGGAATACAATTAGGAGCTCTTCTGTAACCAGGTTCAGTTTTCAGCACCCAATGAAAGTACTTCATCTCACAAGAAGTTAGCATTTGAATCCAAGTACATCACATTGCCAGTCCACTTGTTGGTTCTCTAGGTATTATAACTCCAGCTCACAACAATGACACTTCATGTGTAGTGTCTGGGGTTTTTTTCCTAACTGTGGTGTACAGTTTAGAAAATGATGCATAAGCTAATACCCATTAGCAGACCTTGGAGGGATGGCATTGCAGACACAATGATCTCAAAAAGCATGAAAATACTGCAGCCTTTAGGATGGAATATGTGAGTTTATTTTGTACTGTGACCAATGCTATGCTAGGAAAAACTAACACCTTGTGCTGGCATAAAACCAGTAGACAAGGGCGTGTGCTTGCATAACAAGCCTACCCAGACAAATCACAGAATGTTTTGAAACAGAGAAATGATGTGGTACCTAAGAACTGAATGGAGAGATTGTTGGTTTAGTGTAAACCAGGCAATGGTGTTGGCAAGACCAAGGGTCTTGTGAAAGACTGTGAGGACTGTGCAGTAGTGCAGCATCATCGATATATCACATCTGATCAAAACTGAACTCCTTGAGGGACTGTGGCATTTGTTTTCTCAGCATAGATGGACAAATCTTTAATCAAATGATTCTTTTGAACAGCATTGATGCTTTGCAAGGGAGACTGGGCACAAGGCAGATGAAGACCTTACCAACTTAAAAAACTATGCTGGCAGGAGAATGGACGTAGAGTTGGGCATGGGCTGGCTCCCACCATGCTCTGCACCAAAGGACGAGTGTGTAGGAGGGCAGTAATGTATTGTTTGTCGATCCCCTCTTGGGTAAGAAAAGCTCCATGTTGACAGGATGTCTGCTAGAGGATCAGAAAATGGGAATTCTCTCTTCTATCTCTGACACCTTGTCTGTAGTTCATGGCACAGTGCTATTGCATGTGTCTGTCTGGGGCTGTGTAATGGATGTGCTGTACCAAAAGAGTGCAGAGAGATTTGCTGTTGCCCCTAGCAGGTTACAGCACACACCTACCACAAGAAAAACTCTTTCTGAAGTCACCTGATCAGATTTTGTTGTTGGTCATGTGTGTTTGGAGAAATGTCATAGCCTTCAGTACTTTCCCTTGGATTGTGTACAGGCAATGGGGAGGGGATCAAACCCTTAATTTTATCTAAGACGTCAAAGGCAACTGAAGTCAGAGGACTTTAAAGGAGGGAACTGAAATCAGATGACTGCTTTTGTTTTGGTTTATTTTAGAGGCAGACATTAAGGTTTTGAATCTGTTTTCATCAGAAGCAGGTTTACTGGAGTTAATTTTAGAGAACTAAAATATAAACCAAAAGCACTTAAAACCAGCACCAACTTGCATCCTTTTCAAGTCAGGGTGTTTGTAAGTAATACAATATTAAGAAACATACTTATAATTGTGTGTTACTGTTTCCCCTGTATGGATCAGCAAACCAAGGGGAGCAGAATACCACTAAGTATTTGGGAGATCAGATGCAAAACGCAAAAGGAAGCCCAGGTGCTTCCTGGACTTCCACATGGTTTCGATAACCCAATGCTCTTCTTCCTCTGGAGCTCAGGAACTCCTTCTTTAGTCTTCTGCTCCTTCTCCCACTACTGGTCCCCTGGCTACAAACCAAGTGTCCTGTTCCTGTCTGTGTTTGCTGAAACTCTGGTGGCTCCACTCAGCCAGGTGCTCTCCTCCCCATCTCATGCCTGTACTCCTTTCTGGGGATAAACACTGGCACTTGAAGGGCTTCAGTTGCCTGCTACCATGGCTTGCCACACTGCACAGCCCTGCTTAGGAAACGGGATCTGTAAAAGAGTGGCCCTGAAGTCCTCTCAGATGTTTTTTGGCAAAGAAGCAAAGAGCAGCGCTCGGTTTGAGCGTGGGAGGTTTAAAGCTTCCATGCTGGTCTCCGAAGTCTAGCCGGGAGCAGTTGAACAGGAGCCTTATGTGGAGTGGGTGGGTTTGGGTTTGCACCAAATCGCAGGACTGAGTGGTGGGAAGATGGGGGGTCCCAGCTCAGGGCACACACCCCCTGTATCTCACTTTGGATATATTATTTTCTGATGGAAGGTGAAATGATGATCCCCCCTCCTTTCCTCTTTGTGGAATTGCTTTGCCCACTGCTAATTTAAATCTCAGGCATAAAAGAAATCTTTGTGTTCAAATAAAAAACATGAAGCTTCACTCTAGAGGCAATTAAAAATGAACAGACAAAATATTATAATATACTGAACAATATTCAAATGCTTTTTAGCTTTTTCTGCAAAAATACATCTGCAGATCTGTATGCCATTGCAGAGATTATTCTAGAGGGATTTGATCCATAAAACAGAACAATACACTGACTTTTGATCTTTACTGAAGTGGTGAGTGAATGGAAATACAAAAAAAAAAAAAAGGGGGAAAACCAGAACAGAAGGTAGAAATTGTGGAGAATACACCAGGAATTTCTAGAACATTCTATGCTTCAAAAATATGCCCATGTGGGTTGTGAACTGCTCCATAATTTTTATGGAATCTGCCCCAAAATGTCTGTCAGAAATGTCAGGGACCCAAAGCTCCAGTCTTTTAGACCAGGCTCTGACAGTGGAGCAAACCCAACAGGAAGGTCCCCAGGAGCCTTTTGTAGATATAATGAGGCACACCATGCGCAGCACTGGTATCACAGATACCAACAACATAGATATATCACTCACATGTCTCCAGGAATGGTTCAAATGTCCAAAGACTCTCTGAAGTTGGAAATAGCAATGACAAAATTTTGTTCTGGAGCAAATGTTACCTTTATCTCAGGTACTGCAACTAACTTGATAGACATGCAGTCTTCTGCCCTGATCAAATTTGTCCTACTGAGCAGTCTGCTGGTAGAGAAACCCAGAGTCTGTGACAATGAAATCCTGGTGAGAGACTTTCTGTTACCTCTCTCCTCACAGTATTGAATTTCCTAGTTTTTATGTCACATACAACTGATGGTACAATAGAAAGACAAAGCTGATGGCTCTCTGTCATCAGAAAGTTGTCTATCTGGCCTAGGGGTAGTTTCTCCAAGATATGCTTCTTATTTTTCTTATAGCCAAAGTGCACTACAGAGAAAGGATTAATTAAAATAGAAAAGAAGCTGGAGGGAGATCCACTGTAATGAGGTAACTTTCTCTTGAATTAGTGCAATTAGGTTGTGCTGTGATCAGATTCTGTCACATAAAATTAGCCCCAAAGATGACCTTAAGAGATCAATAAACCATATTTCCTTCTGAATGCAAGTGCAACTTTATCAACATCATTCTTGACAGATGTGTGTCTAACTCCTCATTAAAGATACCCAGAGATGGAGTCTTGAAGTTGGGGCCTCAAAACTTAAATAAGCTTTAGCAAGCTATAGCCATGAGCAGCTGTGATTACTAGAATTAAGCTTATATTCTAAGGAGCTGGAAAAATCAATCACAATTTTAAAATCTGAGTGTGTAAGCTAAGTAGCCAAGCCACAAAGGTAATTCAAAATTAAGCTCTCTAGACAGGTGAGACAATACTGTATTTGTTTGTATGGGATTTTTTCCCCTTTATTTAAAAATTGAGTACTTTCCCTGTCTTTTATAATACAATTTTGACTAAAGATATGTAAATATTGTGATATCTTTTGGTAGGGAGGAGGAGGGAGGAACACATTGTTTGGTTTCAACTGAGAATTACTTTCTGCCTTCATTTCACATGAGGTGAAGGTGAGCAGGTGGTGGGTGGCAAGGCAGTAACCAGTTAAGACTGTCCAACTTCTTACCTGCCTTGACTTTGGAGCTGCTAAGTTCCCCTCTATGAGTTTGCAAAAACTGCTGCTGAAAATTTGTATTTAGTACTTACTTGGTTTTATCTGGTTTAAATGTCTGGATAACTTCTTTTGTCTCTTTTGTGCTTACTACGGCCTTCTTTTAGAATCCTTTCTCTCCGAAACTGCTGAGGGATGTATGGAGAAAATTGTCTGTGAACTGAAGTCTTGACTTCAGAATTAGGTCACGAGTTATTGTCTGAGAATTTGGTCCTTAAAACTGAACTGTCAGCAAGAATCATTGAAATTGCTAGGAAATACACTGTTAAAAAACCAGCTTGGTTTTACCTGCAGAGCAAAGGAGACTGCTGTTTGTACTTCAGCAAGGCTGGAATTTAGACATTCGTTAGGCCTGTTTTATAGCACAGACTTAATTCCTTCATCTCTCTTGGATATTTTGCTCCAGAGCCAACGTCGTTAAGGCTACAGTGTTTTGAACTGAGCTCATCCTTTACGGATATGAATCCCTTTTCTGAAATGGAAAAAGGAGAAGTGTATTGTGACTGACAGCTCAATCTCAGCTTTGCATCTAAGCAAAACCCTGGTCCACGTGTGAGGCAGGAAGTGAATTGCAGAGCTTCAGAAATAGCACAGAAACCTTGCAAATGCCCTGTTCAGTGCTTCCGCAGAGGTTGTAGCTCAGTTCCCTGCAACAAAGGCAGCAATCCTGGTGTGGAATAACGGGTAAAAAACTATATTGTGATATACACTCACAATAAGGGTGCCTTACAGCAGGTAGGAAATCTTCTAATTGCTTGGAGGATGTGGTGGAAGGTTGCCTTAATTCAAAGGCTTTGTGAGAAAATGAAGATGAGTGTGGCAGAGCAGGACTCTGGAGGGTCAGTCTGGTCCCATGAAACTGCAGTTAGGTCAGGTGTGGTCCATGCTAAGGGAAAGTGAGCCAAGATCCAGCACCTTTGGGTCAGTATGGAAAGCAAGACCTGGCATTTATAGGTAATAAAAAGTGTCAAAGTAGCTCTAAGAAGGCTGAACTCCATCCAACAATCTGCTTTATTTTGGTTCTTTTTCTCTTACAGTGGGACTGGGTTTAAATAACAGTGGGTCTGTGTTGTGAAATCTCTTAAAATGACCTAGAAAAGAGGTTTAGCTGACCCCGTGTGCTTATTCCCAGCTCCCAGAGCTGTCCCTTCCTTTCTTTGCAGAATTCTTTCATTCCTAAGGCATAGTGTGGGGAAGAATACACACGTACACAATACTCATGCCCGCAGATTACTTCGGTGCTGGTGGCATCACAGTGTGGGACAGGGCATTAAACGGGCCAAGGTGAAAGCAAATCAGCTCTCAATTCCTGGCCTTCCCATGCCAGCACATCATTAATATCCCAAGGTGTAGCGTGCCCTACGTGGTCTGGTGAGAGAATTGTCAAGGAGTAGAGTCATGCTGGCTGCAGCTACGGGAGGTCTGCTGGCATCGCCCAGATGAGCACAAGCACAGCATCAATGTTCAGCCACTGCAGAGGATCCAGGGTGTCCCCAAAATATTGTGCGGGTGCAATCTGGTCACATGTGTGCTATCTATGTCCAATGCATTGCCTCAGGGGACCAGTGGGAAGGCAGAGTCCAAGTGTCCTCACCAGGCTGGTGATGATGGGAAAGGATTGGAGGGGTGGTAGAAAGCCATGTCCTAATTCCACCAGGGCAGCGCTGGTTGGTTTTTGCACCTCTGATATAGTCATCTGCACCAACAGGCTACTGAATCTATCCAGGGAGTGTTAAGATCACAGAGGATTGAATTGCTTTTTTGGAAGGCACAAGTCTTTAGAACTCATTGAAAACTTGCAGATGAAATCCTAAAAGTTTTGAAATTTCTAGAGGAACAGTGAGAAAAAAGAGACACGGGCGTAATCATGCTGTGGTATTCTGTCATCGTATTTAATGTGGATCATAGTAAATGTGTGTGTGTGTAAATAAGTATAGATTCATCTCTTGGTTAAATAGTTTCTCTACTTATGATTCTAGGAGTTCTTCATATTAAAATTAAGACAATATATGCTTTCATATCACCTATATTTGCAATCCCATTGTAGAAGAAAATGTTGTGGTAGTTTCTGTTGGCGCATTTCAGGAACAAATATCCGAATCTGGTTTATTCAGATACACCCTACAAATTTAGTTGCCATGATGGAAGTTATATAATCTTTTGGAATGTCACTTTTTATTTGCCTGAATGGAAAATAAACAGCCCTTTCTTTTTCCCCACCTCAAAAAAACCCCAAAAAAACCAAACAAAAACCAACCAAAAAAACCAGAAACCCAAAAACCTGGAAATTGTTTCAAGTGCTGGAAAATACCCACAGTAGGTGCAAAATGGAGAAACAGAATTGTCAGCCTTCACAAATGACTAATTCTGGATTTTAAACAGCAAACAAAATTTCATCTCAAATGATAATTTTCAGGAAACCACAACTAAATGGGAGGACAGCTTTCCAGTGGCCCAGTTGAGTTTCTTTTCATCTACACTTCATGGCATCCTTTTCCATGGTTAGTCCCATGGGATAATTCAATGTTAAGCATTTCACTCACTATGAAACAGGTTATGGAAGAGCAGTCTAATGAAAGTAATTTTGCAACTTTAAGAGCCCATTCATTCCCAGGCCTCTTGGGTTTCCTATTTGGAATGAAGGGAAGGAGACAAACATAGGACACTTAAGGGCTGGACCTCCACCTCATCTCCTTGTGTGCTCTGCACCACTGCCATGCGACAGCAGAGCTCTAGGTTTGGTGGGGTGGTGCTACCACCCTCGCTTTGGTAGAGCCCTGCAGGGGTATGCCTACAGTCCGTGATACAAATGGGAATAACATCACTGTTTCCATCAGGTTTGTGCTCCTTTCCTCACTGTGTGTCACAGTTTTCTCTGCCAACAGCTTCACAGACCAAGGCATAAATGTAGGTAGGGAGCTGACATTTGCTGTCCTCTCACTGCAGAGAGGAATGCTGGCTCTGCAGCCTCTTAACTGAAGGAAAAATGTGAAATCGCTTTGCTCCCCTTCTGCAGAGAAGTCATTAACCTCACTAACAGGGAAGGGGGTAGATTTTTAAACCCCATGCCTGTGGGATTAGACCAGCAACTCTTAATGTCAGTGATGATATGTCTGAGTTAGTTAGTCCCTTCCCGAAAACATAACCCAGGTGAGCAGGGGTTCTGACTGTGCAGCTTTAGCCCAAGTGGATGGAGGAGAACAGGGCTTACAAAAGAAAAGCCAAACCCAGGCCTGTTTATGATAAACATCGATATGTTTACATTTATAAATGTGAATTTCAAGGAATAAATATATATATTTTATATATATATATATAAAAAATGTGTGTGTATATAATATATATATATTTGTATACACACACACATATATATATATATATATATAATATTCAGTGTGAAAAATAAAAGGCTCTTCACCAATGTTTTGATATTGTGCCTTAAAAAAATGACACTTTCCACTGCCAGTCATGACTTTAAGTCAGATTATGGCTAAAAATATTAAGGGAAGGATCACCACAGCAACAATCACATTGCTCCCCTTCTGCAGAGGAAATGGAAAAACACTCAAACTTTGCCAACCTGCATAAATTACCCAGATTATCAGAACTGTAAGGAAAGCCATATGTAAGCAACTCTGTGCGTGTGTGTGTGTCTGGGAGTGTGTGCAAACGTGTTAACTGGATTGCAGCCCATTAAATACCTAAGTCAAAGGGGACAACTCTGAAAATATGCTCAAGAGACAAAAAATTACTGTGGTTGTACCTTAATTGGCCAGCAGATACCGTGTGAAGGGTAGTGCTCACTGTTAACACTGGGGAACTCCAGTCCAGCTGCTGGCTGGTCTCTCCTGCCCGTGGTGGCCTGGAGATGGGGTGGAGGACATTGATGCTCACTTGGTCTTGTGCCAGTGTGAAGCTGAGAAAGGGCTGCTTTGCTCACACTGATGCACTCTTACTCCAGTCTCGCTGTTGTTTGTACATACTTGGCGTAGCTTGCTCTGCCAAAGGAAAACGTCTCGTTAGCCAAGGGGGGAAGAACAGCGGTGGAAGGGTGAGGGGGCAGGAGCAATATTGTCACCGCTTGACTTGAAGCACATTGTGCAGGAGTCTGCGCTGGAAACCTCCTCTTACCAGGCTGCCCACACTGCCAGTGAAGACAAGATGGCTTTTTAGAGGCAGTCCAAGGACGTGACTTAGAATATTTGAAATGATGTCAAGATCTTTGGTGAATTCATATTGCATTAAAGATGCTAAATCATCTTATGGAAGCCTGAAGCACATGGCTTTCGAGCACTGGAAGAGAAGGCATAGAGTGCAAAGGCTCTGTGTTCCTATTCTCTTGCCGTTAGAATGAGTACTTGTTTAACTGCTTGTAGGTCCAGAATTAAACCCTGGATTGTTGTCTGTCCAGGGGGCTGCTATCACTTTCTGGCCTGGATTTCTAGCTAGAAAGGATCCTCAGTTATTTTTGGGATCACATATTTTAAATAAATGGTGCTTGACTGGTCTGTGTCTTTAGCCTTTTCTACTTTCCAGATTCACAGATGTTCTGCAAAGGACGTGTATGCTCCTGCTGAACAAATTTAAACCTACTGATAACAGACTTGCTTTTCCTTTTTTTTTTTTTTTTTTATGTAGGCTAGTGCAGGCTTGGGCTTGGCCAGATGATCTAAGTGATGCCTGTGATATCCTGGTCCTGTTTGAAGTAGCTACTGAATGACGGGTCCAGTATATATTGCATATATATTGTCTGTTGGTGCAGACTGAATTCCAGTAATGGCCCATACCTGACGGTGACACAGCTGGAAAATGGTTACGATGGCTGCTGTCAGAAGCATATGGGGCTCTCTCCTGACTTGCAGTACGTGCTGTTCAGGGCCCTCGTGTGCCAGTGCCAGAGAGGCACATGAGCAAGCAGGAGGTTTCAGTTTGATCAGGCTGGCTGAAAACTCCTGCTGTTACCTCCAGCTTGTAAAGAACAGTTCATGGCAAATTTGGTTGCTCTGCACTATTCTGCTTTTTGGGTTTTTAAAGTGCAAATTCTAAAATTTTCTTGCCAGCTCATTTGAAGAGCCCTTAAGGCCCATCCACCTCGCTCTGTTTTCTGTCTTTTGATAGCTGCCACCTTGCTCTGCCCACTGTGGCTCCAAGGCTGGCAGCCTGCTTAGCCTCGGAGCCTTGCCACATGGCATGGATTTTGTGCTGGCTGGTGGTGACACTGAGCCATTTCAGTGGGGAAATCTAACAGCAGCAGCTGGAGTTAATGAATCCAACATCACTCAGGATCAAGGACAGGAATCTCAGAGCTCAGAGTGTTTTCATGGAGGTCTGCTGCAATCTTGTTGTGTGAGTGAGTGGAGGAGATGAAAGCACATCTGGATGGGCTACGGAATACATAAGTACTGGAATTCTAGTACTTGATTCAGTGCTTGTGCATTAGTTGGTTTATTTTGGTTTGGTTTTGGTTTTTTTTTTTCTAGCATCTCTTTTTAAGATTTGCTTGTTTTTCTGGGTAAGGAAAGATGAGTGGTACATATGGTTAGATGTATGTCTGGTATGATTCTGTTACTGTGTGTGGGACCTTTAAAATGAAGTGTTCCCTAGGCTGTAGCCTAGCAATGAATGCTATGCATCAATGCAAGATAGCCCTTACAGTAAGTTACACTCTTGTTTGTTTCCAATGTAGTTGTTATTTCTCTCCTTGCTTGTTTGCTCTAATTTGAAATAAAAACTATTCTGGTTGTAGGCAATTTTCATCCAGGCATTCAGGAAATGCAACAGGATTAGATCTGTGGAAAATATAACTGTGACAATCCTACAAGAGCAATGTGTTGCTTCCCCCACCATCCTGTCAAAGTCAGGTCTGATCAGGATGTCTCCTCTGCAGCACCCTGATCTACCTGTTAGGAGGACAAATTCTGAACTGGATGATAATGGATTTTCTTTCCCCTTCAAAATCACTGTCTCCAAACTAAGGTCTGTATGTTATAACCAACATTCCAGTCTAGAAAGATGAAGTGATTCCCAGCTGCGAAAGTCATATTTGAGCTCCTGATAATGAGATAATATGTGAGAAGCCACCAATTTCTTTCATCCAGATTTACTGGATGAAAGCCTCAAATATGAGGGATATATCTAAAGCAGCTGTGAGTCCTGCCTGCATTATAGTTTGGAAATTGGCTTGCTGCATTATAGTTTGGGAATAACAGACTCAGTAGCCTCTAAGCTGAACTCAGCCTCGCAGAATGCCTTTCTGGAGACCAGTTTATTCTGTTTGTTGTACCTTCCTGTCAAATGTGATGGGAAATCAGTGATGAACAGTAGGTCCCTAATCTCCATGGATACTTGTCTCTGCATGGTGTCAAAATCTGAGTTGGCTGTTAATTTTCTCATATTTTACATATGACTAATTTACTTAGGAGGGGAGGGGAAGGAAGGAGGTTGTTTGAGATTGAAGTAAAAGATGAGAGAAAGAAAATTTGGCTGTGGTTCTCAACTGTAGCTGCTGGGAAGCCTCCAGAAGCCTGTCCCGTACCTGCATCCCCCAAGCTTGCTGTCAGCTCTCACGCTTTGTTCTGTGCTCGGAGCAGGGTCTCGAAGGAACACAGCTGCTGCAGCTGCTCGTAGACCAAAAGGTGACCTTTGAGTAGCTGGGGAATGATGCATTATTTAGTGCATTCCTGGCTAAAATGGAAATGAAATGTTTTCGTGAGCGGAAAGATTTGTTTGTCCTTTCACTTGGATGCATCCTTTTTGCATCACACAATAGTGTGGCGTGCACACCACTCCTTGCCGTTTCTTTGGGGTGAAGTTTTTGGCAAGACTTTGAAAAAACACTGTTTACTAGATGGACCCTACAAGCCAAATGTAATAGACTTCAGTTTAGAGGTACCAAGTTTGCAAAAAACCAGCTTCTATTTAAATAATGTGTAGGAGTGAAAGCTTCCTGGTGAAGTGTATGTCTTTAGACTATCAGCTGATACTGGTAAGTACCATAACCAGCTGTTACTTCAACATGAAGTGTTTTGCTTCTTTCAATTAATCAAGAGTCTCTTGGAAGTTGCCATAGCAGGGCATTCATTACAGGGATGTTTAATGAGTAGAATATTTGTCATTTGCATAGAGAGAGGCTTCAGCAGTGATCCAAGTGATCCGTGATAGCCAGGTACTCAGGCACTTTGTGTATTTGTTGGGTGAAGGAGGGGAGGCAGATGGGACCAATTTTTCACAATGTCTGACATTAAATTTCCCACGTGGTCTTCCAGACAGAGATTCAAAGAGGCTGGTACCTCCCTCTCCTGATGACTGTGAATGAGGACTGCAGTATACTCTGCTACAAGTCCATCTGCTCTTTAACTTTATAAAATTTTTTTTAAAAAATCTATCTAAGTGTGTTTCTCCTTTGAAGTTTCCAGCACCATTTCTGAAGGCTCAAAAGAGAGATTATTCACATGTTTCAGATGAAGAAAGCTGAACTGTCAAAGTAACAACTGACTTGAGAATAGCCAGTATTCTCTAAGGCATCAGCATTTAGAAGGACCTGGGAAAAGATCCTGTGCTTACCAGGAAATTTCACTGATTTCATCAAGCCCCAAAACACAGGAAGGAGAAAAAATCTGTCCAAATGAAGAAGTGCCCAGCAGACCATGCTATCTTGTTGAATACCCCAGTGGTAAAAATTTTTTCATAAAATGAAAGGTATCTGCTTCTGTGGGATTATTTTTAGCAGTAAAAGAGTAGATATTGTAAGACAAGTGAGGAGGGATTCCATAATTCCAAAAATAACTGCAAGTGTTTCAGTTACCTGTTTGGCATTGTCTTAATTGTTACAACAAACAGCACAAGATGACAAAAAATTAACATCTTTCTACTCAGAAGATCAACTGCTTTTAAAAAAGAAAGGAATGAAACCCATCTCCATGATTTCTAGAATCCCAGTTAATTAAAATGGACATGACTGAAGAAGCATAGACACCTGAGAAGTTTTCAAGGCATTTCTCTGGCATGTTCTTACTGACTCTAAGTCCTTATTTCCAGCCACAGTGTCTGCTCATCCTAGCCCAACACCCTGCAAACCAAGCTTCCCCAAAGGATCCAGCAGACATGGTCTGAGAAAAGAGCTGAGCACAAGCTGGTAGGCACTCACTGCAGTGAGTTTTAAGTGCTGTGGAATTTAGTCAAACAGTAAAGTACAAGCTTCTACTATGACTCATCTGGTGTAAAACTAGTGCTAAGTATTGTACATAATTAAGACAACATTATTACAGTGAGATGGCACTTCTTTTTTTGGTATGGTTAAAGTCTTGAAAAGGTGTAATGTTTTCAGCCTTCAGAGCTGTGAAGATGAGGAGTTCTGATAGGAGTTCATTCTAAAAGATATCATGGCTGCAGTGAGTTTAGATCATAATTGGCGTTATTGCTGAAGCTTTGCATGCATATTTCTGTTGCCTTTGTGAAAAGCCGTGGTATTTGTGAGAATAAACACGACCTTAGAGTCGCGTTCATTAGGTAACACTTGCAACACTGGCCTCTCTGCACATTCCAAGGGTTTTCATAAAAAATCAAGTATTTTATTTTGAACCACATTTCTTAAAGAGGTCCTATTGGTTTTTCAAATCACAGGCACAAAAAATTACATTTGCCATTGAATGCAACAGAAAATGCTGGTGACAGTAGTGTCACTGAACTAGAGATTCAACAGCTGAACAGTGACTCTCAGCAGGTACAGAAATATTAGTAAGACATTGTCCCTACCAATGGGAAAAGTTGAACAAGCAGGTCATTGCAATTTGCTTATTTACCTCAACTTTTTCCTTCAGAGGTCCACAAATCAACTTTGCTTTTAGTGAATGCATGTTCTTGGTTAAAATTTATTGTATTACAATAATGCAAAGAAATTCAGCTTATTGGTTATTCTAAAGCCATTTGTTCAAGTTACTTGATTCTCATTATCCTTGACTAGAAACTCTATGGTGTTATGATATTCTTTCTGTTCATTGATTATCTGTCTGACTTGCAAGGGAGAGGCGCGAAATCCATCTGCAAGATGGTGACATGGGCCATTTTAAGGGACAGGACTTTAAAAGAACCCATTTTCACCTGTGTATTCCAATGGATGCCTTTGAAGTATGCTTATGCTCTTACTGGAAAATCCATTGGCTACTTCTTCAACCTAACTTTACCACCACTTTTCTTATAGTTTCCTAACATGCTGTTTATACCATGTTTCAGGCACATCACCAAGGAATTATTCGTGTAAGTTACAGGAACTACAGAGTCTCAGGAGGAATGCCAGGCAAAAAATGCACTTGGGTGAAGACATCTCAACTACAGCCAGTAAGCCCTTTCTTTTTGTATGAGTTGAACAAACTATAATATTTTACAAGTCTGAAGATTAAGAATTCCAAGGGCCTTTCAGAAAAAAATGATCATTCAATATAAAAAATAGATCAATTCCTGTTTTGTTTGCACTGCTGCTTTCCAGATGAGTTTCCAATCTATTAGTGAAGCAGCAAATGCTCCCCCAGCAACCAACCACTGGTATTTTGAAAGCAAATCCAAAGCAGTGTAAGGCTGTTGAAGAAAAGGGCTTGAAAGGAAAAGATTGCAAGATCATCCCATTCTTATGGTAGCTGCAAGAGTTTGTGAAGATTACAGCTGAGAGAGAGATGGTCCAGAGACCAGAGAGAGACCAAGGGATCAAGGACAAGATATCTGACTGCAGAATTTTGTCCTAACATGCCTTCTTGCAGGCTCACAGCTTAAACAGCACAACTAAAACTTTGTAGGGTTGATCTGTCAGGGGCACACCACCAGAGGTGGAATTGTGTAAGAGGGTGGATAAGCCTCAAATGGAGAGAGCACCTGTTGACTGTGGTTATTACCTCAGACTGTGTTCAGCCCTGACAGGATTTACAGAGAGTCTGGACATCTAAGAGAAATACTGTGCATGCCTATTCTTTGTAACATAGGGTTTTCACTTCCGCTGAGGGGCCAGGGACCTTGCTGTGGGTGCATGCTGGAGTTGCACTCCTGATGCACTCTCAGCTGCTCTGACTTTTATCTTTATTCCGACCATGAGCTCACTACAAGCCCAGAGGGAAAAGTATTTGTATTCCACTGTGCACATTGACAGTAATTTTGTGGATGCAGCACAACACCGTAGAAAGAGACAGGTATATGGAGCATTTAGAAGGCAATGATTTCTTCTAACTTTTTTATTATTTTTTTTTTAGCCACACTGCAAAGTGGGAATAGCAAAGGAAAGAACTTGCAGACTTCACAAAAATCAAAGCCTACAGCTTGTGCTGGATGGGTTTATTTGGCACACATCTGTGATTACAAAATGAATTTTGAATTGCTTTTGAACTTCATCTGGATAATGATTCATTATTTCAATTTCCCTTTTCCCTCCAGAACATCCGCCATTAACAAACCAACCAGTTGCAATGTTGTACAATCCACATTTGAACCTATTTCTCAAAAGATTGCACATTTCCTTGAATAAACGATTACTCAGCTCATTTGCACAGAGATAAGGTCAGTCTTGGGACTGAAAAATGAATCAACAATCCTCTCTGGCAACCATCTTTGAAATGGTTAAGAAGCAGTTGCAGTAGAAACATGTTAAACTGCAACTTTGTGTTGCAGAAATGCAACATCAACAGGCAGCTTAAGTGTTTCTGTACAAAGAGATATTGTACAGCCTTGGTTTGGTTGAGTTGAGCCCATTACAGGGTTTAGGCACATGCCTGAAGATGGAATTACACGACTGAAGTTAATATGTGCTTAAGTGTTTTGTTGTGTATGGGCCTACACAGTGCATCTGTGTTTGTATTAAGAAGAAAAGCTGTTCTACAAGACATTCAGGCATTTTAAAATGTATTTTTGTTCTGAACTGGAACAGGAAGTTTTATCTTTTAATGAAATTTAGGAGATCTTTAATTCCAGAAATCTTGTAATTGAGCATACTCGAAACATTGTGTGTCAGTAATGTTGAAACGATTTGAGACATTAAGATTGAAATATTGCATGTCCGCATATGTTACTAAATTAATTAGAAGCAACTGTTAACTAAGCATGCTGGGATTGCCTGGGTTTGTATTACCACCGCCTGGATACAGAAAAGAGCTGTGGTCTGGTCTAGCTTCTTGGCTGAGATGCAATGTACCGTGAACATGCTTCTCAGCTGAGCTGTAAAACAAGGGTATTCACCTGTGCATGAAGTAGACCTGGACCTACTAAACCCTGCTCAGTCCAACTGGACTTAGGTAGGGATGTCTCAAGTGTCTTGTACTAGGTCTCTGCTGCAAGTGCTTCAGGAATGCAGGACACAGACGCTGTGCTTGTGCTTGTAGGTGGTTTGGGTCTTCCTTGGCTTGTTGGTTCTGCCTTTGATGTGTCCAAGATGATTCCACACCGTCCAGGAGCCATGGTAGTTTGGGCACAGCACCATCATTTGCATCTGATGCTGTACATGATAACAGAGCCCCTCTGGAGCTGAGGGCTGCAGCTCTGCAGTACTCAGCCTGGGTGCAGAACTAAGCTGCAGCTACTTAAAGTCAAGCTGAGTCTTTGCAGGAACTTTTATGTTCCCTTCAAGCCTGTTCTGCCATAGACATCCCACTACCTGAGGACTGCAGCCTGGCTTTAAACTTAAAACCTAAAATTTGAAAACCAGAGCTAAGCATGTTTTGGTAACTTCTTAGTAACTATATTACCAAACTCAATTGCCATTCTCTTGAAAAAGTTCCAGTATTGTGGAATCAGCCTTCACTTTAGGGAGACTGATGCACTGGAAAAAATTCAAGCAGCTCCGTGAGTATATAGCAAGAATGATAGACAAAGTCTTACCACACTGAATATGTTGTTTGTTCTGCCTGTCTCTAGATATAGTGGCTGTTCAAAAGGGGGTAGATACCTGGGAATAGTCTATGAATGGGAATCATACTCTGCTCTGCTCTGTTCTCCCTGCTCTTCAAGTTACAATATCTTTTCTCAGTCTTATTGCATGACAGATCAAGTAGGGTTGATCCCCAGGCCAAGAGCTTGTTTGGGTATGTGGGCTTAAGAAAACTGAAACAATTGCTTTAGATAGGAATCTTTCCATGGCCCAAGCATATGGCACCTGTGGTGAAATTTATTCAGACAAATGTTTTATCTAAAATGGCCTTTCCTGCTTAAGTCTCTAGGTAGTCATGGCTTTGCTTGGATGTCCTGCCCTTTTCTTCTGGGGTTGAAATAAATATCTGAGGTCCATAGCCTTTGTGTCCCTGTCAGTTTCTGGGTCAGCTGGCCAGCAGAGAAGTTGTCTAATCCCATTTTTGAGAGATGTTCTTTCACCCTTTAAGGCCTCAGCTCCAGCAAAACATAAACCAGTAGATTTAGCTGGAGACGGTGAATATCGCCCCTTATGACAGACCCCTCTGGCCTTGCTTGGCTCCTCTCATACCCCTCTTGTAAGAAACTAGGGCAGTCCCTATTATCTAACCAACAGAATTCTTTGGATTTAGATCTGATTAAGAATAGGAGCAGGAACCCGGATTCTATGTTCATAATAGTTGTTGTTATTATTATTATTGTTGTTGTTATTATTATTATTATTTTGCTGCAGTTACTACATGTATGGTTATATTTCTGTCAGAAGAAACAGAACAGCTTCACAAATGAGTATAAAAAGATGCATGTGTTTTCCGCAGCTTGTATGTATTTTACTGTAGTCTGACACTTACTGTAAGAAATACATTTTATATAATTGGCAGTGGCAGACATATTCTGATAGAAAAAAAATGTATTGAACAATACACTGTGTATCACTGATAGTGACTTGCAGCAGTATTTCCATAAAAGTAAAGGATAATTTAGTACTTGAAAGTTAGGCCTCAAGACCAAAATAAAATGCTTTTCTGTTTCTGTACCTAGCCTAGGATATATCTCACCTCACTGCAGACATCAGCAGTGTAGACACATATGGCAAAACCCATCACCCCAAGCTCCCTTTGCAGTCAATACAGGGAGCAGGCACTTTTAGGCCATGATTCATCTGACCTATTTACATGTCTGCTGTAGGAGGAGATGAATCACTGCCTAGACTAGATCTGTGCGGAGGATAAAGGGAGCCTAAGATGGCCAGCACAGATGTAGATACTTGTAAAGATCTACAGTTTGAATTTAGGCTTTCAGTTTGGAACAACAATTTTTCAGAGAAGAGTAAAATTTCCTAAGCTGTGTTTTCCTAGAAAAATACGTGTATGAATATATACATATATGGTATTTTTCTTTCTGCAACAGAAACATTTGCAACAATATCTTTTGAACACTGGCCCTATATCCCCTTCCAAATGTTCTGCCATCTGAAGAGCTGCCATTTTATCTCTCTCTGCCTCTGCCCCTCTTTCACACATACTGACATGTGTACACATACCATATTTCAAAGCTGGGCCTTCTGAATTTTCAGCATTAACTTTAAATATATTGCTCTGTGTGTGGCAGCCAGAGCTGCTGTTACACACAGACAGGTATATTAACTGGGTTTGTTTTTTAAAAAAACCCAAAGTAAAATATGCAAACAAAACCACCAAATGAAGGTTTCTGAAATTTTCTTCTGTTTAAAAATAACATTTTTATTAGTTTGGTTTTTTTTTCTCCTAGAATCTGCTCTACTCTGCCTGCAGCTTTGGTGAGGCAGAGCATCATAGGAAGAGGAACATGAATTTCTGGGATACAAGTACAGATGCAGAGGAAGGAGGAAGACAAGACTTGATCATCCAAGAAAGAGTGCAGGTTCCTGAGTAAAGCTCTGAGACTACAAGAGAGAGGCCCAGTTGTGTTATTATGTATAGAAGGTCAGAGTTGAGAGAGTCTGGTTTCCTGAGGATGATGTCCTGGCAGGTACTCCTGTCCATGTGCTGCAGTATAATGTTCCAGTGCATCCGTACATCCATCTACACTGCAAATGGCACGGGGGAAATATTTTTAAAAAAGAAGAAGAAATGAAACCACCCTGTTGGAGAGCTTTACAATGCCCAGCTGCTCCCGAGGAGTGCTTGGTGTAGCTACAGCAGGCAAAACATCTCCCCCATCTAGACACTGGCACACAGCACAGCAACCCATTTATGTGAGCACCTGGTTGATCAGTTTGCCTGTGACAGATCTTGGCACACCCTCTCCTCTGGCTGTAAAGCTTTACTGACTTGTGTGTTTTTTCCCCCACAAATTCTTGTGTGGCATGGGAGGACTTGGAACAGAACAACACTGGCTCTATCAACAACAGGAAAGTGCATTTTAGATAACCCTGTAGGGTGCAAGCTTTGCAGCCATTTAAGGGCTTTTCTGTGGGGTTAGCGAGGAAGAGCTGTCTATCATCCAAAGTCTACTGCTGCGGGAAGGGTGCCTGTGACTGCAAAGGCCTTTGGCAAAGACCACGAGCATCTGAAGGCTGCTCTGAGAAATGGGCATGGGCTCACAGTTCCCCACAGGGAGCAGTGCAGAAGTGGCTTCAGGAAGAGAGCACTCTTCCACCGGTCATCCCAGTGCATCATTCATTAAATATAACGCCCTACAGGAAAATCAGGGTTTTGTGTTTTCTGTACCCCCTCCTGCATCAGCCCTGACGTCAGTAGTTTGGAACCACGGAAGTTAAATTAAGGCCAATGCAGTCTAATAGGCAAGGGATAGCAAATGCTAAGAAGTCAAGGTAATGAGAAAATACCTGCCATCTGGAGCTGTCATAAGCATGAATTTACATCTCTCCCCACGAAATAAATAAATCACAGCCTACAAAACATTACTCTCCCTGGATGCAAAGTCCTACTCCTGCCGCTGCCACCAAAAATTTTGGCCTCCCCACTTTCTGCGTGGCCGGTGGCTTCTGCCAAAAGCCCCAGGGTGCCGTGCCTGGGCACGGGGAGACATCTGCAACCGCTGCCTGTTCAGGCGCGATGGCTGGAGCGGGATCTGTTCTGCTGCATCCGCTCGCTCCAGTACTCACTCTGACGGAAAGTTTTCCTCCTGGCTCTGACAGCACTGCAGCCACTTGGGGAAGCACATGACTTCCTTGGGAGACGGTGTTTCTTATTTGTGTTGCAGGCCTCCAGCAGGCATGGCACCGAGGCAATATTTATATCAGTTTTTGTAACATCGTCGCAGCAGCTGCAATTTTGGGAACTGAAGTGCTGGCTGGAAGTGGGAGAGAGAGGCACAAAGCACAACACGCCACATAGAAATGTGGATGCAAGGGGAAAAAAAAAAGGAAAGAAAAGAAAACTGGCAACCAGCCTCCTCCCCCAGAAAGCGCATTGTGTTCCCGGGTGCCAGGAGTGCTGCTTGCCCTCCAGATGGTTACCACAGGGCCCATCTGTGTAAAAGTGAGTCAATGGCAATTGCAGCTCGGGACACGTGTGATGGGATCAGACCTGTCCCCTCAGAGTGCTTGCACTCCTGGGGAAGCAGGGCAGGGGAAGGGGAGTGCTCCAGCCGGGTGGCTTTCTGTGCTACAAGCCAAACAATCTTCAGCAGTCTTCTCGTACCCTTCAGCTATGAGAAACCACAGTGCAACACTTGTGTGCAGGTAACCAGGCTGCCCCCAAAACTGCTGCAGCACCATGCTGTGCCTTGGCTATCAGCCCTAGCAAGCTCCTTATCCCAGCTGCAATGCCATGCTGGTCCAGCCATGCTGCTCCCAGGTGCCCAGCTCAGTTCTCTGACCCACACTCTGCAGGTGTCCTGACCTCTGTGGAACAGGCTGGGAAATCCCCAGGGAGGTAGGATGGGGGTCCTGTCTTCCAGATAATTTACTTGCTGCTTCCCATTACAGGAATGTGACCCAATTCTCTCCTTTTCTGCCCCCTGGCTTGATTTCAGTGGTGTTTAGCCAGTGGAGGTTTGAGGCTTCTCTGGTGCTATGGGGTGAGAAGATATAGCTGGCCGAAAGACAGTAGAGTCCTCTTCACTGTGTCTCCTTGTTCCTTTATCTGCCCTGCAGCAGAGGCAAGTAGGTGCCCTTGGGGGGTCCCATGTGTGTAAGAGGGGCTCTCCACTGCCCATGCATGTTCTCAGTAGGTGGTTTCTACCCCTGCTGCCAAACAGCAGCAGCTGGCAGAGCACAGGCCTGAATTCTTCCCCGTCCATTGCTTTTTCTCCATGTAGCTCCACTGGCCTATGGAGCTGTCTGACGGAGGAGGCGTCACACAGTCCCCAGTTACCTTAGAGCTTGGTGAAACTGAAGTTTCATGAAGCCAAAAAGCTCCCACAAGGTGCTGTCCCAGACCTGTTAGGTGATGCACATTTTATCATGGGCAAGAGCTGAAGGTCATTTGACCCAAATATAGCTGTGTGGTGCAAAATACCTTCATTGTCCTGGACAGCACAAGGTCTCTAGAAAAAGCTGGGCTGCCAATGAGCTCTCCATGTTTATATGTCCTGCAGTCCTCTGAAAGGACTGCTCTGAGGACTAAGCGGGGGAACCATCCCTGTGTCTGCCTGGGAGGACTCTTGAAAACCTGCTCCCGAAGCTGCATCACAGGCTCGCTGAGGCAGAGACACCATCAAAGACTGGCAACATGGTAAGCATGGCTTCTTGGGCAGTGTCTGCCAGAAAATCCTCTCCAGTCTCCCACTTCATAGGCTCTTGTGCCATAAACACTCCGACTTTGTCTCAAAAAGAACTGCAACTTCAGTGGCCAAGTTGTTTCCTTAGCACAAACACCCTGAAATGCTCCTGGTGAGCAGAGTTGCGGTAAGACAGGCAGGGAGGGGAGGGAGGGAAAAAAGACATGCCAGCTGTGGTGGCAGATCCTCCGAGGTGGCGTGGGGAGGGCTTGGCAAACCTTTCAGCACTGTCCTATTGCAACAGGAAGGAGGAGGATATACAGAGGTTACTTAAAAGCCCCCAACCTTTTCCCTGCTTCTATTGCACTGCAGAAATTCGGCAAGGGAGAAGGAAAAAAAAAGACTATCTGAAAAGAAGGTACCCTTGATAACTAAAAAAACCCTTCCTTTTAGAGCTTACTTCTATTAAATAATTTCTACATTTTAAATTGCTGTTTTCAGGGGCTTTGGGAAGAAGTTTTCTTCTCAGTCATTAATATTTTCTTAGAAGGGTGGCATGGCTTTTTTACTGCTACATGCTTACACTGAAATAGATGTGAAAGCAGTTTTGAGTAGCTCAAAAAGAAGTCTCTGATCAGCCTACATCTAAGATTTCCCTTAAGGACATTAGTGGGAGAGAAATAAGTGGATAAGTGCTTTTTTCTTTTCCTTTTTTTCCCTTTACTCCCTTCTCTCTTCCCCCCTCCCCCTCTTTTTCTCAACAGTGGATTGTCTGGGTGCATAGGGACAAAAATACAATTCTCCACTAATCATCCACAGACTGTTGTAGGCTGTAGTATTTGGCTTGATTGAAGTATGACTTATAATGCCATTTTTATTAGGGAGAGGTAGTGTGTGATGCACTTTCTGAAAATATAATTTGCTATTTTGGATTCAATAACGCTGTTATGGAGTATGAGAGAGTGAATGATTTTCCAGTTCTTTTACCTGAAACTTCCTAATGTTTTTAGTGCCCTGCTTCTCCTAGGCAAATACTTCTGTGTTAGACTTCCCTCCCCTTCTCCCGCCCCCTCCTTCTTCTCTTATTCATGTGTTTTGATGAACACAAAATGCCTTCCAATCCTTAGAGAGCTGTACTTATCATTAGACTGATGTTTTCTGCCTCTCAGGTTTTATTTATGTAAGTCTAAAAATGTGTAGCTCACTGACACCCCACATTGCTTTTGGCTTCTCCCATCTTGCACGTGCCATGCTAGCTCATGTTTGCTTTTTCCTTGCACTCTTTCTTTCATGGTATTACACCTCTTTTAGCACAGGATGTCTGAAACAATGAGCACTAACGAGGAGAAGAAACTTCCTTTGAATGGGAGAAGAGCCATCCCACCAAACTACTCCAATGATGAAGAAAATGAGGTCCCGGAGATGGAGGCTTTTGGATTGATACCTAGAGGATTTAATCCTAGAGGTACAGTGTACAATTAAGCCATAAATTTATTTTTACATCTTCCATACTCTTCTCAGCACAGATCTGTGAACTAAATCCAAACCACTTTTTCCTTACATCTTTCCAACTCAGACAGCTTTTCTTGCTGCTCATGGGAAAACTTACTGAAATCACCTGTGTGCATGGAAATGTTGCCACAAGTTATGGGTAGGGAAAGCGAGGAGTGGAGAAGCTGAGTGACCAGTTTTCAGCTTGAACTGTGGGACTGGTTAAAAAAGGGCAAGAGTGGGTTTTCCCAGTTTGATCGCAATCACAGAGTCACTATAGGAACCTGCTGGCTTCAGGCACGGCTGTGGCAGCATTGGAGTGAAGGGTCAGAAGGAGTCTGTTCTCTTAATGGCCTTTCTCATTTATATGGTCTTAAACCGCCTGTGAAACTACTGCAAAATGTTGTCTGGCAGGGAAAACTTTTGCTATAGATGTTCATCTCACTCACAAAAAATAGCATGAGACTAAAAGGAATACCCATATTATTATTTATTCTCCTGTGAAAAATGTTTCAATCATTTGGCTGGGGAAACATAACAGCATCATGGTAGAGGATAGACAAATCAAAGATATGTTCCCAGTGTCAGCTCTTTGGAGTCAACCAGAAATAAAAAATACGTAATATTTGATTTAAAAGAAAACAGTATTAACTTCTGAATGACTCGCTAATGAAATGCTGTTAAATTTTTTGCCTATTTGAATTGGACAGCAGAACTTGTTGAATGAGGCAGCTCAGGGTAGCTGGATGTAGTACTGCTTAATGGTCATAGGGGACTTTTCATCCAGAGTTGAAGGAGTGCTTAATAAATGTGGACAAGAATTAATTACTGAATTTCACACATTGGGAAGCAAGCAAAGAGATTTTAAGTGACAAGTTGCAAAGCATTATTACTGTAATCCTAGTCATGTGCCTTAACCACACTGCCCTCCCCACACACCCCACCCCACCCCCATCTTAGTACACACACATTTCTTTTAAAAGTATTTATTTTAAAAAAATGCCTGAGCAAAGCAACTGGCATGTTAAGACTGCAAATTTTTTGCTTGAACCTATTCTGCCAACCCTGTAGCTCTGGGGCAAGTACGTGTGTTTAAGTTGTCAAATGCAGTGCAGTGCAGGTCCTGGCTAGACACTGTTTCAAACCCAGTATGCTCAGAGAAACTGGAGATATTTAAGTGTGGGATACCTTAGAAGGAATGCAGCCTGTAGCTAAAGCCCACCAGTACCAGGAGGAAGATTCCTATTGCTTTTTGATGTGCTTCACATCAGGCTCTGAATGAAGTGTGGTGCTTGTGGGTGGCAGCCTCCCGCTTTTCAGAAATGCAGTGGAAACTTAGGAATGTTGGGTCAAGTGAGTTGAGGCAGGAACCCAACACATCCTTAAGGTGATGCTGCTGTTGAGAAAAATAACCCTTGTCCAAAGCAAGAGCTTGTGTGGCTATTGGGTAAACCTGGCTATGGGACTGGTATGGCTGGAAAATAAATCTGTGCATAACAGCAAAACTCTTTTTGTAGAGCTGGATCAGCTGTGCTGTGTAATTCTCTCCAATGCTTGTAGCAAAAATTTGTGAGGGGTGACCTGAAGGGTCACCAAAAGGGTCCCTGAAGGGACTGCAGCAGTGTTCCTGTTTTGGTGCACATCAGCTGTGATCTAAGCCTGTGGTACCAGCTGATGTTAAGTGTGGTCCCTGGACATATTGTTTGGGGTAGGATGCTTAAGCCACCTGTCAGACCACGTTAAAGGTTTATTGCCCCATGGAGCTCAGCCTGACATTCAGGAGCTGAGCTTGGCCTGGAGCACTCTCAGTGCTGTGCTTGGGGGATAAAATGAGTGTCCATGGGCAGAGCAGGAGCAGCACACCACGATGGGGCTCTAGAGCTGTGAGCACATCCTGGCAGAGAGCTGCTTGTGCACGTTCCCCTTCTCCTGCACACCCCTACACTTCTAGGTTGTCCAGATTTTTCTGTAGCGGTTCCCGGATTTCATTGCCATAACACACTGAAAAAAAGCATGCAAATGCTGTTATCTCTGCTGTTACAACTGAGGTGTTTTCTAGCCTTTGAACACCTGCTATAAACATCTAAACACCTGTGTCTTCACCTGTGTCAGATCATAGTCAACACAGAGCCATCCAGTGAGTGGAGGTGAGGGCACAGGTTGTCCGGGGAGTCACTGGATGTCAATTCCATGGTGATCGGTACCCTTCTCTCAGCTTCACCGACTGCACCAACCAGCCATCAACTGGCCATAATAAGAAGTTACATACCAGGCTCACATCATTTAGATGCCTAAATTTAACTGAATTCTGCCCTTGATCTGTGCAGTGTAGGAGTCTACAGCTGAGCTAGTCACCCTCGTTTCCCTTGACAGCCAACAGAGAGAAACAGGCATTTTTAGGGTGTGATTCATTTGACCTATTTTAGCTACTACTCTCGGATGAGGTAAGACCCTGTGCTTGCCTAGCTCTCTGCTGACACCCACTTCTACTCCGGTGAATCACAGCCGGGGCGAGCACGGCGGCCGCCGGGGCCGGCTGCGTCCCCGGCCCGGCCAGTGGGCTGCGCGCTGCTGGAGCCCGATTGCCTGCGGGAGGAGACACTCATGAGGGGGACGGAGCGCTTCTTCAGCGAGAAACCTGTGACCCCGGGAACATCCCTGTGCCGTGTCCTCCCCCTGGCTCGTCCTGGCCAGCTCATCTCACCACAGTGTGTCGTGAGTGGGCTCGGTGGGAGGACACAGCCCTGCCACCCCACCCTCCTTTGCAAAGTCCGGCGACTCGCCAGGCATTCGTGCTTCCCCTGCTAGCGGAGTGCTGGGCACTTCCTTTGGAAACTCACGCTATTTTTTGTAGTAATTCAAAGCCCTTCCTCTCTGCTTGTCCGAGGAAACCTGATGTTTGAAGGCTATTCTTTTTATTTGAAAAACCGCTCCAGCTTGTGCTCATTTATTTCCCTGCAAGCTTAACACTACAAAAGCTTTAAGAAATCATGCTGCTGCCTCTCGTGCAGCAAACCTGCTTGCACTGAACAACAGAACAGGCTACAGGCAAACCCTCAAGTGGACCTGACTTCAAAGGAGGCCTCGATGGCCACCTGTCCCTCACAAATAGATGAGCATCGCCTGGAGCTTTCCTTTGGATCACACCCTGGTGCTGGTGTTAGCACATCCCATTACCCTGCTCATGTTTTGCCCTCTGTAATTACCATTACTGTAATTAGCACAGGCTCAGCCATGGATTATCTTCATCTGGCAAGCTTAATGTACATTTAAATGCTGAGACCAAAAATGAAACGTGTTTTCTGCAGATGTGTATGGCTGTGTTCTGACAGGAGCCCTGTAAAGTCCCGTGATGAAATGAAGCAAATGCTGAACGGAAAGCCCAGGGTGGTTTAGCTTCGCAGTCCCTTGAAGGGGCTAATATGCAGAGGAAGGATGGGTTCACTATTGCCTTTTAGTGGAAAACAGGAGATGAAAATAAAAGAAACCCTCAGCTCTGTTTTCATGCCTCCTTGGAAGGAGGGAGAAGCTGAGCCAATTTCTTATTGATTCTTCGCTCCTCACAGAACCCCAAAATATACAGCTTTTACCTGTGGTGCTTTCAGCCCATGTGGGGTTGGGATGTATAAGGGGAGAGACTCTCCCCTGCCCCTGCTTTATCCTTGTACAGGAAGTTCCTGCCTCGTGTAAGTTAATTGTGAATTTTGTCAGCGTTTTTGAGACAGCATTGGTAGTTTTGCAAGCTTCTGCAACAGCAGAAGTTTTGCAAGGAGGGAGGTGAAGACATGCCCTACTTCAGAGAGGGGCAATGAGAAGGATTTCTGAGCAAAATGTTTCATACAGATATCTCTGTAACTTCAGCCAGTGCTAAAGCCAGTGGGTTTTTACAGAAGTTACTCCAGAAGCCTGGTGAATTGAGCAGAGTATAACAATAACATTGTCATGGGACTTTAAGCCTGACTCAGGATTGAACAGAGTATTGCAGCCTTTTGGCAGATTAGGGTTAGCAGGGGGCAGATGGTTTTCGGGTCAGTTATGCAGGGCTTTTCCATGAAAGGTTCCTGATCTTGCTGTGTCCTCAGGCATATTCCTTTCCTTCTGTTTCCTAAAGGACACGGCTAGGGATCTGAGGGATGATGCAAGCAGGAGTGGGACTTACTCCCATTACCACTACTCCCCTGTCTCCCATTAGCTGCTGCCCAGAGCCCAGGCTGGGGCAGGAGAAGGACCATGCTACCCATGCTTCTCATTCAGGGAAGGTGCTGCCTGCAGGGCTCTGCTGCTTGTCCAGAACTGACAAATTAAAACAATGTGCAGAACTCTAGTCTGAGCTTCTGTGAAAGGGGCCATGTTCACCCCTCAGTGACTTGAATGTCCGACTCATTTACTGAGCACATCATTCTTGCTCACAGTGCGCTTAGCAGAAGGCCAAATTAGCCACCATCACAAGTACACACAGCTCCACCAGCTGCTGTAAATGTTCACCTCTTTTTGCCAGGCATGAGTTTGGCTCTGTCACTAAGTATAAAATGCAGGAATTAGCTTGTTTCTAGCCGTTAGCACCTGGAACAACAAGCTGAGAGCTGCAAATCTAGCTTTACTCTTCTGTCTCTCTCCTGGTGGTGACTAGTAATGGATCTGCTCCTCCTGGCAGAGGTTTCATGATTATGTGCCTACGCACGCAGGCAAAAGAACGAAGTCCAGTTCATTTTCATGTGGTTTCTCATAGTGTGAGAATACTCACATTGGGCAGATTCATGATGTGGTACAGTCATGTAGCTTACGGTGACTGCAAGCACCTGTGGCCATCCCAGTGCCACCCCACACTGGTCATTAGCTGAACAAACTACTTCCAGTCTGCTATAACCCTTTAGGCAGCCCTAAATTGAAGGGAGCAAAGCTTTTCTTGTGCATGTTATAGATATCTACTGCTGCTTGCCTGTAACTCTATGCTGTAATTGTATGCTGTAATGTTATATTTAGTTTTCATAAGAAGACACTAATAGCAGTGGAGGTGTACTGAGAAGCTGAGTCTAGACACATGCAGTACACCCAAACCTTATCTAATACAGGCAATCCAAGCTCTCAGCTGAGTGCAAGATCATTAACTGCCTCTCAGGCTCTTCAGCTCTCAGTACTGGTAGCATTTTGCAAACAACGTATTTAAGTGTCACAAAGCCCTTGTGAATTTGCATTTTACAAGGAGGGGGCCTGCAAGAAGGGAGACACGAAGCCCCAGTTGTCAAAGCCCCACTGATTTCTCTGGTAAACTTGTGACAGCAAGGCCCAGACTTGAGGAAAGCTGATGCCAATGGAAAGATGGGGCCAGACTCTCCTTGGGGCCATTCAGCTTCCAACACCTAACAAACTACTCTATCTGTGATTGCTTTCACCATGCACTAGAAGCCTTGTAGCCTCTGTGAAAATGGCAGGTGGACAGAGAAGTGTCGATCCATAAGTCCCTGCTCAGCCAGGAGCATGTAAGCCCCAGACAGGTCCAGCATGCTCCTGTTGCATGGTGTTCCTCCCCCGGAGAAGGGGGGGACATAGCCTCTAATGATGTTGATACCAATATTGACATTTCAACACACTGACTCCTTTCCCGTCTGTTCATCTACGTGTCTCTGCAGACTACCTGCGTGTTGAGGATATTTACATGTTCAAGGAGCCTCATGAGATCAACAAGAAAGAGCACCACACTGACAAGTACTACAACCCCAAGCTGATAGTGCGTCGGGGACAGTCTTTCCAAATCCAGATTTACTTCAACCGTCCTTACAAGCCTGAGACGGACCAGTTCTGGCTGGAGTTTTTGATGGGTGAGTGCCTGGGAAAGGCTGTGTCTTATCAGCAAAGCAATAGTCTCTCATAAACAGGAACACAACAGAACTTAATGGCTGGGTCTTTTCCTGTTATGATTGATAAACCATAAAAACAGGCCGAGCCATAGGCAAGGAAGTGTTTTTCTAAACAGGGTTTGACTCCTTTCTTGAGAAAATCAGCAGAATTTTGTGTGAGAGAAGAAGGAGCAAAATCTGGGGGTTTCTGTTTCGTAAGAAGCTGTACTTTTTTGAGCTTTCGAAGTTATATCTGGTTAATGCTGTACGGCAATTCTGAAAGGTAGGTGGAACAGGAAACATCTTTTGTTAGTGTTTAGGAGATGTAGGGAGGAGGAGTCTGTTGTTTGTGGTAGGAGAGGTGACTGTATGAACTGAGATAGCAAAATATTGATTACATAAAGACGGGAAGTTTCTTGGAGTTTCTTCCACATAGGGTGGAAGAATCTTGCAACTTTTCAGCCTGCATTCACAAGCAACTTAGTAACAAGAGAGAAAGTTCAGTGTCTGTAATTTTGGACCAGAAGCAGAATTGTGAATCATTGCATCACTAAGGTTGTAAATGACCTCTAAGACAATTGAGTCTACATGTTACCCTAGCACTGCCATGTTTTCCACCAAACTGTGTACCCAAGTAACGGTTGCGATTCCACGACTTCCCTGGGCAGCCTATTCCAATGCGTGACTACCCTTTCAGTGAAGAAATTTTTCCCAATATCCAATCTAAACCTCGCCTAGTACAACTTGAGACTATTTCCTCTTGTTCTATTGGTTGTTACCTGGGAGAAGAGACCAACCCCTTTCCTGCTACAGCCTCCTTTCAGGCAGTTGTAGACAGTGATGAGGTCTTCCCTGAGCCTCCTTTACTCCAGGCTAAACACTCCCAGCTCCCTCAGCCACTCCTCACAGGACTTGTGCTCCAGACCCTTCCCCAGTTCTGTCGCCCTTCTCTGGACCTGCTCCAGCACCTCAATGTCTTTGTTGTAGTGAGTGGCCCAGAACTGAACATGTGATTTGAGGTGTGGCCTCACCAGTGCTGAGAGACTTACTCAGGACAATATGAGAGACTTTCTTGATTTATTGCCAAAAGAGCAAGAGAGCTTTTTGCCTCTCACTGAGAAGTCTTCATCAGAGACCCAGGTCCTAAGGTACCTGTTGACTCATTGAAGGCCTGGGACTAGAGAAGAGCATAACCTCACTAGAAAAGGAGAGAAGCAAAGGGGCTTCCTGCTATGTTCCAAAGATGCCCCCACCAAATTCTGGCCCCTACAACACAACTCTGGGAAACCCCCACCTGCATCTAGATTCATCTTGGAGTTTCTGTGTTGAGACATCAATGTTCCCCTTATAAAGTCTTTAAAGCAGGTTATAATTGATGTTTTAATTTACTTTCCTGTGAGATGCAGCTCTGAAATTTGTAATGCTGAGTCTTTTCCATCGTTGAATTATGATGATGGGGCCATTTATTAGATTTGCTGCCTTCTAAAGCTAGATGGGCATTTATCTCTTAAACACATGCACAGTGAAAGTGTTACTGTCTGCACGTTTTTTTTCATGGGTCTCTTCTTTCTAATTTAAATTAGGGTTGGGAGGCATGTTATGACAGTCCAGTGAATGATTGGCTGAACAGCCACGAGTGCCTTTAAAAATTTAATATGCATAAATATCATTAGTTCTTTTGGGATTTAATTAAATTCAAGATTGTTCCCTTAATCTTTATATGTTTAAAACAAACAGCTGTATCAAGAAGAAGTGGAAAATGGAACATTTGGATTTTATTTCACTCCGTGCAGTTTGCATTTGTTTTAATCAGATATTCTATATTGGAAGAAGAATATTAACACTTCTTTTGACATTGCACAATCCACTTAAGAGAACACATTCACTTATTTTTCTATTGCTCTCTCCTAACACATCCATCCATGGTTTGTACCTTGAATCTCTAGGCATGGGTAAAAATACTCTCATCTTCAACCATGGTAGGAATGGGGTTAAATACAGGCTGAGCCAGGGGAGTCTCTGCAATAAACACAGCTCTGAATGATTCCTTTGGAGTTAGCCCTGAGCCTGTGGTGGAATTCCCCTCTCTGTTCTTCGCTGTTGCTGTCCTTCCTGTGAAATGGGATGGGTGTCCACGTGTGGTGGCTGACAATTGGCTGCAGGACAGTGCTGGAGATACAGGATGGTGTTCAATGCTGTTGCCCTCCCCTGCTTTTTAAGCGTCTGCTTCTGTGAGCACCACTGCCCTCTTGTTGCAAGGACTTTAGCTCAGAGAGATTCAGCTGGGAGGTGTTCAAGCTCCTCTTCTGGGAACTGGTCAACACTCAGCACTCTGCAAATGTTTCTCTTTGTGAACATGTGGTGAAAACGCGGTATATTTGTTCTCAGAGGCTAGCAACAGGAAGCAAAACAAAAACAGTCCACAATGGAGAAGGAAAAATCAGAAATTATATGCTTGACTCTTGCTACTTCTCCTTTTAGTATCAAGTGCAATGTTTATTGCTGAGAAGAGAAAGGAAATTTCTCTTAGTTAGGAAAGACAACTGACTGTTGAATGTCTCAGTGCTGTGCTCTCAAACCTTTTGTCACAGGGAGATGTGGCCATTTTCATCCAATTTTTTTCAGTTTGTCTTCCTGAAGAGCTGGCACTCACCTCTTGTACTCTTGTACACCTCTTGTACCTCTTGTACAGCCTGAACAGCAGAACCCAGTCCAAAGCTCTTGCCCAGGCGGCCTGTGAGCAAGGGAGAGAGGCAGGCACCTCCAAGCAGAGTTTAACCCTGCTGTCTTAAAGTGGGATGAACTCCCTTCTGGATTTTTTTCTTTCTCTATTGACTCTCTCTCATAGACCACGTTCTGACTTTAAGAACATCGAAGGCAGGGGAGGTGAATCCTGCCCTTTGGTACTGTCAGGCAGAAGCTATCGCTACGGAGTGGCTCAGACAACAGCCCTAAAGCAGAGGCAGCTTGAGCTCAGAGAAGTTTTTTGCGCTGAAAGGAGTGAGCATTCCTGCTAGGAATGTGCTGAGTTTGGGAGATTAAAGTGATGGACACACAGAAATATTGGCAAGTTGTTGTAAGATCACCTTTCCAAGGAGCACTCTGTGTGCCTGAGCAGCTGATTTCAAATGGCACAGGAGAACTGTTGGATAGAATAACCTAGGCTGGAGGGGCCTCCGGAGGTCTCATCTCTAGCCCTTGGTCAAAGCAGGTCCAGCTTCTCCAGCATCTCTGGGTCTTTCCCTGCAAACAGGTTTTTAGTGTCTCCAAGAGTGTGGATGTTGCCCCAAGCAATGTGGACCAGGCTGTCCTGAACTGCAGAATATTTTGAGTGGTTCAAGGTTCTGTTCTCATAAGGTACAAAGATACTCTATGGGGATGGCTGGTCTTGGCTCCCAGGGAATTCAGCTGGAGCTGGGAAAACTTGAAGTCTCCTTTTGTGGGGCTGTGCCTGCAGTGGGGGCTGTTGATACAACAGTGCCTATGAAGCCGTTCAGAAGTTATTAGTTCCCAGCTCTGGGAAATTTCCCAGAGTTGACATTAATCCATCACAGAATTTTTATCCATTAAAGACTAATTTTGATCCTGAAAAATGTGACAATTGTAATGGATTGATCCTGTGGGTGTGCACAGAATTATTCTATTTCCGTTATTCCCCAAAATTTACTTTCCCTTCTCTTTTTTTTTTTGCTCCTATTTTTTCTTCTTTTGCATCATTAAAAAGATGATTAATGAAGCAAGTAAAGCAAGTAGAGACTGCTTAATCCTTCTAATTGATAATGAATCAAGAGTACCTGGGACAAATGCTTCTTGTGTCATATGAAACTTGGTCTGTAACACTCACAGAACAATCTTTCATTACAATCTTATTTAATCCACAGTCCATTTAAACACCATTTACACAGAATTTAGAATTCATGGGTTAAATTGTATAAACAAATATATAGATGTATGTGTAAATATATAAATATATATGTGACTATATAAATAATTCACCCCAATCTCTTGAAAGTCACTTTTATAGATATTCTTCTGTGATGGTTCCTTGTGACAGAAGTTATTCTTGCTTTAACAGACTGTTTTCTGTAGAGTCATCACTGCTGAAATTGACTGAAATGCTAACGTGAATTATTATAATTCAGTTTTGCACATAATCCTTCATTAAATTAGGACCATAGTTGCCTGCCAAAGTATGGAACACAATGAATGTGCCAAAAAATCCACATGGAAAAATATCCACTTATAAAGAGCAATTGGATGTAATTCCAGTTCTTGTGCTGGACCTCAGCCCTGCCGCAGCACCTATGGTTTAAGCTGCTCCATCACCACATATTTCCTTTGTTTCTGCCTTCTTCCCGGTTTTTACAAGAGGAAAGGTGAGCATCACCACTTGGGAGATACTTGTTTTGTTGCTCTGGGGTTGAGATGAAAGAGCCAAGAGAACTGCAGGTGCTGTGCTTACATCTAGTTCCCCACAATGGGAATAATTGCAGTTTGTTTGGACCCTCAGCCAACCCGGAGGAGGCACTGGACTCCTTCACCCCTCTTGATCTGTCCTGACTCCTGCCTTTGTGGTGATGGGGATATTTTGTGTTTCTCTTAGCTTTCCACAATGCGAGGCTTAGCCTGGCTGAGCACAGCTCCCACACCCGGGACAGCGAGTTTGGTGTGAGTGCTGAAAAGTTTCCACTGGCACTGCTGCACTGGTAGGGATTTCTCTGAAAAACAGATGCATGGTGAGATGGGTTTATACAGCCTTCACTCTTGCTTTTAGTAGTAGTTTCCAGTACGTGGCTGTAAATCCTTGAGGGGTTGATGAGTTTATATGTGCATCCTGACTCTAATGATGTATTTCCACATCCTCATAAATTGTTGTCTATTTGTGTTTTCCTTAAACGGCTTCATAAATCCATATATATTGGCCTAGCCCTAAATGTTATTACGAACGTTTTATTCATTGACGCACTTCTGTAACAACCATAAATTCCATTCCCCCAGGCTACTGTCACCTTTCCACACGTGTGCATGTGTGGACACCCATACACCCGTCCATATGCTCTCCTCAGGCTTCTATAAATCATTGGCTTCTGGCCTGAGATGAGAGACTTACTGCTCCTTTTTCCACAATCTTCCCAAGCCAGCTCCAGAGGGATAGTTAGAAACACATCAAAGAAGCTGAGAACAAAAATATGTTAGAGCTGATCCCGTATGGCTTATTTAGGTGACACCAAATTCCCACTTAGAGGGGTATCTGAGTTCAACTAAACAACCAGAGGTCCAGTCCAGGATACACACACCAGAATCAATGGAGCTCTTCATACTGTCCTACAGTGTCCACAGCCTTCACAGCAGGGTTGGGTCAGGGATGATTCCAGGGTTATTGAGGTTTTGATGACTTTGTCAGGAGGTAATTCTGCCTTCGTGGGAAGTATTTCTACCTCTGCTGTTACCTGTCCTCCTCAGCAGCTCTGGGGAGGGCAGGTTGTAGCCAACAGAGGTGCTGGAACATGAGATATCCCCCAGCACTTGGGATGGGATTGTCGAGCTGAGTTCTGACTCTGGGTAAAAGTTTCTCTTTGGAAAACTTCGGATCTTTATGTTTTAGGAGCTTTCTTGGCACTACCAAGAGAACTAACCAGTCTAGAGGACATAATGTGTTGGTGTGTAACTCAACACTGCGAGTTCATTAGATCCCTGTTTCACAAAGAACTACAAAAAATTGAGCAGAGGTACAGAAACACCTGATGGTCTAAACTTGAAGTCTCATTTTGTGATAGAAAATATAATTTATTAGCAGTGGAACATATTTTCTAGAGACTGACTCCCAACAGACAAGAGACTTGTTTGCCAGCTCTCAGCAAACAACAAACCTCTCCACTTTCTGAACAAAGGCATTGGGGTATTTTTTTTCTCCCCTCTGGAATTCCCAACCAGACCCCAGAGGAGCAGAGAGGAGGGAGTCCCTCAAGGTGCTCCATAAATGCAGTATTTCATGCAAAACAATCTTTATTATGCCAACTTTTGGACTGCTGCAGCAGCATCAAGTGGCACATAAAATCTAACTGTATTTTTTAGTTGTTTTACTAGCTAAGGTGCATGGCTCTGATGTGTGTTTTACAATTGTAAAGTACTAGAAACATTCACTGCTGGGACAGAGTGGCCAGATGTGAAGTATTCATAACTGGAGCCATGAGGAAAACTTCTTTGAAGGTATTTGTGTTTACTACATTTCCAAGTTTGTATATAGCACTTCTGAAGGCAATGGAATTTGGGGGTGGGAAGAACCCAGATGAGATGTTAAAGTAGAGATTTAGAGACTTCTGCTTTTAACAAAAAATTGTTTCTTCTTCTTGCTGCTTTTGATTGTTTGGAATTTTATTAGAGCACCTCTCCTGTTTCTTTATTCTTAATTTTACTCTGTGTTTCCTGTCATGAATGCCATATGCTAACACCCGTCTCCAAGGCTGCTTGCTATCAAAAGGCTTACCTCTGCTACACTGTACAGCCGGTGCACTGGTGGCTTCCAGTCCAACATATTTATCAACAAGTCGCAATTATTTTGCTTCCATGGATGGCATTGAAATAGGTTCTTTACCCTTTATATGAAAGAGTGTATCTAGATAAAACAAATGAACCTATAGGAAAATTGTCAATTAATGTGTGTAATATATATTCCAAAGGGAGACAGATTACTTGACTCCTTGAAAAGCCAATCTTCCAAGGAGGGTTCCTAGAAGACAAAGACTATTGAGATATAACTTTGTTCACCTCCCTCCCTTCTGAGGTATCCCATTTCCATCAGGAAGGAAATGTCCTCTGAAGGAAGCTCACTAAATCTCTAATCTCTGTGCTACCAAACTGTCCCTCCTTGCTGCTGGAAATAAAGCTCAGTTATGTAGGACCTATCCAAGAGCACCTGCTGGTCCCTCCACTGTCTGTCCCCACAGCACGGCACTAACTCAGCCGTGGCATTTACGAGGTGTTTAATGCACACACACAGCAGTGTGCATGTCCACTGGGGATCAAGGGCAAAACTAAACTAAATGTAGTCAGGAGCTTCCAGGGGCTGGGCAGAGAAGGAGAAGGAGGAGAATAGTCCGAGCAAGCCCCGGGTCGTGTTAGTCACTCGTAGGGAACAGCAGCAGAATTGGATAACTGGAGGAGGAGTGCTTGTGTTTTGGCAGCTGAACTCACTATACCTATATCTCACCCTCTCTCTCTGGCTGTAAATCCCTCTCTGGTGTGGCAGTTTTACCCAGAATTTAATACAGCTTGCCTCCGTGCCTGATGGGCCCAGAGCTCACATGCTAGGGAGATAAGGCATATGTTGAAAATAACTCACTTTGAATGCATGTGTGTGGCCACCATTCTGTTCTAGATGGCTCATTATTTTGCTGCTACATCAATAGATTTTGGCAAGCTTTAACAAACACTGCACTTTGCTCTTTGCCCCTGTGAAGTGTCTATGTGTGACAGGGAACATCCCATGAATGCCCACATCCACACACACTTCAGTCACGGCGCCTTTTGCCATGTAGATCTTTACTTGTGGTTTTTTATTTATATTATGAGCTCCTTTAATAGCATCAGCAGCTACTTTGCTCCTCTTTTCCTGGGTGCCTGGAAACTCCAAGAAGTGTAAAGTTGAGCTCAGCTGCAGCTGAAGTGAGAAGGAGCTTTAGAACCCCAGCTTAATTAGCTACAGAAACCAAGGTAGAACAAGAAAGGATAAAAAAGAAGTACCAAAGGATTGCAGACCTGTGCACTGTGCATCAGGGGAAATAGATTTGTTTATGCCATTAAACGTTCTGCACAAGGGAGGTTTCTGTAAAAAGTAATGTCTTCTGGCAGTGTGGTGGCTCAGGACCTAGCACTGAAAATGAAAAATGAAATGCAGAGGGTTGGAGGCCCAAGAAAGGGGGTCACTGTGAGTTCTCTCCTGTCCTCTCCTGCTTCAAAGGCAGGACAGTCAGCAGCTTCCATTCAGTACTTGATATCTTCGAAGGAGCCTATAAAAAATTCACCCAGTGCAGGAATCTCCAGACTTTCTGAGTTCACAGGCTGTATTTTCCCATTTCCATGTGCTGTTAGAGTGAGCAGACAGGGACATCCCAACAGCGTGATGTCACTCAACGACTTTGTCTGCCACAGAGCAATTGGCTGTGAAATGTCCTCGTGTGAGGGCCAGGGCCTCCTACACCCAAAGCAAACGTGAGCATTGGGGAGTGAGGCAACCACAAAGAACTGGCTGTGGAGCATGGTTCAGGCTGCCAACTCCTGGAGCAAATCAGAGCTGGAGAGATCCTGAGCCAGTTGATGCTACTGGCATAATGTCAGCACCCTCCTGTCAGCATAAAAAGGATTTATCTTGTCTACATGTCCTGGTCCTGACATGCACTCACATTGCCTCCTGCCTCTCTGTGGGTTGGGTTAGCACTAGAGACCCTTCAGAGAGTGCTCTGCCAGGCCTTCACAGGCTTTTGGTAATGAGTCTTTGGATAGTATCGAGTCTTCTTCCTTAGAGACTAAGCCAGAGAATGAAATCACCACTGCATGTTATTCCTTCTGAGAAAGGGCCAACATTACAGATATCCCAACTATGAGCCAAAGTTGGCTCTACTTTTCCACTGCAGCCAGAAATGTGTGCTCAAGCTGTAGATAAAGTTCAAAAGGCCACGCCATCCTGATAGGACTTCCCTACAAAGTTGATAAACATGGTACTGAGCCTATGTAAGAATTCTTTTGCCAGCCATCCTAGCACGCAATGCCAAAGTTACTCAGCTTTACAGCACTCTAGTATCGAGACAACAGATGTGTGTACATGAGACTAGTGTGGCTGATGCTGTCAGATGTCTAGATGTGTGTTCACAATTCAGCTCCACAAGCTCCTAAGAGAAGTAACAATCCCCTTACTCTTTCTTTTACAACCCTTATTCTTCCATTTGCATTTTGTTTTGTTTGGGTTTTGGTTTGGTTTGGTTTTGTTTCAGAAGGTTAGGGAGCCTGTTCCCTCTTCAAAGAAAACATTGGAAATTGCTCACTGTGCTCTTGAAGGCTCTGTCCATCTTCCCAAACTTCCTTGTGGGTTCAGCATTTATGTAACCATTAGCAAGCACCAAATCATGATTGTCTGACAGGACCAAATAATGTTCTCTTGTATTTACTGTTTATAACACCTGCAAAGTATCCTGACTTCTAGGATATCCCTCCCTGGCAAATCTGCTGTATCTGCAGGGATGCAGGCATTGCCCCAGAGCACCTTCTCCTCATGGGTGAGCAAGCTAATGCAGTGACCTCTTACTCTGTGGGACCAGCTGTGTGGGGCTCTGGGCTGAAGGGACCTCGCATATTCCTCAACAACAACTACAGCTGTTCCCTTGTCGAGCAAAAGGTATATTAGGGTGTCTTGTGGCTTTGCTTGTTTGGAAGGGAAAAGGGGGTTTTGAGTTTTCAGAAAAAGTGGGAATACCAGAGGCTTGATACTTTGCCAAACCTGCTTATGAGGTGCCAGTGGCAGTGGTCCCATAAGGACGTCTTGAAAAGTTTTCATGGCCTCTTTGAGATCCTATCTGGTTCCTGTAGGCAGATTTTCTGGGACGTGATTCTGCAGTCTCCCCATGTACACGTGGCATACACAGACATGGTGGTGCGAAGTCACTGCCAGAGCACAGCTTCTCCTGTCCCCAACAGGCTCCTACACTGACATGCAGCTTCCAGCAAAGACAAGGATGTCAGTTCCTAACCATGTTAAAATAGTAATCTCTTCCCCCTCCCACCTTTCTGAAAGAGGTACAGGAGGTATTTTTAAAAGTAGCACTTGTTAACAGTTTTCAAGGATATCAGTTCAACTACTTGATTTGCTCTGCTGCTTTGTTTGCGTGGATGGCTTTTTTTAGAAAAAGATTATGTCAAAACTAGAAGCAAAATATCAACTGTAGAGGCAAGCTGGGTCATACACAGTTGCACTACAAAGAACGTGTTCAGTTACCAGATCTGTTACCTCTATAGGCTCTTCTCTCTACACTGGCTTTCTTTTGATGGTTTATATTTGAAGTGTCCAGTGCTCCATCTTCTAGTGTTTTCTATTGATTTTGCTCTCTTATTCTACTCCTTTATTCTTCTGTCGGTCTTTTCCTTCCATTGTGTTCCTCACTGATCTGAATGAGTTTCATGGGTTACAGCATCCCTGGCCTGCAGGGCAGAGTGGGCTATTTATGTGCACTGAATATCTGCAAAATGGAAGTTCATGTGCTCAGAATAATCTCTTGGATGAAGCACAATAGCCCCAGATTTCTCAGAAACACAAATGTCGTGCCAGCTTGCAAGCTTCAGATTTAAAGCTGGAGTTGTCCTTTCCCAAAATGTAGCAGTGTTCAGAGCTGGGATTATCTCTACATCGGCAGTATAAAAATAAGCAAGCAAGAAAATCAACGCCCCTATGAGTTTAATTTTGAAGTTCTTAAATAGTAGGAATGAAAAATATAGAAGTCTGTCCCTCTGTCTGCCATCATTGCTTTTCATTACCCTATTTTTGAATGAGTCTGACTTTCAGCCTAAAATATGAAATGAAGAGTAGATTTGAGAATGAGATAAGGAACGCATCCTTCTCACAAGTGCCTCTTCTGTCTGTGCTTCTGGTTGGCTTCCAGATTTAGTTTGGCTCTACCTCAGTCTCAAGGGGTGGAGCTTCACACAACTTTGAATCCTGGCAGTGTACGTGTTTACATGTAGCCTATCTGTCTAGCTGCTTTTAGAGCTGGCAGAGTAAAATAAGCTCCTCTGGGGTGTGATTTGTCTTTCTGTGAGGCAGAATCTCACGTGCAGTACTTTGGAGGTGTGTCATACTTTGGGACCCATTTCTGGCAGAGAAAGTCTGGTGATTCAGCCCCAGTGTGGTGGTTTATATTCTATAGCATCCAGAGTTGGCTCCCACTACATCCCTAATGCTCGGGGGGAACCGAGTGCTGTGTGTCTGCAGGTGGACTCTCTTGTGTTTCCTCCATCTGTGTGGACTTCAGGAAAGAGCACTTGGTCTCTGCTTGGCAGTGCAGTAGTGCAGAGGAGAACAGGGTTCTGCTCTGCCAAAGAGCCCCAAAGCTGATGTCTGTGCCCCAGAGGGCACTCGTGTGCTAGTGACAAGGGTGGTGGGTGCATCTGAACTGTGGAAAGGGCTCTTACCTAAACTCCTAAACTTACCAACCATCTAGCTGGTGTTGTTGCACCAAGGCAAGGAGCAGGCTGGAGTGCAACTTGCTGCACTAGGACAAACAACGGTGAGCAAGAAAAGCCTGGACAGCCCCTGCCCATGGTGGCAGGGCTATGCTCCTGGCTGTGCTCAGGCCAGTGAGACTGAAGCTTGCTGGAGTGAAATGGGTGGAGGCGTGGACACAGGCTCCCTGTGGGGAGCTGCTGCGGGTATTTGTGTGGCTGTGCTGTTAAGTGACCAGGCCCTGGGCGGGGCAATGAGAGAGGTAGGTGATTTTTGCCCACTAAAACCTGCCACCTCCATTGAAAATAAGACAAAGGGACAGAGGACTGCTAGGAAATTAAAAAACTGTCAAAATAAGGTGAACCTCTTCACTTCTCTCTCCAGGTCGCTACCCTCAGCAAAACAAAGGCACCTACATCCCAATCGTAGTAGGCAATGTGCTGAAACCTGGTCAGTGGGGAGCCAAGATTATCCACAGGGAAAACAACTCCATTCGGCTGTCCATCATGTCCTCTACCACCTGCATCATTGGGAAGTTCCGCCTGTATGTTGCTGTCTTGACTCCCTTTGGCATCCTTCGGACACGCAGGAATTCAGCAACTGACACTTACATCCTGTTCAATCCCTGGTGCCAGCGTAAGTACCTAGTCAAAGGCTTACACTTTCTGCTGCTGGGCTCATCAGGTTTTAGGAGGGTTGGTCCAGGAAGGGGAGCTTGGTACCAAGGAGGTTGGAGACATGTCAGTTTGGGTCTGGAAAATTTGCAGTAATTCTGCCAAACGTCAAGTCTTTCAGGCTGGGGAATAGCCCTGTGTGAGCAGGGCTCCATGCTGGAAACCAGTGCCTGTGTTTTATCTAAACTCCGCAGTTTTATGAGGCCAAGCCTGTGTCAGCCGGTTCAGGCTGCATTTCTCATAGTAAACATACCCCGAGGCTTTACTCTGACTTGAATAGGCAACAGTGAGAGTCTCCAGTGTGCCTGTATGTGCCTTAAACAAGTCAATATGGGCACATCTTTTTCCAGGATTTGGTGTGGGGCGGGATGTGGCAGCCTCACATACTCTTGACCTACATCTCTAATTGCCACATTGGGGATCGAACATTTGCTGTCAAAATCTTGCCGGACTTCAATGGGAGCTGCTGCTCCTGCACAGGGTGGGTGGAGTCAACTTGCTGTGACATCACTTGTGGTGCCAACCTGCTGCTACATGACATTTGCCCTTTTAACTTCCCCTTTAGTGGTGACTAATTAGCAACGGTGCCCTCTCTGAGGAACAAAACATTTTGCAAATAAGCCTTCTTTTATAATGCAGTGGGTTGAAGAACAATTTATTTTTTAAAAAATCTCTCAGGATCCTTGGAAAAAAATCAGGCTTGACTCTGACAGGGTTTTATTTTACCCAACGAGCTCCAAGTCTGGCTTTCAGGAGAGGGCAAGGAGGACCAGAGAGGTTTGACTCAGCCTTCTGACAGGTTGTAGCACTGTCTCAGCTTCCGACACTTGGAAGGCTCCAAGTATTGCAGTATATTTAGGTCACCAGCTAACTTCAATATTCTCCTGCTACCCTTCCTTCATCTTTCCATTTTTTTTACCACAGTATTCACATCAAATAATCCTGTACCAAACAAGGGCCTTCCTACCAAGTGGCAAGTAAGTTTAGCATTATTAGTAGAGCCCATTATTCAGCTGCACTACTGTCAGTACATGAAATGATTTGTGCTGGATTCATTACTTGCCCCTAGTCTGAGGGAATATAAGCAATGATTAGCTTATGCATTATTTAAGAAGATATAGATTAATGCTGAATAAAGCAGAGTTAGTTAAGTGGGAATAGGAGGGAAGGGCAGGGCCTAAGGCCCTGCCACACTGTGAGATACTTCTGAAAGCAGTGCAAGGTACCTCAGAGCAGCGTGCTAACAGTTTGTTCTGGAGAGTATGCAACAGACAGAGAGGAGTCATTGCCAAAGCTATGACCCACTGTGAGCAGACAAAGCTTCTCAAGGTTTGTTTTGGCACCATCACACTCACAGCTTCAGCCAGCGAGATGCAATTCTCCACCTAAAGGTAGAGCACTACTTGATTTTAGTCCTGGGTGTTGTAACAGCCAGCACGGTGACTCTGCAGTGGCTCAGCACATCTTTGGAAAGGGATAAACGCCAAGGAAAAAGCTTCTTAAATTGCCTCAGTTTGCCTCATGATTAGCAGACAACCAGCTAGGGCTGCATGCAGCCCTAATGTGGAGACAAGATGTGGTGTGTGAGGGGGTCGGCTACCCCACTGTGGTGTGACTGGGACCACACAAGCTGGTGTGCGGTGTCAGAGGGAAAAACGGGAAATCGATCCCTACTTCACACCTCCTTGCCCAGCAATTCTGTGTGCTGACTGATCCACCTTTGTTCATGGCATTTGGACACTTTGCTCTCCTGTGCCCTCCCTGCCTCACACCTGAGCTGAAGGAGTCCAAAAGCCAGCAAGATTAAAACCACAACATGGGAGTAAAGCCACAGGGAGCAAGACATGCAGCAGTTGCCTCCAGTGGCAGGCATTGGCAAGGCTGATGGAAAAAGTCTGCCTTAGGAAAGCAAAAAATAGTCTCTGGGCAGCAAGGACATGCTTTGTGACCCCAGATCCAGAGGAGGCAGCTTGGGGACCACATTTTCCTCTGCAGCTTGTGTTTTCAGGTGTGTCTCAATGGCTTCAGGTCCTGTCCCTTGCTGACTACTGTAGTTTTCATTTCCTGCATGTTTCATTTGAATTTGGATATATTCTCATTTCTTGTTCCTACTTTTACTCCTAGATAGTTTGGGCTAATTGGCTCCTATATCTGTCTTTCCCTCCTTTCCGTGTGTTAGAAAATCAGGGACCGTTTCTTCATGCTTTATCCCCTGGTTGGAAAAGATTTTTCAGTGGAATGACAAAAGGGTAGAAAAACTGAGGTAGTTACAGTGCAGAGAAAACAATAGTTTGAAAATCTTCCAGACTTATTTGCTGGGTTAATAGCTAAGCAGAAAAGCCTGAGTGAAAAGCCTCATTAAAAAGAGAGAAGGCTGATGCCAGGAATGAATGGGGATTGTTATAGCAGGGAGCAGAGTATGGGCTCTAGTGCAGCTTTCGACTCATCATTTTGGAGGAACATCAATATGTCAGTATGAGCTTTTCTTTAAGACAGAGGCATTTGTGCCATTTCTTATTACTCCTTTTCTCGCTATGGCTCAGTTTTGACATATTTTCCCAGGCAGGGATGTTTTTTTTTCCTGCTGCTTCAGAAGTTTGAATACTTTACCAGTCAAGCTACAGAGTACTTTGCTTCCAAAATCATCATATGGTTTTATATATTTTAATCCCTTTAGCTACATTTAAGACTGACAACCAAGAATACTTTATAGACAAAGGGCCTGATTCTGCAAAATTATGTACACCAGCCCCAAACATCTGGGAATTCACCTAACTAGTGGATTGAGATTTCAGTTACTCAGGTGAAATTTTCATTACTTAATGAGCAAGGTAAAGCCTGTGAGGAGAGGCAGGATCCTTTCTTCAGCCAGCTGACATAGTTGGATAAAACAGATGTGCTTTTGGGCATGCAGAGCTCTTTTCAGTTCTGTAACAGACGATACAAACGGCAAGTAGTTAAGGATAACTTCTTGGAATTTAACTAAACTCTTGGCAGTATCAGACTACATGAAAGCGGAGAAGAGCTCCTTTGATCTGGATTCTGTGGGCTCTCTCCAAGGAGCTGTGAGCTCTTTCCAAGCAGGTGCTGAGTCCCTGCAGCTTTCTGCTGGGGACCACTAAGTGTGTATCAGGAAAAGACCTTGTGCTGTCTCCTGTGGCTCTCTCACAGGTGGAGGTGCACAGTGTAGCTAAGTTGCACACCCTGTGGGCTGAGGTGTGCATTTCGCTCACCCAAGCCTCATGCAAAATGTATTACATTTAAGCAATTAAATAGATTGCAACTTTATTGAGTCAGCTGTACATTTCTTCTGCTTAAATGTCCTAATACAGTTTGAGGATTAGTAACGTGTGGTTGACTTTGGACTCCTCTCACATGTTACCAGTCATCCAAATTTGGCCCAATAACATTTTCTTACTTTTATAGGTAGATCTTAAATTAGATTGCTTGTGTCATAGATTCCACATGGGCAAAATTCACACAGAGCTTCATCCTTCTGCTACATTAATGTAGGCAAGTACTAACACTGTTCAAGGCACCATACTGCTCTTGGTCCTGGGTAGAGTGGTTTTTGTAGATAACTACATTTAGCTCTTGCAGCTTGGGGTTTGTCACAGCACTGTCCTCTTCCTAGCATGAGCCCTGGGAGTTCCGTGATTCCAGTGTAAGGCCCAGCCTTACATTCCTGAATTCCTCTGGGAGCACGTTGAAGGGAGGCTGGGAGCTCAGGGCAAGCCTGCTGCTTCCACTTCCACCCGTCTGCTGGTGCTGCTGTGCTCAGCTGTCACTGTCTGCACGAAGAAATGGCTTTTCCAGCTCCACAGGGTTGCTGTGCTGGGGTTGGGGTCCCTCCATTCTGGGTGGAGTCCTCTTATGTTCGTTCACTTTCCGAAATAGAAAGGGTTACTCTGCACTGCTCGTGTCTTTAACAAGGGATTCCTTGCCTGCAATGCTGTCTTCACATGAAGTGTATTTTCACCTTACCCAACTTCAAACAGAGTAGCATAGAAGCTAATTTGCTTCTTTGTAGCATTGCTGGTGTCCTAGTAAATTCTCAGGATAAAAGAAGTGAGTAAAAAAACTCCGGAACTGCTAGAGAAAAAGAGCAAACAAACCCAGCACATTTCTGTGGAATTCTTCCATTTGTCAGATGTGAGCCTCCACTTGCACAGAATAATTAGGAATTGCATTATGTAGAGCATGCTTAGCATCAAAGTAGTCACAAATGCCTCATATTTTCTTCTAAACAGTCTCAAGGGTAGTGAAAGCTGTCAAAAATCAAAGCAGCTGGCTTCTCTGTGAAACACAGAAGACCTTTTTACCTTATCAAAAACACAAATATTTAAAATAATCGACAGAGAAGTTAATCGATTTTCATCTGATTTAGCAAAGATCATGCAGTCTCAAAATAACATAAGCATCTCAATTGATACCAACAAGATCAATGTTGATATTTTTAATCCCCAAAAGAAAACAACAGCTGTCAAGAAGGCATATGCACACACTTCACTGAATGTGTAACTGCACAGAAGAAGGTGTGAATTCTCCTTCTTTAAATGAACTCTCTGTACTATTTGTACAGATGGACTTTAATAAAATCCAAAGCTCAGTGAGAGAATGCAGATAATTGTTCAATGAGTAAATCAGGCAAATCCAGCCTAATGAACCAGAGCCTAGATGATCTGTAACATCTGCGATATTTTAAGTGGGATGTTCTGCAGAACTTGTTGGACCACAAAAAAGTCATGTAATATACAGTTTCATGAGAGTCCCTGATTGCATAAATGGCTGCAGCCGTTTCATTCACTGTGAAGTTTTAACAATTCTTTTTCACCTCATAGCCTCTGAATATAGCAATGATCATCCAGTTTGTACCTGGGTGCATGTTGACTAGGTCATGGGTAGTGAAAAGCTTATAAAGAAACTTCTTAATGCCCTAGCCTTTAGAAGCCAGGTGAATATCACCACCCTGCTAGATACAAGAGTGGGTCTCAGACCTGTCTGCTTTAGGTAAAACTCCATAAAACCTGCTGTTCCTGTGCTTGCTTCAAGTTGTACTTAGTCATCAGAGCCTGTACAGCAGCTGCCACAAAGCATAATGGCAAGCACTCATCTCCTCAAATGCAATACAGGCTTCTTGTATTTAACCCCTGCTTCTCTATCATCCTTCGCTCACCAGTGTGGAGGTCATTATGTTACATATCTATGCATAATCCCATATATATGTGTGGTCATAGTAATATAAATCTAACTTCAAGAAAAACAAAACTTCCAGAAGGGTCAGGTGTGTATATTGGCAAAGCCCTTCACCTAGCTGAGGCCAATGTGAGTCTCACCACTGAATTTTTTTGGTGGGCTCACCAAAAGATTTAGCTTATTTTCAGCCAAATCGCTGACATGGACAAATGAAGTAGCTTTTGAGGATGAGGTTTAACAGAGAGTGCAAATCTGATTTGCATTTCAACAAAATACAATGAATCAATAGGCTTTTAAAAGTTAAATGGTCCTCTAGTAATTTGTAGTGGGGTGCTGAAGAAATCTACTATGACAGTAGTGAGTGGTAGTTTTGTACTGGCTCATATCACATCATCAGAAGTTATTGCTTCCCTTTAATTTGCTGTCTGGTACCATGTTACTGATTTCCTCAAATTAATTAATTCCCATGCTATTAACTGTTAAGGTGCATCTCTTAGTCTCAAAATACAAGCATGGAAAGATATCTTCAACTATTCTAGCATCACAGCATCATGACCTGCTTCGTACTTACCTGTGAATGTCTGAATAGTTTCATGTCATTCAGGGCTCCTCATGAATGTTAATAATGAGTTGTTTACATATGTAAATCATGTTTTTAAGTCAAGTGTCCTTGCATATGCTCTTGATTTTTGATATAAGTCCAATCTAGAATGTACCCTTTGTATATGTTTTGATAAAGATCTTGTCCAATTACTTCCAGTTCTCACTTAGACATTTGAATTTCTTCTCATATGACCTGGTCAGTCATACTGATACTCCAGTCAATAACTAATGTACAGAAAAGGCAATCAAACCTTTCTCTTAATACGTTATAAAAGCTGTATTCCATTTTTTTAATGCGCTACGGATTTTTCTTTAGATCTCTTGACCTGAGCTGTTTTCCATTAACATTAATAGGTTTGAAATTGTTCTTTGATCTGTTTGTACAGATGCAGAATTGCATCATGGTGCTCCAACTTTTAAATTAGTTGTACACAGTAATCATGAAATTCTTGATAAGATGTGACATTTTAATCATACTTTACAGATCCTGAGAAAACAGGCAGGAGCTGTCAGCATTTTTCCATCTTGCATGTTTTTAAGTTGTGTACCATATTCCTCACTATGGTCACTACCTCCTTATTCCCGTACTCTGTTGAAGCAAGGAATGCTTTGTTTGATGGAAGAGGGGTACTTTTCATCGGAGATGACTGTATTATATGCTAAGAAGTTTTATCTGTCCTATATGAAAATTAAACACTTGTGCTAACATTTATTTTTTGGTAAACTAATGCAGTGGATGCCGTGTATCTGGATGATGAGAAAGAAAGGGAAGAATATGTCCTGAATGACGTTGGTATTGTATTCCATGGAAACGTTGAAGATATAAAATCAAGAAGCTGGAGTTACGGTCAGGTGAGCTGGTTAGATCTTCTCTGGCTGCTCCCGGTAGGACAGCAAATGAGTTTAATTGACACCAGACTGTGGTTGAGACTGTGGGCTCTGGAATGCATTATTGGTTTCTCCTTCAGAAAGATAAGGGGTATCATTTTAAAATTGTATGAACTGGGTATATGCCTAATACAGAAAAGCAATGCTATAATAGCTGATATTTAAAGACCTTGTTTCAGGGGCATATTTAGGATACTAAGAGGCTGCCTGTTGGAAGTTATAATCATTAGCTGAGGTTTCCACAGGGCAGAGGTATTTCTGCTGCTGCATTATTGCTGCTTCAGGATCAAATCAATTTGTGAAAAGTAGAGTTGTTTGTTTGGGTTTTTTTCATTTTTCAACAACAGGTTGTATTGCTTTTTGACTTTTCTTTTTAGTTTTAGCAACTTGGTGGAAATAATTCTGATCTTCTTGGGGGTCAGATAGTCACAAGTTTCCTATGAAAAACTAGTATTTAGTCCCAAAATTTTAAATTCTGGGGAATCTCTCCCTTTTCTGCCTGGACCTGATGACATCAGTCTCCAGTGGCTTCTTGCAGTCTGGGGGAGACACCCTCCACTAGGCTGGAGTGGGGTATTGGTGTGCCCTCAATAACATAGAATCATAGAATACTTTGGATTGGAAGGGATTTTTAAAGATCATATGGTTCCACCACCCCAGCATGGACATGGATGCCTTCCACTAGACCAGGTGCTCAGAGCCCTGTCCAACCTGGCCTGGAACACTTCCAGGGATGGGCCATCCATGACTTTGTCTGAGCAACCTGTTCCAGGAATTTACCACCTGCATTGTAAAACTCTACTTCTTAACATGTAATCTAAGCCAACCCTCTTTTAGTTTAAAACCACTACCCCTTGTCTTAGACTTATTACTTGCCTATTTTACCTCAACCTTTTTGTAAGCATTAACCAGCTTTAAAATCCCCATGGGATGGAAGAGTTAATTCATTGCGTTAGAATGGGAAAAAGGCCTTGCCAAGCAGAATCAAAATGACAGCAAAGCTAAAATCCTGGCTGTCACTCAGAGGGGCTCCAATGGACAGATATTGGACATGGTGAACTCACCTCCTGGGTTTTCACAACAGCACAATTAAGAAGGTACTGAAGTATTTCATTGCTACTCTGATGATGGATCCATTCAGTTTTTGTGGTACCTCCCTAGCACAGCCTTGCTGTAGGGGCCTTCCTTTCTCTCCCTCAGCTAAACACAACCTCAAAGCCTGAGCTGGATGGATTGCCAGTGTGCTTGCCCTGGAGAGCTCTTTGAACTCACATCTCTCTTGTTTCCTTATTTAAGGGTACAATTTCATCATTTTTTCCTGCGGCAGCACTGCCTTAGGGAGTTCCTGCCTCTGCACCATCCCTTTGGCTGTGTCAGTACTGTTGTTTGCAGGGTCTGACTGGTTTCCTGACTGAGATAAAAACAACCCTTAAATAAGGAACGGGGAAGAAATTCCATAAGCTGATGGTGCCTCTGATATAAGAGATGTGGAACCAGATCCTGAGGCCAAAGCTGGGCATGCATTTAAGCTGACCAAAAATGCCCCCTCCTGGCCCTTCTTTCCCCCTGCAAGTGCTTTTGCAGCTGTGCAGTGACTCAGACTGGAGAGCTGATCTAGCTGAATAAGCATCTCCTTGATTTTTTTTCCCCCTGGGTTATTTCTTGGGCTTGTTCTGTTCCTAGATTTGGGATTCAGTCTGTGACAGATGCAAGGTGGAGGGAGAGAGGGGAATAAGTGACTGGAGGTGGAAAGTGCTGCTTAAACCAGATGCTGGATTTATGTCCTAAGATGCTAAATTTATGGCCTATGGTGGCTTGGCCTGAGGTGCTTATATTCTGCAAATCTGGCATCTTCCTGACACAAACACCAGCCTCCCTTGAGAAAATGCATTATTTATTTGGTTTTTCCAGGAGGTGGCTCTGTCTGGGAGGTTAGGGCCTTTCCATAGTCCTTTGTCGTGTACTTTCATTCCTGTGTTGACTGAAATCAGAGGACCTGATTTCCACCCTGTGCTGTGGTGCACCTTATTCTATTGGTTGCCCATGTGAAAGCTGAGTGTGGCAGATGCATCTCAGCAGGCCCAGGCCAAGAGCTTTAATGGAATTGATAATTTTGTATGGGTTTAACAGACATGTCAATCTGCAAAGGAACAGAGAAATGTTCTTCTAGTTCCCTTACTTTCAGTGAAATGGAGCACAGGATGTTCCTGATCTTACCCTGTCCATTTCCAACCATTAAAGACACATTTTTGGCAATCCTAGATGTTAGGAATAAGAGCATTGCTGTGAGTAAACATACTAGCAGCAAGGCCTATATTATGAATATATCATGCAAGTATGCTTTTTATATTTATGATTTATAGCCCTTTACAATGTGTAAGTAAAAAGCACAAGGCCACACAGAGTCGTAGAGATGAAAGGTATATGGTCATACACAAAAATGCAGGTAGATTGCATGGTAATGTTCTTAGGCCAAAAATTTGCTTAGGACAATGACAGCTGGAAACTTCAACTCAGGTAGCAAATTAAAAAGGAGCATAGAGTTCAAAACTGGGTTACTAGTGGGAGATAGTTCTCAGAGCTGCTGTCTGTAATGAGAAGCATCAATGCAAGAGGAGGAAAGGCAAGAAACATGGACAGAGGAAGAAAAAACAGCAGAACAGTTGAAACATGGCTGCAGTGAATGAGGATGGAGGTGTTCCTTGTGACATGACTGCGATCCCTGCTAAGAAACTGTAAAAGGCAGTTGCTCAGAAAATTCCATGGAGGATTCAGGGGAAATTTGGCTTTGGAAGACATCTAGGCACATAGGAATGCTCTAGCTGAAAAATGTCAGAAGTTGGATGCTATACTGATCATTTAATGTTGATTTTTGGTTTTGTGAGAAAAATAAAATAAAACAGGTGGGCATAGAGTTCTGTTGCCACTGTGACTTCTCTCGTGTCCACACATTGATCTGCTTTAGCTTGGAATCCCACTGTGCCCATGTAATTCTACAGCACATGAATTTGGTCAAGTCAGACCACAGGCAACATGAGATCATGTCTGCCTGCAACTGACTGTGAGAAACACAGCCTTGAGTCAACCAGTGCAAAAAGTGATACAGCCCCTCTTACTTTGGTTTAAATGGAAGGTCATCGATTAGAAACAGGTTAGCACGCAGGAGGATGCCTGGGACAGCTATGTGTGCTGCTCTGTAACACAAGGCACATCTGTGTGCACTTCCTGCCTTATTTTCCACCTGCATTTTTTCCCACGTGGTTTTGCCAAAGTTCCTTGCTCCTGAAATAGGTTTATTTTCATTTCAGCTTTGGTGGAGCAGGCAGTGACTGTGGCTGGATCAGGTTCACTCACCTATCCTATCTGCCTACTACTGCTCTGGTTCCTCTGATATTTCAGAGATGTTCAGCATTATAACTGCTATTTTTCTATTCCACTTCCCTCTAGATAGGATTTTCTTGCCAAGAACGAAGGCAGAAAACTGATTTAGTTTGTTTTAAGATTATTTAAATCCCTGAATAGTCAAGAAGGGCAAAACTGGCCTTAGTGTTAAGGCTACTCTGCATCCTACACTACTGCAACAGTGTAAGCCAGCTAGCCCTTGCAGCTTGTCCTCTCTCTTCCCTATTAGTCCAGTTACTTCACAAGCATTCATGTCACTTTGTGAATGCTAAGGTGGAAGGCAACAACCCTGATAGCAATTTGTTTCCTCTTTATTCTTTCTGTATACAGTGGCAAGATTGACAGTGTCTCATAAACTGTAGATGAGAGAAGCTTAATTTGCAGGGTAAACTTCTTATTGATCTAACCCAGGTCTGATTACTTGAAGTGCAGAAAGCAGATTTTGATCCTGGTAAAAGATTGTTGTGCCAGACCAGAAGAAAAGGGAATTTGGACCAGAAAGGACAGCTGTGAGGCCCCAGAGTTTACATTTTCTGTTGTGAGGACTCTCCTTGGGAAGGAGGGTCTCCACAGCACAGTCATTCACCTGACATTCTTTGCGTCACATGCCAGTGGAGTGGACTGGGATGTGCAATTATTCAGCTTCCCAGGAATGATAAAATACCAGTAGTAGGTCTCTGAGAAACACTGAGAAACACTGATTCCTGTTTCCCTATTCCCAAACACCATGAATTCAGTTATGCTCGGACTATAAAGTGATCATTACTGAATGCCTGCTCCAGAGAAAGTAATTCAGTGCAAGTGTGGGTGATAATGAGAGAGGTGTGCTGCCTTGGAGGACGTTTGCTGAATAGGATCCATATGCCACTGGTACCCTCAAGGCAGAGCCAAAGGACTTCTGTTGGCCAGGAAATGGCTGGAGATGGTGAAACACGATGATGCTTCCCCTTTCTTAGCTTATGCCAGAGCTCTGCTATTGCCTAGGATGTCACTTCTATCCCTCCCATCTTCCCTGCTGTTTCAGCAGCAGTCTTTACTCTTTGGGGCTTCCTTTTTAGCTCTCTGCTCTCACTCTTCATTCTCCTCTCCCCAGAATGCCAAAGCAGCCATTTAATCTGGGGTCTTGCTCACTTTCTTCAGGAGGCAAAATTCAGGACAGCTTTATCTGCCAAGGAGCCCTAAACCAGGATGGAGAGAGTTAGGAAATCAATCCAGTTCTAGTAGCAGCTTGAGAGCAAAAATCCTATTAGCATGAATCATATCTTTCAGGATGCAAGCATAGAACATAAAACCTAACACCATGGAGTTTCTGTCACAGCCTTGAATGTTAATATAAGTTTGTGTGTATCTAGGAGGTATTTGTTTTATTGTTGTGCATTTCCCTGTCTCCTACCATTTTCCAGGGGACAGAGGTATTTTCCTTTGCTATGCAGTTTCTCCTAAGGAAAATGAAATACATTGCAGGGCAAGTTCTGTGACAAATGGTTTCTGGTCTATTTAGGCACCTCTGCCCTCAATTCATTCTTGTGCTTGTTCATGCTAGATTGAAAAAAAATGTATATTTTCACTCTATTTTTGAAGAAGACTACTTTAGGTCACTTGGCATTTTTGATGTCTAAGTTTTGTAGACCAGGATTAATCTATATAATAAGCTTCTGGCTTGTCAATTTTAAACAGATTTTAAAAATAACTTTGAAATACAAGTGTCTTCAAATTACCACTGGCAAACCACTTATTGTTCAAATTCCCAGCAATGCACTGGCTGTGTCGGAGAAGTTCTGAAATTAGCAGGTCTGGAATCTGTGAAGGACATAAAGTCCTTTGCAAGTAGATAAGCTTCTTGTAGTTATTATTATAATATCCTCCTGTTATATACTTGTTAGCACTTAAAATTTCATGTCCTGTCAGATAGTCTGTGTTGTCATTTCAACCTTCTGGAAACTGGACTGAGATTGAATTGAAAATTACACTCTCTTCCCTCACAGCCTCTCACATTTTTATTTTTTTTCCCCACACATGGGTGATTATTCCAGAAGAAAATTTCTATTGTTAAACACAGAGCTTTGATGTGACCAGCTAATTTTGAAACTGATCAGCAATTAGAACAACAGGGAAAAATAGCTTTGCCTGTTCTTTCCAGAATAAAAAGATACTCAAATATTCCTCTGTGTCCCTTTTTATTTTCTTTTATTTTAGTTTGAAGAAAACGTTCTGGATGCTTGCCTGTTCCTGATGGACAAGGCAGAACTGGAGCTCTCTGGTCGTGGAAACCCAATCAAAATCAGCCGTGTTGCCTCAGCAGTGGTATGTAATGGATGCCTAATATGTGTCAGAAGGGACTCCTAAATCAAAGCCAGGCTGATTTAACTGGCCCTTGTGCCCTGATGTGCTCTCTACAACACACAAAGATCAGTTGTCCATTCCGACAATTGTCCATTCTGGGGTCTGACATTTCATTTCTCTCCACTAAAGTTCAAGCAACTTCTGTTGGCTCATCGCCTTGTCCTGAGAATGGTGCCTCGCTGATGGGAAAGCCACTTTTAGACATTGCACTCTGGGCATAAGCATTTCTTATGTGACAATGTGCTCATTTTCCAGTAACTGATATAATTGAGAAAGCTACTTCTGCTATGGATAATACAGTGGCATGATGGGTGGAATTTTGGATGGGGAACTGAGGGACTTTATGTGGACTCCAGTGCTAACCTCAATGGGGTCTTAGAACACTGCAATGGTGCGTGTTGTTGTGCCTGATCCAAGCTCCAAATGACCTAATCAGGCTGAGAACAGTTACGTAAGCGGGCTGCTTTGGCCCCAGAGAAAGCACTGTGGGAATTGTCCTCTCCAGCATGAGGTCCACAAAACATACCCCACTCAGAATGAAAGCACCTAAAATAACCAAGGAGAAGACTTTCCAGACCTCCATTCTTTCCAGTTGCTAGGCACCAGGAATCATGCCATGGATGCAAGAGCAGTCTCATCCCTAATATTGGAGATGCTAGACTCATCCAGGATGTGGAAGACAGAGGCTGAGTCCTCTCTTTTGCCTTATTAGAGGCCTGAACTGATGCTTTCTGCTTCCCAGAATAATACTCTAGTCATTGAGCTAGAGTAATTAGATGTTCTCCCGAGCCAGCTACTAAAATAGACTGTCCACAAAACATGGCTGCTGGAGATAGATGGTCCTTTAACCCATTTGTTATAGCATTTGCCCAGGCTTTAAGAAAATGAGCTCTTTGTCTTAGATGACATTGAAGTGGGATCTCCAGCCTCTCAATCTTGCATGTTAAATAGAATAGCTTCAGAAAGAAGTATTGAGAACATCTCTACTTCTCTCTGTCTTTTAACATTTCAGTTAGTTCTTTCACCCCAGACATCAGAAATACAGCTTTGGACCTTTGAATAGAAGAAAGAATCAAATGTGGTTTCCTCATTCCTGAGCTAGTAGATGTAAATGTCCCTCATGTAAGGACTATGAAAGCCCCCAGGACAGAACAGCACAAAGTTCATTAATCCAAATAGGGCTTGGATATTGCTTAGGTTGTGAGCCACTCAAACGTTTTAGAGAGGTGGAGGAGTTCACCATTGGAAATCCAGGACTCAATAGACTTTAGCCCTAATCTGCAGAATTAGGCCATAACTGGGTAGAGGGTTTGGTCATTGAAATCTGGAGCTGAGTAAGAAGTCAGAAAGAGGTTCTGAAGTCCCACCTGTGTTCCTTAACCCCATTCTTCCTCAAGTTGAAATGTGATAGAGCTGAGCTAGCCTGAGGACATGCCTCTCATGCTGGAATCCTTCTGAGGCTTTCTGGCATGGCAGAGCAGGTAGAGTCCCTCTCTTCTTCCACTCATTCCACTCAGTTAGAGTAGAGCCTGAAGATCAACATGCTGTCCTGTCCTTGAAGTGATTCTTTTCTTGGCATGTTTCCTACACCAGTGAGATGGGCACAACCTCTTAACCCTTTGGTTATGACTCTGAATACTTATCCCTGTTCAGTCCTAGAGTTCACAGGAAGTCGATTTTCTAATTATAAAACAGTAGTTAATGCAGCCAAAAGCTTTTAAATGAGAACTGTGATTTATTTGGCTGGCATGTAGCTGTTCCACATTAGCATAATTAAAAGGTACAGAGTGAATGAGCTTTTTGCACAGCCTCAACTGGCTTGGTTCAAATTGCAGCTAGGAGATGTATTGCTCGTTAATGCCTATCAGTATAGCCATTAGTCAGCAAAACTCTTTGCTTTGTCTAATCTTACCAGAGGAAAACTTACACAGCAAATTCCTTCTCGTTTTCATGTGTGCCAGACCGAAGAAATTAGTTTCTGCTCTAAAAATAGCAGTAGACCGGCTCTCCTCTCAATCTGCTGTAAATCAGGAGTGAATTTATTAACATCTCTGGACTGATATGGACAGAAGAACAGATGATGGAAAGAATACAGCTTAATATTTTTGAGGCTTGCTTATCAGTGTATATCTGATTATGTTTATTAAAAATACATAGCAGTAGGCATGTTTAATGTTAATAAAACCTATTAACTGGCAACATGGATACTCAGTGTGGTGATTTAATTTCAGATTTATTTTTAAGTGTCTGACCTTCATTCAGAATTGTTCAGTGATGGAGAATCCATGGCCCTTAACAAGATTGTCCTATTTATCCCCTACCTTCAAAATGAAACACTTCTATCTTACTTTCTAACCTAAACTTGGCTATATTCACTCTGTCCCATCCTATCAGTCTGCTGAGTTAAAGAGCTCTTTATTATTCAGTCTCTGACATCCCTAATGCTCATTTCCTTTGATTTTAGATTAACTCCAGAGATGAAAATGGTGTGATTGCTGGATCCTGGAACAATACATATGATTATGGTGTTGCACCTTCAGCCTGGACGGGAAGTGTGGACATTCTCTTGGAGTATTACAGTTCTAAGCAACCTGTCCGATATGGCCAGTGCTGGGTCTTCGCTGGTGTCTTCAACACATGTAGGTATCAGTAAGAAAAGCTCCGAGCTGCTATGTGGCTCCTGCTTAGCAGGGTTGTTAGGTAAACTTATCTAAAATACTTCCTAACTCTGTGCTGTTCAGGACTAAATAGTAGAGATACTTAAAAATACATGGCTAAGATAGATGGTCTTTAAATAAACTTCTGGTGTGTCCTTCAGGTCAGCTGCTATTCCACACAGATCTGTTAACTATTTATTGGTTGAGTGAAATGTATTCAGTGACTCACGAGGGTAAGTTTGTGAGAGAGAAAGTTGAGTCCTTCAGCACAGTCCACATTGCTGTCAAGAATTCTTAGATGGACAGGGTGCTTGTCATCTAGACCTAAAATATTAAATTACTACCCAATATGGAATATGTGATCGTGTTTCTGCTCCAGAAAGGCCAAATCTCACCTCCTGAAGATTGCTTCTAGGAAAATTGAGGCGCACTGTCCCTTCACCTGTTTACCGAGCACTGTTAACATTTTATATGGAGTTTATGAGCCAGAAGAATGGAGAAAATGATGGCCTAGTTTGTGAATTATCTAGCTCTACAAAGTTAAGTCTAAACACATTTGGTCAAACAAGAGTTCCAGTGTTGCAGCAGAGTGTTGCAGGTCATAAAAAACAGTAGGGAAAGCAGCACTGGGTTGGTCCCATATTTTGACTGTCTAGCACTTTCTAGCAACACCATCTGCTGATACACAGGAACATACTTTGTGGCCTCCTCTGGACTTGCTCCAACAGGTCCATGTCCTTCCTGTGCTGGGGATCCCAGAGCTGGATGCAGCACTGCAGGTGGGGTCTCAGGAGAGAAGAGCAGAGGAGAAGAAACCCCTCCCTTGGCCTGCTGGCCACGCTGCTTTTGATGCAGCCCAGGATACAATTGGCTCTCTGGGCAGTGAGCACACGTTGCCTGGTTATGTTAAGCCTCTTGTCAGTCAGCACCCTGAAGTCTTTCTCCCCAGGGTTGCTCTCAATTGCTTCTTCCCCAGCCTGTTTTTGTGCTTTGCCTTGACCCGTGTGCAGGACTTTGCACTTGGCTTTGTTGAACCTCATGAGGTTTGCACAGTCCCACCTCTCCAGCCTGTCCAGTTCCTCTGGATGCCATCCCTTCCCTCCAGTGTGTCAACTGCAGCACACAGCTCAGTGTTGTCAGTGAACCTGCTGAGGGTGCCCTTGATCCACTGTCCATGTCACTGACAAAGATATTGAACAGCATCAACACCTGAGGAGTGCCACTCGTCACTGGTCATTGACCACTAGACAGCAAGTCTTTGAGTGCAATCATCCAGCCAATTCTTTATCCACCAGTTGGTCCATCCATCAAATCTGCGTCTCTCCAATTTAGAGACAAGGGTGTTGTATGGGACATTGTCAAATGTTTTGTGCAAGTTCAGATTCTTTCATATATCTAGAGAGGTTTCTTTTTTGATTTGGGAAGGTGCTGGCAAGTGCTTTGTCCTTCAACACATGAAATGTTTCATTTTATTCCTGGTGCAGTGGGATAATGAGCAATCACCCATATCCAAAGAACCTGGGTGACATCTACTTCCTTCACTGCCTGAGGCTGCGTGGTCTCTACTTGGTGCTCCTCAGCCTCTGCATGGCACAATAGGTTCAAAAAAGTGTATACAAATGTTTCTTATGGATGCAATTCCTCGCAGTGGATTCCATGGGCTGCTTTGTCTTCTCAGCCCGTTGCCTTATCTGGATTTCTCTAGATCACAGACAGACACACACACACCAGTTCTTCCACCTTCCCCCTGCACTTGCCCTGAATCACCACTATCCAATATTTTGCCTGCAGGCCTCTGTAAAACTGGGGCGATGCAGCAGAGGCCCGGAGCCTGCTGTGTTAAAGGGAGAGGCGTATTTATCTGGGGCAAAACTAGACTTGGTTTGCTGACTAAGTTAGTCAAGTCAGAGGCCTGGCACTTGGCACTGCTGCCAAGATTGCCGAAGTAAAGTTTGTTGAGCGTTATGAAATGAAAATATTGTCCATATTGTCCAGTGGCTGACCTGATCATAGCCACTGACACATCCAGCTGCTGACCAATGCACAGAGGACAGTGAAGCTCCAAACAATGTGCAACTATCAGGGTTGTTTTGAGGTGTTTTTGCGTCTCTCTCAGCTGTCAGTGTTTTATCATTGTGACCAGTCCAGCTTTCCAAGGTTACTATATTGTACACTCCAGGTACTCATCTGTTAAAAATGCAAAAACATTCCAAAAAATGGTCATTAATCTTGAAATTGTCAGACAAATTATTTCCAATGAGCCCTGATGGCTCATGTGCTGGAAGCCTGGGAGGGCACTTGAATTAAGTTTAATCAATAGGTACATATGGTATTGGATGCATCCAGGTAATTTGTCATCCAGGAACTTGAAATGAATGTGCAGTGTTACACTTCATTGGGAGTCACAGTAGTGACAGTAATGAATATACAAAACGCAGCAGTAGCAGCAGGGCTGTTCAACTCTGCAGCACTGGAATTATTTTTAAGTAGGATTTTCGATAAAAACCTTTTCCCTTAAAAAACCCACAAAAAAACCCACAAAAACCCCCACAAAAAATCCACCCCAAATCAAAAACCACCACCACCACCACAAACCAACAAAAAAACCACCCCCCCGCAAAAAAAACCAAACCAAAACAAAAAACCAACCACAAAAAGACCCCACACAACCAAAAAAACCCTCAAAAACTCAAAACAAACCAAACCCTACCAACCACCAAAAAACCCTCACCCTCTGTTTTCTGCTGTACCATGTTGGCTCCTAAATTGAAAGCCAGGAACTTTTTTTGGCTGAGACAAAAAAATGTCATCTGGAGTAGCTGAGATGATGTGTCACCCCACAGACCCACTCCCCTAACCCGGGGGCGTGCTCCATGCCTATTTGTCTGCCAGGGTACATGACAAACACAGAAGCCTATTGATGCGCTCTCACAGACTACAGACATAGCTTTAGCATTTCCACAGTTTTTCCACATTTCTTAAATTTACCACTTGTCAAATGGTGAGAAGGGTCATCAGTGCTTTATTGTGATGGTGAGAGGGCTAGGGGCTTTTTTTTTGGTCCTCCTTTTAAGGTCTTTTATTGGGAGGGTCTATTGATTCCAAAATGCTATTACTTAGCAGGCAATATGAATTGTGTAGTGCATTTTATTCAGATTCTCAAACCTTGTCATTTCAGTTCCAAATAATGCAGCTTTCCCCCATTGTTAGCAATAGTTTTCTGCTTTATTCTTTGTGTTCTCCAGATCCCTTCTGACAGCAGACATCAAACAGGAAAACTCCAAATCAATCAAAAGGAGATACTTTTTAGTATTTTTCTTTTTAGCATAGTCTCATAATTCTCCTGAGTTACTGATACTAAGAGACTTAATATGTTGTGTATTTCTTGCAAGATCTAATTTCTTTTTCTTTGTATCACATTTGGTCATGCAGCTGACCCACTGCACTCAGGTTTGACCTGAAATTCTGCAGTGTGGTCAGTATGAAAAGCTGCTTTAAAACTATTGGTAATCAGATGCTTTGGTTATAACCATTGTACCATTACATGTTTTTATGCTCATCATTTTGGGACCAAATAAAACATTTTGCATGTGCAATACAAAAACAGATAGGAAAAATTATTTGGGTAGATTTGACTGAGTTTTTCCATTTTGTTCTAGTTATTAATATTTCTGTCCTCTCATCCTGTCATCCATGAACGCAGTCTTCATATTTGTCCTTCTCAGCATACTTCTGTCTTTGCCACAGTTCTGAGATGCTTGGGGATACCTGCAAGACTCATTACCAACTATTCTTCTGCCCATGATAACAATGCCAATTTACGGCTGGACTTCTTTCTGGATGATGAAGGAAAAGTGGACACCAGACTTACAAAAGATTCTGTCTGGTGAGTTCTCCTGGAAAATGCCTTTAATGTGTCAATGATAAAAGGAGTAAAAACCATTATGGCAATGCCTATGTTGTATTTATTCCTCTGTGCATTGAAGGACACTGCTGGCTGATGTGAAACAGAATGAATGGATTGTTGGTAGGCTGACTAATATGAAGCCCTTGTTGTGTAAACAGGCAAACCCTGGGGGATCCTGCTATTAATGTTACCATACAGTGCACATTTAAGCATTCTGAGAGCTGGAATGGGCTTGTGCTCCTTAGGGACAAGCTGTTTCTAAAAATGGAAGGGGATAGAACGGGCACTTCCATTCTTCTGAAGCCAGGCTCCAAGGGGTACCTCAATATCTATGGAAAAGCACCCTTCATGATTGCTTGTGCCCAGTTTCCACATTTGTAGACTGGTTTTACTTTGTGTGCACCAAGTCATTGTTGCAAAAAGGTGCTTTCCAAAATAACCCCAGTTCAGCTGAAAAACAAGTCAAGGTATCATACAAGATGCTGAAATGCTATCACCGGATTTATAGAATGAAAACTCCCTAGGGCCGAGAGAAGGAGTTTACACATTCTTTTTGAGAAGGCAGTCCTCTAACTGGCACTTCAAACTCTTACTGTCTTCTGTCTGACAGGAGAAGTATAGCATGTATTGATTATATGCTCTGTGTGGGGTATTGGCCCTCAAGCTTCTCCTCGTCAGAGTGAGGCAGTGAATGTGACCTCTACATTCCTATATTCAGGAGTTGCTTGTCCTATTCAATGTTAATATACCTGACTTGTGTCAATGATATCTTCAACTCATTAGCATAGCAGCTCATCGGCGTGTTTCATTAATAACTTAATCTTTGGAAGTCTTTGTAGTAAAAACTGTAATAAACCCACTACATGGTGGAGGAAATGACTGAACCTGTTGCTGTGACATCTTTTATGTGATTTCCATAACCAAGAGAAAATCTAAGGAAAGCAGGTTCATTTACGTGTGACTCTTATGTGACAGCATCACAGAGTAGTTGAGACTAGAAGGGACCCCTGAAAGCCCTCCAACCCTCCTGCTCAAAGCACAGTCAGCTAGAGCAGGTTGCTCAGGTCTGTGTCCAGTTGGGCTTTGAATACCTCTGAGGATGGACACCCCACAACCTCTCTGGGAAGCTTGTGCGTGTGCTCAGCCATTTCCACCATAAAAAAAAAGTTTCCTCATCCCCAGACAGATTTTTCTGTGTTTCAGTATGTGTCCATTGCTTCTTGTCCTGTCCTTGGGCTACTGAGAAGAGTCTGGCTCTGTCTTCTTTCCCTCAACTCACTAATCAATTTGATTTCCCTCAAACCCCTAATTTATACACAAGGATAAGATCCTACTGAGTCTTCCCATCTTCAGACTGAACAGTCCCAGCTGCCTTAGTTTCTCCTGGTGTACAGTCTGTGTTGTATCAGCCATTCCTTACAGTTTTCTATATCAGCAAACTTGCTGAGTGTACAGCAGGTCTCATAATCCCGGTCATTAATGAAGCTCTTAAATGGTGTCAGACCCAGTATTGACCCCTGGGGTACACAACTAATGACTAAGCTCCAGCTGGGGAGATCACTGCTGATCACAGCCCTCTGATCCCAGTGATTCAGCCAGTTTTCAATATATCTTGCTGTCCACTTGTCTAGTCTATACTTCAGTGGTTTGTCTGTGAGGATGTTCTGGGAGATGACGCTAAAGTCAAAAGGACCAACCCCCACACACTGGTCTCCCCTTTGTCCTTTCTGTCACTCATTTCATCAGAGAAGGCTCTCAGGTTTGTCAGGCACAGCTGGCAGCTTGTAAATCCATGCTGACTATTGCCAGTCACCTAGTCCTTAATATGTTTGGAAATATTTTCCAGAAGAACTTGCTCTATAACCTTCCTAGAGATCAAAGTGAAGCTGACAAGTCTGTCTCTCCCTGGATACTCCTTTTCTCTCTTGAAGAATAGAGTAATATTTGATTTCTTCCAGTCTGCAGGAACTTCTCCAATTACCACGATCTTTTGAAGATACGTATGAGTGGTCTTACAGTGACATTGGCAAGCTCCCTCAGCATTTTTGTGAGATTACCTCAGATTTTCCACCAGATCCATTGGACTTGTGTGTGTTCAGTTTGTTTAACTGTTCTCTCTCTTGTTAGTTTTCATTATTCCAAACCTCCGCACTAGTCTTATGGGCTGTGATTCCTGAGGGCAAATCTTAGCAGTGAAAAACAAGGTAAAGAAGGTATTGAATGCCTTCTCCTAATCCTTTCTCACCAGGTTGCCTGCTCTGTTCCATAACAGAGCCACATCCTGAAGTCTTCCTTTTGACACCGATGTGCTTGCATTACTTGCTGCTTTTCACATCCCTTGACATACTTTGTTTGCTCCATTCTGGCTTTCCTGTACCTGTCCCTGCATGCTCAGACAGTGACTCTGTATTCCTCCTGGTCACCTGTCCCCACTCCCCCCTCTTTTTTAAGCACCTTTTTTTTGTGTGTTTGAGTTTAATTGGGACCACCTTGTGGACTTGTGCCACTTTTGGTTGTTTTCCTGCACACAAGGATGGACCATTCTTAACTTTGGAGAAGATGACTCTTGAAAAACAACCAGCTCTTCTTCATCCATCTTCTACCTAGAACTGCCTCTCATGGTATTCTTCCAAGCAGAACCTTAAATACATCAAAGCCTACTCTCCTGAAATCCAGAGCTGTGGTCCTGCTATTTGCCTTGTTACCTCCTGTTAGTATCCTTGGGCAGTTTTGCACGTGGTTTGTGAGACAGAAGGACCTCAACATGTCTCATGGAGCTGGTCCTTTTATGGCTCATAGAGCTGTAAAGGAGAAGTCTTGTATAACCTACTCTGCCTGTAAAAGATGTGAAACAAGACCCAGTGACTGGGCTTCTCAATGCTCTGTCCCTACACATCCAGTAATGGATCATTGCTATGCTTTAGAATTTTCACTGTCTCACCCCTTCTCTCCTTCTCCTAACCTGATCTATGAAATACATCTCACCAACTTTTGACACTTCCTTTTACTTCCCCACCTCTCTTTTTGCCAGCTGTTTCCCAAGACTTCTTAATTTAATTTGTTTTTCTCCCGTATTCTTTTGGGACAGGGTCAGATCATCCAAAATCATCCTAGCCCCACTGAAATCCATATGCAATTTTACACTAGCATTTCATCCTTCCATCCTACATTTGCTTTTCTTTGGCTTGATAAGTTTTCTAACTGCCTTGTTCATCCTTTTATCCTCCCAGTGCATTTATTAGTACATGGTGCACATAACCCTTTGGGCATGACTTAATATATACACCTCTTTTCATTTCTCCTCTGTGTCCTTTCTTTTCATTACTCTGTAACACTCCATGGTAGCCCACATGCTGACTTCTAATGACTTGTGTCTTAACCCTGATTTTATTTTTAATGTCTCCTTTATTTCTTTTTTTAAGAGGACAAGCTCAAGGTATTTATAATGATTTTTTTTTAATGTATTTCTCACTTTTATTTATAATCTCTTGAAAACTGTAAGCAAAGCTCTTTTTCTTTATTAATATATCATTTCTATTGTACTTGTACTCTAGCCTTGTACTGCTGGAGCTGATCTGTCTTCAGGTCTTAAATACTCTCAGACTTCAGGGATACTTGGAGCCAGGATTTTTAGTCCAATCAATCTCTGAGTGTGGGGCTCCCTCTGAATGTTATCTGACATTTATTTATTTTTATTAAAGATCATCTTCTCCCTCAGGATGGGAGACAACAACACCACCAACAAAACACATATATAAAATTACACAGACTTTGCAAAAAGTTATTTTTATAAATCTGGCCGGATTTGGGGCCATCAGTACTGTCTGTTCTCCTTGTCTTTCTTAATGATGATATAAAGACACTTAGAGAATATTTCTCTTGGATGGGAATCCAGACTCACTCCTGCTGTGAGGTCCAAGCAGATCAACATCAGTATCTCAGCAGAAACTTGCTTGATGTCACCCAGCCCCATGGGAGTTCATCCACGTCCAGACCTGTGGAGAAAGCCCTTCTGAGACCTCTGCTCTCCAATTTACTTCCAGATCACTTTGCTCTAATTTTTCAACAATACTATCAGTGCCCCTCTCGACCTCAATGCCTGAACTTGTTAGCTCATAAAAGGGCAGCAGCTGCTTCTAGCATTTGCCTGTCCCCTAAGCAATATGAACTACCCTTCTTGAATTGTCTTCCAGGCATAAAACCCACTTGGTCATCTTTTTTTAATGTCCCCATTGCTTTGTTTAGTCTATCCTTAATTATCTCTGTAAATTTTTAATGGTCACTACATTGATCTCTATTGCCATTCTTGCTTTCTTTAATGTCTCAGGCTTGCTGTAGAATACAAGAATTACAGAATCAGTTCAACAAATTATGGTCGTGCAATCAGCTCCTCAGCTGTGCTCAGTTCTGTAGAGAAGTTTCTGCTACATGTGGAAAGGCAAATGTTTCCCTCATCCTCCTTTCCTTAATGCTCACTGTTTTACAAGCAATGTCTTTCTGTCTGTTCAGATTCCATATCCTCACGTGTATTTGTTATTGGCATGGCAGCAGACCTAATGCAACTGCCCTCCTGGTGTGTCCAGCACTACACCAATAGAAACCAGAAAGGAAGGTCCTGTCCCTAAGACAAGTACAGAAAAAAATATAGGAAACCTGCATTACCTAATTGCAGAACTGAAGTAGAGCTGCCATTTTACACACTGTTAGCCCCTTCCCAGCCTTGTTTTTGTCATCCTTTCCTTCTGTGTGCTCTTCAGGTTCTTCTTTTGCAGAATGCAAAGCCAGTGACACATCTGACTGATTCAAAGTGAACCAGTGAAGGCTTCAGGGCAGGGGTTGTCTTTCTCATATGTTGGCATAGCAGTTTTCAAATACCCGGCTTCCATGAAGTGTGTCCCCATTCTCAGGTAGCCCTCAGCAAAGTTCTGTGAGCATGATTCAGCACTGAATACTCCCAGCAGCATCAAAAATTCTCTGAGCGTGCATCATTTTCCTTGAATAATTCCTTTTTCTGTAGTGCTGCTTCATTAACTCCCCTAACTGACAAGTTTTACCCTGATCCAGGCTTTCATTTCCACTTTGAAATGTCTTGTTAGACAAGCTTCAGATCCTTCTGACTCTGCTTCATAGCTGGTTTTCACCTATTATTAATGAAATGGTCAGAGTTTAACAATCCCCATTTTGGTTGCTAATATCATTGCATGTACTAGAGGCTATATCAGCAGCTACACAGATGTAATCTTATTCAGATCTGCTGTAGGATATGTATAATTTGCAAGCAAAATTGCCCCTTTCTCTACTCTTTCCTTCTTTTATTTTTTCGCAGTAATGAAATTCAAACACTTTGCAGGCTTTACTGTGAGACCCTCTTTCCAGATTATCTTTTCTTCTTGCTTGTGCTCTCCCTTGAGCATTGGGAGCGTTGCAGGAAGTTACAACATCTGTCCGTCCTTTCTGCTCACCTTTGAAACACCCAGGGCAGACTGTGATGGTGCTGTACCGGCTTTTTCATTTTCTTGAGCATCCAGCCAGGGGAGAGCATTTTAACCCTGAGCACCTAGATGAACTACTCTCAGAATTTTGCCTTTCGGGTCACTGTCCTGGGCCCTAAGGACGCGAGTTGGCCCACAGTGGTTGTAGGTGGGTTTTATGAAAATATGTGTGTTTTAGGAGATCTGACATCATGCATTGGCGTGACACATGGGGAAAAACTTACAAGGAATCCACAGTGGAGATTGTTTTAGAAAGGCTATGCAGGATCTTTTTCTCAACCAACATGGAAGCCAGCTAAGCACGCTCGTTTTGAGCCATGAAAACAAAAGTATACACTGTACATAGTGGAGCTGATCCCGAATCTCTTCATAAGAGATGCCAAAGCTTTAGTCTGAGTAATTATAAAGCAGACTGTGTTTCATTGGCTTGAAGATTCAAAGTTTGCTTTAGCAGGCAGATTGAAGTGGAGGTGTCTGGCTGGAAAGGGATTCTAGTTTGTGTAGCTTTTCATATACCCCAGCAATCTCCAAACAGTGGCATATTTTCTGAGATATTTACACTCAGAAGACATTAGAAGAATCAAAAAAGCTTCTTCAACTTGCAGTCAGGAAACTGCAATGAAGGATTTTGGCTTTCAGGTTTTAACAGATAGGTACCAAACTTATACACCTAAAAATCTGTGCTCTTAAGAGTCAACTTTTGTACCCCTGAATTGGCAAACAGTGTTATTGAAGCAATGCCAGGACGTAAATACACAGGATTTGTTTTGGTCTGTGTGCTTCTTTCCAAGAATTTAATATACCGGTCCCATCTCTTGTCTAAGGAATTATCATTGCTGGAACGAAGCTTGGATGACCAGACCTGACCTCCCTGTTGGTTTCGGAGGATGGCAGGTTGTTGATGGGACACCTCAAGAAACCAGTGATGGTAATATCGATTGAAGTCCTCCTTAGCTCACTTGCTAATGATTGGGATTTCTGTTTCAAACAATGAGCTGATGATAGCTGAGCCAGTGGCACCTGGCACCATATGGCCAGCGACAACTTCTTGAGCCAAATAACCACACTCGCCTCAGGGCCTTCTCCTGCTTTGTTTTGAGCTCTAAAATAAATCTGTCCTTATTATAACATTACTTATGGTGCCTGGGCACAAAATCCTGCATGAGAAAGGCCCTGTTTGGTACAGAAGAGATGTAATCCTGTTGCCAAAAAGGGCTTCTAACATTTTAGAGTACCTATACAGGAGCCTGATCAAATTAATTCTTCTTTATGTTATGAAGACCTAACTAAAATTCATGAGCAGACAGTAGGCAGGAGAGAAAAAAGTGGAAAGTCACTGCTGTTTCTTCCCAGTCCTTAATTTTCCAGCCCTTAAAATACAGATTCTCAAATTTGTAGTGAGATCTTTCTCAGCCCGTGGTGTACCTGAGTCCTCCCAAAATTATTTGTTTTAACCAAAACCAGCTGTATTTCAAGAACTTGAGACTTACAGTGGATGTTAAAGTGCCATTAAAGGTACCAAACCACCAGGTTGTTCCAGACTTGAGTCTGTGTTATCTACAGAGCTGGTAACAAAATTAAGCTTTTTGCTTCTTGGTCAGGAGTTCCTATAAGCTATTAAAAGAGTTCGTCAAACCCCAAGAATTCTTTTTCTTTGAGAAGATATAATATTTTGACACGTTTTTAATGAATTTAGGCTCTCACTTTGTCTCTCTTCTCCCCATAGGTATGTACAGGTGTGGTCCAGCCTCAGTTCAAGCCATTAAACATGGTCATGTTTGCTTCCAGTTTGATGCTCCTTTTGTCTATGCTGAGGTACATACAAGAGAATTTTTACTGCAATGAGTGATATCAGTGAGACCATAGTGAGACAGAAGATAGGGCTCCATTGCAATTTATGGATTGAGAAGTTACTTCATGTATGCTTCATGTCACAGAACAATCTCATCATTATATATTGACATGCAGGCCAGTAGGTGTGATATGGGTCTAATGAATGACAGAGATTTCTCTAATCTCTTCCCCAATATAACAAGAAGAAAAAGCTGCTCTGACTTCATTGAAACTTCAGGCTGTGGTCGTTTGGTCATTTTTCCTTCCAAGATTCAGCTACACTGAATGGGTCACTAGCTTTAGCTGCTCATGCTCTTTACTCACCACACTCCTTTTGGCTGCTGTGGGCCATGGAGATCTCACATGGGTGATTTGACTGACAGATCTGAGAGGGAAATATCTCACTAAGGAGATAGAGGGCCTGGTCTGAAGTTTTAACCTCTTGTATCACCAGAGGAGGCATGTCCAGAATTGCAAAACTGCAGAACAAGTTTCTCTCTAATTGAATTGTAAATAGCTTAGGACAGAAAAGAATAAAGATATTTTATCTATTAAGCATTCCCCTCTCTATTTCTAAAGCTTTTTGTTACAAGAAATGTGTAGTAGGGCTCCCCAAATTTGAATGACCTCTCTGTAGCCTTGTAAGTTTACACTCTCTGTCATTCTGGAGCTGTGAATAGTAAAATGATTCTCAGCATATGACTAATTTTAAACATGAAATTTTGACGTGAGTAATTAGTGGGACTTCAACATGTCATTATTTTGGAAGAGGTAGGCTGACTTCTCCTCCCCTCTCTACTTCCATATATCTCAATCTTCTTTCATTTAATTTCATAGGTGAATGGTGACATTTTTTACACAAAAATGGAGAAAAACGGAACCCAGGTGGTAGAAAGCGTTGACACAACCCATATTGGGCAGCTGATTGTGACCAAGGAAGTTGGAGGTGATGGAATGATGGACATTACTGAGGAGTACAAGTTCCGAGAAGGTAACCTGAAATGAGCTGGGACCATTTGGATGTAGACGTATCTCGGTCAGATCGTGGATGATGACTTGGAAATGTCTGTCACCGAGGGAGCTTCATGAAAAGCTGCCAAAGTGCCCTCTGGAATTCTTTATTTGTAACTCCATCCCAGAAACACTGCAGATGCCTTGATCTTAAGGCACAAACAGAGCACAAACTTTGCTACTCAGAAATGCTTTAGACTAGTAAGTTGTACTGAAAATAAAGTCTAGTCATGGAGCAACTCAAAGCATTCAAAACAATTCAAGGCATTCTGTACAGATGTTTAGACATTTCTTAGTCAGGCCAGATGTTCACACAGAGTAAACCAGTGTAGCTGTATTAATAGGAATTCAGCTACATCAATTTGTCTGATATGGCTTTAACACCAACTCCCTTGGTAGCTGTGAAGTTCTCCCACTGCTAGTGTTACCCCAGGAGGGTTCACTGTCCTCATCCATTCCTTTCAGCTGCTACAAACCATGGAAGACATACCCTTGTGATCGGTAGGTGGGCTAATGCTGCACTTCTGTTTCTTTTCTAAATCTGGTTTTCATTCATTCCTAGGCTCAGACGAGGAGAGACTGGCTCTCGAGACTGCTGTGATGTATGGTGTTAAAAAGCAAAGTATCCAAGATACCACGTACCAGCCACAGACAGATGTTGAAATGGACTTCCAAGCACAAAAGGCAGTCCTTGGCAATGACTTTAAAGTCACTGTAACTTTCAGGAACAAGAGTCGCAACTCCTACACTGCTACTACCTACCTTTCGGGCAACATAGTGTTTTATACAGGAGTCACAAAAAGTGAATTCAAGAAACACTCTTTCACTGCAAAACTGGAGCCCTCTTCATGTAAGACTTGCATAGTTGTTTTCTGTGTTATTAACTGCTAGGTTTCTCCTGTGTTGTTAACTATCACCAATTTTTCCACCCATGGGTAGAGCCAATTCTAGTAGCTAGGGGTAGGATATTCTGTTGGGTATCAGAAGGATCCAGTCCCTATTTTGGGCAGGATATCAGGGTCATTTAAAGCTGAGGCTGTTTTCTTCAGGCTGATTCTCCCTGCATAATGCTCTTTTTCACCAAGCTGCATGTCTGGGAATTGTTAATTTTTCTTATTTAGTACAAAAGAAAGCAAAGGAACATGGGTATTAAGATGCAAGGTATTGTTTTTCCTTTGAATTCCTTCATTTTCCTAGCAGCATCTCAGCAAGTGAAGGGGAAGTTCTGGTTCCACAGGGTGTCATGTACAGACACAAAAAGGTGAATTTTTTGTCTTACCTGGTAGAAGCTGACAAGTTCCGAGCAGATTCAAATGAACATCTGGCTTTGGAGGACTGTGGTTCAGGATTTTGTATTCACAGTGATCTAAAATGTTTGTATGTAATGAGAATGTGCCATGGTAGATCAGGGACCTTTGTCAGCTGGGCAGGAACCCCAAAGGTGAATTATCTTTACAGTTGCAGCGTTCACTTTTCCTGGTGCCCTCTGGAATGAGCTAGGGAGATCATGCCTCCCACTTCTCATCAGAGAAGCAGTTCCTGGCAGACTACCTCAGGAGGCTGTGGGCAGGTTTTGCACTGCTCAAAGCAGGACATAAGCAGCTTGGACATAATCTATCTATTTCCTGTCAGCCATTGCAGCTCCAGTGTGTTTAGGGCTGTACTTTCAAGTGCTACCTAGCAGGCTCAAGCAACAAGTGACTGCCAATCACTTGTTCTCCTGACAGGCCTGTGTCCTTGGTCAGTGCTTCCAGCTCAGCAAAAGTGATGAGAACGTTGTCTTACAGAGGCGAAGCAGAGGATCCTCCACTTGAGTTCCCTGCTGAGAGAGTCAGCAGCCATGACTTTGCCTTCTAGGCACTGCTACTGGGCAAACCAATCTTTCTGAGAGCAGCAGGAAGGGCAGGACTTTGGGACCCCAAAGGATGGGCCTCTTGAACTGGGTCTGCTGCTGCATCACAGCAACCCTGGCTGACCTCTGAGCTTTCTGTCTTGTCTACCTCATCCCATCTCAAGAGACACTGTGAGCCTTCTTTCCTCAAAGAGAACGAGTTTTGTCTCAGTGAGAAGCCTCCATGGATCCACAGTTCCTATCAGGCCACAAAAAAAACCACCTCTGCTTTCTTCCTAACTTTGAACCTCATCTGAAACTGCACATTTTATTTGGAGCTGATTGTTCTGCAAAAAATAGAAGTCCACTGATAGGGATCTACTGGTGAAGGTTAATAAAACTTCTACCTCTGGTCTGTAACAAAGCCCTGAGAGCTGCTTGCTGATTCTTTCTAACTCCCTGGATCGTTTGCAGGGGTCCTGGAAATGGGCATTGAGTTGTTCCAACATATGCTATAAAAACACAGTGTGAGGGTTTATAGTGACTTCCATCAGTTACTAAATATTTGATCTGAAATACTGCAAAACTTTTGGAGACTTGAATAGGTGCAGTAAAAAAATCAGTTTCAATAGCCTTGGTCTAAATTCTGTGCCGCTTCTTTGATGAGGGAAAATTCAGTCATCTTGTAGGAGAAGTGCAAATACCTGCTTCATTTTCTGGCTGTGATTTGTGCTTGGTTCCAGGACTTATTTATGTCTGCTCTTGCATCAAAGGTCTGTGTAGGGTATTACTACCTAAAATACAGCTTCTGCAGTGCTTTGAGGGTCACCTGGCTCCTCTCTGCAAGAAATGAAATGAATAGATGTTTAAACATCACTGAGCATCATAATTCATTTTTTCTAAGTTAAGTAAATGCTTTGAAAAAAGCTTCTTGAAATTGTGCAGGAAACTCTGAATCAAGTGATGATGAGTGAACACAGACTGGGGAGAGGCACCTGAAAGAACAGAACGTGGGTTTTTATGTATGTGTACCAAGAGTATGTCCCCATCACTGCTTCTGGCCAATGAGACATTTTTAAAGTTATTCCCACTTTTCAAGGTGGAAACTTGCTTATATCTGAGATAAAGTCATCAACTTGTGGGGCACTCTGTCCTGCAACAGGACAAAAACTGCTCACAAATTACACCATTTCTGACGGTGATGCATGAAATTGGAGCATGAATTCTTTCACTTTTTCCTTGGAAAGAAGTACATGTGGAATGAGGAATAGTGTCTGAGCAGGTGGGCAGTGTGAAGGGAGGCAGTGTGATTATCTGCAAGTGCGTGAGAACACTCTGTCAGAGGTGCAGTGGGAGGGTACTTTCTGAGGCACCCAAGCAGGATTTGTAAGCTTTGTTCAGGGCAAGAAACGTGTGTGTATGTATGTGCATATATGTGTGTATGTGTGTATATACATGTGTGTATATATGTGTGTGTGTATCTCTATATATATATGTATATATGTAAAAACATGTATATATATATAAAAATATGTATATATATATATATATATACAGAAGTAGCAAAGAATTACAAAGAATTACAATGCAATAAAGATGCATTAAAGGCATTCTTCCAGCCCGTACTACTAAAAGAATGAAGCAAACTAAGTTTTCAAACAGGAAACGAATGAATGATTTTTCAGAATAATGATTAAAGGAATTGTGTGGGTTGAAGACATCTTTGAGGATTTGAATAGCTTAAACCTTCCAGTGCCTTCAAAGGTGCTCTTGCATCTACTGAGTTATATTTAGTTTTCTCTATTTTTTTGAAAGACTGTGAGGCAACTCAGTGTTGTGTCTCCCTTGGCTTTCCCAGATGCAGTAAGTTGTACTGGCAACTTACCAGCACAACCAGTGCTAAGGCAGTGGAAGTCTATTCTTCTTCTTTTTTTTCCTGCAGTGATTAAATTTAAACAGAAGAGTTTGTCTTTTCTTCCATTGAAAAGTAAATTTCTCCTGGTTTGTAACTAATTTATTTACTTATTTAATTCTCAGATGAGAAATACCTTGCCTGATTTATAATTTACAGTTAAGGGTATTATGGGAAATTCTTTTACACAAGATAAAAAGTGAGAGGGAGGAAGAAGGAGCACATCAAGTCAATTTAAGGCTGGCCTAGTAAATCCAGGTCAGGTGGCCACCAAGGGAATAGCTTTGAAGCCAAATCAGGGAACTGGTTTTGATGTGAGCGGATCAAAAGAGTGAAAAGGGGTGAATGTCATTTACCCAACTGAGTTCAATTATCTCCGTGTTTACAGTGTATGTCACAAATACAATACAAATAATGGATAACAGTAATCATCATAGGTAGCAGATGGGAGATCTTGATGTGTTTACTACAGTTATAATGAATGTTTATAGAGAGAAGAGCTTCAGGTCTATATATTTTTCCTGGTCAGTTCATTAGCAGGTCTGATTCTCTGCATCACATTCTCACACCATTGTTGGCCTGGGAATTGCAGTTCAATATAGTTAAAATTAATGATTCCCTGCTTCTCAACTGTCTTGCCTACAGGGACTTGTTCCTTCCAATAATTATTGTCAGGGAGCATGTGAAAGCTCTCTGGAGGGCATGCTGGTGACAGGAAGACCTTCTTGCTGAATTTTGCAGGCAAGTCCAGTGTAGAACAAAGGCAGATATCCAGCCATGTCCTGGAGAGCAAGTGATCTCCCAGATAGCCTGCATGAGCTCACACTCCCTAGTTGCTGCTCTGGTGGCATCCCTGTGCCGAGAAGAAAGGCAAAGAAAACACAGGAATAAAGTGAAATAGCAAACATTTACAGGAATGACACTCAAAAGCTGTTTTGGACCTTTGTGCCCAGTAGATATGCATTTCCAGCCTTCCTTCTCACTTAGTTTGTGGTAGCACCTAGAAACCTTTGACAGTGACCTGGGCCCATGCTGAGGGTACTGGGCAAAGGCTGTGCACAAACCCAGCCCTTGGCCCTGGGAGCTCACAGCCTAAATGGAAAGAGGGAAAAATTAGAGGGAATATGGTTAAGTAAAGAAATGAAGTTAGTTTAGGGGAAAAAGCTCAAAGCCATTCTTTGACTCATAGCTCACCTTTTTTCCAAGGCACTCATGTAACTGGCACTGGCCATGATGGGAAGGGCAGCTAGTGATTAGATTGCTTCAGATGACTTTTTTCTTTCCTGTGTCTCCCCTCAGCCAGCTCCTTTGACATCATGATCAAATCGAGCGAGTACATGACTGACCTGCTGGAGCAAGCCTCCTTTCATTTCTTTGTGACCGCGCGGATCAACGAAACGGGGAAGATTCTGGCCGTGCAGAAGGCAACACTCCTGGAAATTCCCACCCTGCGGATCAAGGTAGCTCGAGGGTGTGGTGGAAGGGATGCATGGGCTGCTCTCTACAAGGCTATCACATTGAATTGTGGGGTGGAGGAGTGTATGTGTGTGTGCGCACATCGGAGTGTCTACCATGGACCTTATAGAGCAGGGGCTGGCTGGAGTGTGTGAGGGTGTATAGGTGCGTTATATAATGCACTGAGTGTCCCTACACTGAAGAGACAGGCAGACAGAAGCACTGGTAGTAAAGAATTGCAGTGATCTCAGAGGAGGAAAGAGGGGAAAAGATCTGAGAAAGCTGAAGACACTCAAAGGGTGAGAGAGATTACTCACTCAAGTTCTTTAACTACTTCAAAAGTCTATTATATTTAAAGCAGCACAGCACAGGGGGCTCTTGCTGAAGAATGAAGAACACTGCAATTGAAGTGATTTTGCAGGGAGAGCTTCTGCAGGTATTGTGGAAAGCTTCTCCAAACTTGAATGAGCAGTATTGATTTGGGACAATGTCTTAGGATTTCAGTGCTTTGCTGCCACTCTGAATGTTCTGTCAGTGGTGTACCCTGAAAGCTGAAGCATTTCTGCAGACAGTGGTGTGGTACCTATGAAAACGGAGAAGAGTAATGTTCGTGATACTACAAGGAGCCTATGTTGTATGGCAAAGACAAGGCTGGGACTTAAACTTCTCAATTCATAACTGATCATCCAAATAAACTGCATTGTTTTCAAAAGCACCAAGCCTTCATCTGTTTTGAATGATGGAATTTGGATCTGCTTTTTTCTGAACACTAGAAAAAAAAATGAGAACACTTTTTCAGGAAGCTTTATATAAGCATGAATACAGCTTCGTAAAATTCAGGACCTCGAAAAAAATCTATACAAAGTTTATACAACTTTTCCCCTCTATATATTTATTTGAACTAGTGCTCAGGTTTCCATATAATAATTTATGTAGCAACTGCAGCCTTACGCAGAAAAACCTTTTTTAAAAACGTGGATCAAAACTGCAGCAAAGTTTGCCAAAAAATCTACTCTATTTCATGGTCTTCAGAAATACCATGATGTTCTGATCAGATAATTGCGTTTTTAAACAAAATGGTTTTGGTTTACTGAGCATTCTAGAGAGGAGATAGACAAGACAGATAAACTCTACTTCAAATACCTATCTTCAATAATCAAATTTTAAAAGTAAAGAATTCTTTCAATTCAATACTTAAACAGAACATCTTATACATCATCTCAGATGTTCAGCTTCAAAATAATTTATCCTCCCTGCTGTTCTGAAGAAAGGATTTTTAGCATATAGGATAGGCTGTTGTCCAAAACCCGTGTTTTTGAGTAAAACTAAGTTTCTCTCTTTAATGTTTCTTCGTGATGTTTGAAAATACACTGAAATTTTAAAGGATGGATTTTTTTTAAGGGGTGTGTGTGTGTTCATGTGTGAGCATGTACTGATAGAGGAAATTTTGATTTATTGCTTTTTAAAGAAATTTGAGAAAGTTTATCTGTTTAGTTTTCTTGTCAAGTTTGTTCAGTGAATGTGACTGGCAGACGAGATTTCTTAACACAAGAGTGAGAGAGAAGAATGAAAAATGTATCTCCCTCATGTCTTTGGATACACCTTTGATCTTTCTCTGTTGGTCTAAGCAGATTGTCAGACTCAACAACTGAGGAAATTACACCATATTCTAACCTTGAGACCAGGTCACCAAATAGGATCAGCAAATACATATCATGGTCTCAGCTGCATGGGTGAGACTTTGGGATGATTTTGAATCTCACTTGAATTTGATCTTAAATGGTCAGTTGAAATAAGGAGGATATAAGATCTCTCATAGGGCCGAGACTTCCAAAAATGCCATTGATGTCCTTTCGCACATTCAGGTGGCCAAAAGCTGTTGAGAGCTTAGCTGTATCTCCTCCTTTGTTCCAATCATTTTATCGGTTTTTTGGCACAGAGTAATCCCTTAGACCAGAGTCTATGCAGCTTTTTGTAAATGTCATACTTCATTAAAACACCACTTTAAATTTATTGACAAGATACTTGTTCTTCTTAGTTACCTTTCTCAAGGCCCTTTAGATCAGTTGGTGGACCATGAAGTGGTTGAAAGTTGAAAATCCTTGCCCAGCAAAACAAGTATGCATATTCTGTGAGAAAATGCTGAATTTCCAGGGGGGTAAAGAACCCCAAATCCCCATGCACATAGCCTTTGTTTAAAACCACATTTGTTCGGAGGTTTACTATTTGCCAGTGCAAAATGTACTGCTCTTTTTCTTACACAGGGTTTGGAGGAAAACTGGCCTTCAGGCCTCCATAGAGCACACGTGCAGGGTTAGAAAGCCTTCAGAGCATGAGAAGAGAATGCAAAAGCAAGGGGAAGATGGGCACGACATTTTTGAGGGTGCAACCACTGTAGCCTGCTGTTTCTAATTTAGGATAGTTAGACCTGCCCTTCTCTTCTGGAGCTTATGTCCTGAGCAGATCACTTCAGTGCTGGTGCAGAGCCTGAGGAGGGGGGCAGAGTCTGGGAGAGAGGCCCTCTCAGCTGGACTCACCCTCAGCTGGGCCCTCAGCTCAAGAGCTGTATATGCAGATTTCTGGTTTTCTATGGAAATGAGGGCCTGCCTCTTGATCTGCCATGTGGTTTGAGGCAAAATTACAATGGGTGGAAAAATGTGCAGTGGTACCTATGAGCCCATCCAACAATTTTCTTCTCACTAGGCTTCCTTTGCCTCATGATGTTTTTCTGTGTGCTCCATTCTTCTGCCTCGCCAGTACTGTGTATCTGTTATTAGGAGTTTCTGGTGCATTGTCCTTTCCTTGTCTTGCAGACCAAAGGTGAACTGGTAGCTGGTAAAGAAATGTCCGTGATTGTGGAATTCACCAACCCTCTGAAACAAACCCTGGAGAACGTCACACTCCGCCTCGAGGGACCTGGCGTGCTGAGAACAATAAAAAAGCAGTTCGGGTAGGGAAGAAAGCACAACCAGCTGGGAGGTTGTCCCCTACCTGCTCACAGTAGGAAGCTCACAAGAGACACTTAACTGATGCTGTGCTGAGTAATTTAATTCAAACACTCTCTCTGTACTTTAAAATCCAATACACGGGGGAGCTATAGGTCTCAATAGTCAGTAGAAGTCAGGCTATCCAGAGAGATTGTGAGAGCATTTCATCTGTTGAGTACCAGGGTTGGAGGAATGGGTAGTGTTTCTGGGTAGCTGCTAGTGCAGCCCAAGTTTACTTTTTCACTGTATTACATTACTTTTAGCACTTGACAATAGCACCTACAAGCCGCTATCACAGAGAGCAAGATTTATCCTACGCTTGAAGTGTTTACTGCTGCTCACTCAGCGTGTGCAAATCGAGTCCTGTGCTGTTTTTCGGAAAGGGCTTTTCTCCGCTCATGTTAATCATGATTATACAAGACGTTCAGGTACCTCAGATGATCTTTTCAAGCTCATGTCAAGACACAAAATGTGTGTTGTTTGCAGAGCCTGCTGGCATAGCTGCGGCGTGTGTGTGAGCGCACAGCTCCCCCCAGTAGCTCCACTGCACAGGGCTGCCCTGGCACACAGGTGTGGATTCCCAGCACAGGGCACCCCCAGACCTGAGGAAAAGGAAAGCTACCTTCATTATTCTCAGAATCACACCTCACGCTGACACCATGATACCCCTACGCTAAGCAAGTTGTAAATCCTCTTTCCATTTGAGTTCAGTGTGATGAGCTTAGCATTAGCCAAGGGTATATAATGGAGAAACTTGGAAAATTTTGAGGCTATTGCTTAGTCCTGGGCATCTATCTGTCTGGGCTTAGTATCTATCATTACCTGAGCTGATGGTCCCCAGGTGTGTGCAAAAGCGGTTTGAAAAATTGCCAGTGCTTCAGCAGCTGCATAAATTGTCAGCATCCTCTGCAGCCGGCAGGGGAGGCCTGAGCCTGGCTACACTTGGGACAAGGATAAAAAGATCAAAACCAATCTCCAGAGTGGAGCTGATAGAAAAATAACTGGGAAAGGGCAACATACTGTGTTTGCTTTGTGCACATGGTATGTCACAGGTGCTGCTGAGCGTGACTCAGCATGGTCCACAAGAGTTACACAAGTTGTAGCAATAGCCCTCATTGCTGCCCAGCTGTGCCAGCCTCCCCTGTTGTTCTGCATCCTTTTCTATCCAAAAGCTGCCGTGGACTGCCCTCACCTTCAAGGATGCAGAAATTATCAGGTGCATCAAAGGCACAAGAGCTAGGGGAGAAAAATGACTCATGGAACACACGTCATTTTCCTCAGAGTCACCGTGTTTTCCCCGTTTCAGTAATGCCCTTGGCAGCATTTAAAATGGAAATGGATCAGCTTAGTAATTTTAAGATTTAACTTCTCTGAGATGAATGCAGGATGCAGGTGATACACACAGAGGACAGAGCAAGGGGCAGTTGTAGTTTATTTAAATAATAATCACATTTGTCTCCATGCATTCAAAGTGATAAATGGCTCCAGTGTGGTGATGGCTCAGCATATTATGCAGAATCATTCATCACCGAGTTCTCTCCCAGGAAAATCAGATCAGGGTGGCTTTACCCCATTTGCAAAGAGAATTAAACACATTCTAGGCTTTCCCCACCCTTCCAACATCTCCCTTTTTACCAGGGACTGTTACATACGGGATGGAGCTATTACAGTTCTTTGTGGGGAAAAGGTTTTTGACCTCTGTGTACTTTTAAGGTAGCTTTCTGTACCACTTGAGTGGCTCCACAAAACTGGTCACATGTGACCCAGCTGATACAACATTATTCTGGCAATGTAATGGCCTGGGGGCTTCAGTCTTGACCATTCATAAACTCTATATATAGATGTAGATATTGATATGTAGCTATTAGCCTCAGACAGATGAGGAGCATGAGTTATGGAAAAGCCCGTGGCAGCAGTATTTCCTACACGGGGCATAGTCTTTGCATGACAAATGAGAATTAACCAGGCAGTGATGGATAGTGCTAAAAGGATTATAGCCAAGCATACTTTCACACTAGCAGGTAAGCCATTTTGGGTGTTTCTATATGTCAAAGCTAAGCTAGTGTTAGAATTTGTAGTGAGAAGCAACTTGTTTTAGAATTAGAACAGTAGAGAGGCAGGAAAAGGTTTGGTTTCCCAGCACAGCTGTTGTCTTCCTGCATGTGCACACACACACACACACACATATATATATGTACTGAGATGATAGCACTAGAAAACAAGGATGGTAGTGCTACCCTCTCTCACTGGACCACTGCAAAGTTGTGGCCCAGAAACCTTCATCCTTAGAGAATTTGGCCCCCCAGCTGCCCAAGAAGTGTAGTCTGCACAGCAGACTTGTACAACAACTTTTTCACTTTCCATTCAGAGAATCCCTTGCAGATAATTCCCCTAAACTCTAAAAGGTACTTCACCTTCTTCAGCAATTGAAGTCATTGTTTTATCATGATTCCATTTTAGTGGGCATCTGGTGGATGCAAGCTGGCCAGCTGAGGGGAACAGAACCTCTCTCATTGATAGCAAAGACAAAAAGAGGGAAAACGCTTGCTGGAAGCAGTCTACACATGCTGACATCAAAAATATGACCTTCCTCTGCTTGTTTTTTCTAAAACTGGGTACATGCCCCAAGGTACCTCTATCTGTATATGCAAAATGCAATGCGGTGCCATGTAGAGATACCTAAGGTAACCTCTAAGGAGCTGGAATACTTCTCATTTTACCAGGGGCGGGCTTGCACTGAAGCAAATACTCAGGGGGGAGGATTCCAGGCTAGCTCATTTAGAGCTAATTAAGGTTTCTTGTCTCGTGGCAGCTTGTGCTAAGCCTGAGCAGACATTTCTGTCCTGACCCTGGCACAGGACATGGCACCTGAGAACCAAATCCTACCAGATGAGAATTTAAAACAGTGACTGGCTTACAGGCTTGCTTTGCTCTCGCTTTGTTCAGCTGTTTTCAGGACACAGTAGCCACATGAGATAAGAACACTGCTTGAACTCATAACCCTCTTATTTAATGCTGAGGAAAAAATCATTCATTGTCATAAATAGCTCCCCACTACACTACTTTGTCCATTGGTTCCTTTGGAGCAGTTGTATCCCAGCATCCCCCAAACACAATCAATCAATCAATCTATAAATATCAGCCTTCAAAATCTGCACACAGAACCTTGTGAAAGCACTGAGAAAGCACAGAAACCTATACCTGAGGTTGTCCATGCATCTTAATTGTAGCAAAAAAAAAAAATTGAAAATTGAGAGCAGTGGAGAATACCGTTGTTTTATATATGAGTTATCAGGAGTCATAAATAATATAAAGGAGTAACCACCACCAGCAGGGCTCCCAAGAATACTTTGTCTTGTTTGTATGGACGTGAAGAAGTCATCTGAAGTGGCTGCTGAAGAGATCTGCTGATGTTACCCCTGTGGCAGGGTGGTTCAGGGTAGGAGTGGCAGAGGGGTTCAGCATCTCACCAGCCCTGCACAGGGTTCGCAGGAGAATGACCTGGACACTTTGTAGCAAGGACTTATTTAACCATTTAAGGAATGACCACCAGGCTATAGGCTATAATAAACAGGAAAACTGGAATGATAAATTAGAAAATATATATGTTAGATATAAAGAAGGTGATTCTGAAAGTGCTCGTGCGAGGAAGTGACAGAAGGCAGAAGAAAATGGTATCATTTCAGAAATTTAAAATTAGCCTGGCGGAAAGGCTAGACAAGGCTTTAGCAGGGTCAGTTCTGAGAGGAATAGAAGATGGAGAGAGTAATTTATATGACATTTATGAGAATAAGATGAAAGATTTGGGACATGTTATACTATCCACCTTCAGTTTCTCCAGTTGTGTGTTAGGTTGAGAGCACTGACTGACTGACCACAATATTGATACTTTTCTTTTTTCATTCAGGAGAATCCCGATGAACTCTACATTGACCTGGGAAGTAAAATGCATCCCAATGCGACCAGGTTTACGGAAGCTGATTGCAAGCCTGAGTTGTGATGCTTTGAGGCATGTGTATGGTGAGCTGAATGTCCAGATTCAGAAACCATGAATCAAGGTGCTGCCTTCTTCTCTCATTTAGCTACATTTCAAACTATCATGGTATGGGGTGGCTGAGGGAGAAGTATAAATCTGCTTATTGTTATTTTTGTCATCTTTGTGCTGAAAAAATTTGATAAAGCAAACTAACTGGTATGACTGGGAAGAGCATAAAAAAGCACCTGGATGCCAAATGATTTAAAATTAGTTACATGTAATTAAAGGCAATTCTAGGTCATATTATTCCTGTAGTTCACTTGTATTTATGGTCTTTGGCATTAGTGCTGCAAGGGAATTTGAAAAGCTCCATTCCCCAGGGTAATCTGAACTGTAGTTTTAATTAAGGCCTGGTATTTCACTGAAAAGGGAAGAAAAAAAATAACCCAGTGTTATAGATTCTTAGACTGAATTACACAACGTTATGGTAGATCATTCAGGCTGCAATAGAAACAGGTATTTCTAGCTAAAGGGTCTGCTTTATCTTACAAATTAATAATATTCTGGTCCATGAAGAGCTCACTTTGCTGGAAGCATCTCTCAGGATGTTTTATCTCCAGAATATTCTGAGCCCATTGTTTCATCTTGCAGCTTCCCTATGCTTTTTCTCCTCCTCTCTCACGTGTGCAGGCACCCACACATACTTGCTTCATACTCTCATCACACCCCGTATGCTGTTGATACGCTGTTCCTCTTCTTTGCTGGATGAAAATCCAGAGTTCTCCTGCCCCTGCTCAGAGTTTATCACACAAAACCTGCATTTGCTGGTCATATTTCTTGTGTACGATAAGTTCTCTCGTCACCCTTCTCTGCCTTTATTTCTCTCCTGAGCTCACCCTGTAGACCCATTTCCCATGAGTGTGTCGGGGGTGTTTGCAGTCCCAGTACCACAGCAGTCCAGGCTGGCAAATGGGGTGAAGGAAAGAGGAGTGGAGCAGGGAGCCTAAGGGCCTTCTCCTGCCAGTCCCACAAGCCTAGCCAACACCCTGCACTGGAGCTGGGTGAGACTAAAAATATGGGTATGAGTTTAGATTAAAACGTGCCTGAAAGTTCCCAAGAATCATGGCTAAAGCAGAATGAAGATCTGTTACATGAGTAACCCCAGGAATACAGAGGGACAGCAACTCATCTGGGAAAGGAATAAAGATGTATCCTGAGAGTCAGAAACTTACACAAGCCACAGCAACTCCTCCCCTCTGGCCACAGTGTCTGTAAGAGCATATCAGGTATTAACAGCACAGGGGAGCCAGCTGAGCTTCTAAAGTTAAAAGGAACCTCTTGCTCTTTAAACACTGGGGCTTTACTGTATGGCTGTGTTGTTTGGTGGTCTCAGCGAAAAGCAAGAGAGATGCCTTCCCTTCTGCTCCTCTTGTTGCTACACATTGCCCATGGTACCTCCTGCAAAACCTGTAACCTGCTGTTAAAGCCTTGGGAGAGGAGAAATGCAGCTGCTCTTTTTACTAAAGTGTGGGGAGCAAAGCAAAAATTCATACCACCTCATATACTCTGGGAGTACCCCAGGATCCAGGAAAACCAGGCTTTTGGGGGCTTTCACTTCAGGCATGGACACACCCTCATTTTGTACAGCTTATGTGACCACATTAGAAACTTTGCAATGTCAAGGTCTCCCATATAAGTCCTGTGGGGTAGAAGAGACTGAACAGTGTATTGTCAGTGCCAGGTGACAATCTCTGTTAAGTAATTAAGCAGTCTTACCAAGGTCTAAATCTTCTAATGAGATTATCCATTTTGTGCTCTTGCATATAAACCTGCTTTCTATTCCAGACATTTTATAAATACAGTGTAATAAGAATTTAAAATAAAGCGTGTCTGATTGCACTTGTGTGTTGTGTTCTGTATTTTGATCAATTATTTCTACATAGTAGACACCAGTTGCTGCATCTTCATTGTAAAAATTTAAAAATTCACTTCTGAGCCATGCTAATAACAGTGTCTTTTTTGGTGCTAAGGAGAAAAACTTGTATTTCTTTAAATGGAAAAAAATTTACAGGCCCAGTTTAACTATTTCCTTTGGTTTTCCTTCTGTTTCAACAACTGACTACCTAATGAACTGGAGAGGGTGATGATTTCCAGAGAACATCACTAGTGCCAGGATAAAGAATCCCTGGAATTTGCTTTAACTTGTCAGAGACCATTAAAAAACCAGTTTGCCCCTAATGAAACCTTACCTACATCCCATTATTAAGAAGTGCTTCTCTCAGCTAAATATTTCAGGACATTTTACTAAGAGACATTAAGCTGAATGACCTTTGCCAAGAGCCAGGAGGTATTTTTATTTATAGTTTATAGATGGGTATATTGAAGTGAAGTGATGGCTGGGAACAGAGACCAGGGATGTCAACAGCCCTTGGCACCACCAGCCCGGTCATTGTGTATCAAGATGCTCCAAAAACCTAAGGACAAAATGAGAATGGCCTCTGGGATTTCAGCCACTCGTCAGTCCCTGCATGGGCTGTCACATGTAACACAGGTAAAACCTGGCTGGAGAAGCAGGGAGTGCAGTATTTGCACTTTATGTACACATAGGGTGTGATCAATCAACAAAGGAGGACAGATTGGCAACCTCACATCTGGAGGAGCTCTGAACCTGAAAAGAGTTGCAGAGTTCAAATCCTTCAGCCGAGTGTCTTTTTTGAGTGGGCTGAACTTGGGTGCTCAACGCAACCGTCACAGCTCAGAGATGCACTGGGGAGGAAGCAGTCCAAACTCAAACTTCTGCTTCCACAGATCTCACAGTCCAGCAGCTCAGAGGTGCCAAATACAAACAAAAGTCACTCCTGAAAGCACACCTCATTTGTTACCAACTTTTTACATCCAAGCCGTGGGGCAGGTTGCTCCAACAGCCATCAATTTGTCACATTACAAATCTTGCTGTGATCAAAAGGAAAACACACCTTACAGGCAGACCTGAGAAGAATATATTGTTAGTCTTGTTAAAGATAATCTAATCAGAGAATTATTAGTAGCTGAAATAATTAGGATGGAATTATATTCTTGTATTTTTATTACAATGATAGTAACATTAATAGTCCAAATGATATTAGGTAAAACTGGTACACAAGCTTTATAGCATTCTCCACTTTTTCTGCTTTTTTATGCACCTCTACACTGTCCCTGTGATGTCTTCAGCCTGTGTGGGGGTGTGTGTAACAGCAAGTCACCATTGTCCCAGCTTCTCCACCAAGCACAATTTGATATCAGTGGGGAGAGTTTATCTTCCTCTTCACTGGGATAAGCACAGCAGAAGATTTCTTCCTTGTCACCCTATGATATATTAGAGATCATTTTACACACTTCCTAGTACACTCCACATTTTGTTCTTTTTTTATTGGTTCAGCTCCACAATAGATCCTAATTTGCTACGTGTGATGCATTTTACATGTGTTGGGTGCTCATTGTTTGGTCTCCTTTGTTACATCTAGAATTTGTCCTACCTACCTCCTAATGTTGCACCCTTTGACAACCACTTACTAACTACTGCTGAGCTGTTTGTAGCCTGAGGCCTCCCATATCATCCTATACCTGCACCGAGAAGGCCCCTGTTATCATCCCATCCTAATGAACCTTTATGCTGCATCTTATTTTGAGGTCATAAATAGTTGAGGTCATTCTACACAGAATAACTGCCTGCTCTTACTGTCTACTAGTCACAAAAAGGATGTACAACAACAAGCACTTCACCATGCACTTGGATAAAGCACAGCAAAGACTCAAAGAAAGGCAGTAGTAGATACCACCAGGTCATTAGAAAATTGCTCTTACGGGTAAAAAGCTTAAAAAGCCCCAATGCCTGTGCTGCTGGGTTATCACCAAGCTGTGACCTTTCACAAGCAATGACAGCATCTGATTTGTGCACCAAAATGAGAGAATGTGACTGAGCATTGACTTTTCTAGTGACTGGTACTACCAGTGATAATTGGTTTGAGCTGAAACTAATCAATAAACACTCTGCCAAATCAGTGACACACCTGGCCCCCCACCCTTTTCCATGGCTGGGCACCATCCTTCCTGCTATGCCCTTTTCTCAGCATATTGCTTTCATGTTTGTCGTTGTTTTTCCCAGGGAGAAGGCTGTGGCTGCTGGTGCTAGCTTCTGAATTTGAGTGATGGCACAACAGAGGGAGACAACCAGATCAGAGGAGGTGGGAAAACCAGAATTAATATCCCTGTTATGAAAGAGGAAAGTCTAAAGTACACTGTAAGTGTTAATGGAAGGAGAGGAATTGTCTTGTATATTGGAGCTGGCATGATAGCTGGATGAGTAAGGGAGAGATGAGTGTGTGCTGTGAGGAGATCCAGGCTGGGCTCGGCCTTTTCCATAAGTCACCACATACAGCCCAACTCAAACATGGTTGTGCCTGTCTGGTCTCTGCAGGATTAGTCTGGGAATAAAAGGGACCCCTCACAAACACTCATGCAGCTCCTGCTCGGGTTTTGGCCACCACAGAGCAGACAAAAGGCCCTGGTGTATGCTGGAAGCAGCACCACTCAAAGCCACAACACCATGTAGGCAGGACTTGATGGATGAGAAGGGGAGGAGGTCATTATGCAGCTGCCATCACCTGCAGCTTGCTGTCTCCTGCAGCCATAATCCTGGCATATTGATTGTGTGACAGTTTCCTCAGAATCCCCTAACTTATGGAAATGGTGTAGATCAAGCTTCCAAGCTGGAAGTTATAAATACATCAGCTTACCCAAAAGTCTTTTGAAGTGGATCCAACAGCAGCCAGACTGCTGAGACTTTTGTACTTCCAGGTGTGAAACAGGGGGACACCCACAAGGTGATGGGGGAGGAAGAATGAGCACTCTCACTGTCTGCTAGCTAACTATTTTGTTCATTGCTGCCTGAGTTGTGAGTTATGAATCAGAGAACTGAGAGTTGGAAACATCATGAATTAAGCGATGAATCAGTGAATTGGCATGTTAGACTAATCTGTGCAAGGTTGGAAGTGTCTGTTTTCTTTCCTGCCGTGTTCATGGAATAGGGTTTAATTTACAGAGTATGTTTTCCTGTAATTTCAAGCAACCCAAATGCATCATGACAACCTTAATTGAAGGAGTGGGGAACACCTGGTCTAGTGAAAACTGTAGTAACAATGAGTGGTATTGCAGATGCAAGTATTTTGTTTATGCAATGGGCATATCCTGGTTGGGTACAAATGCAACATAGAATCTCTGTTTAGTAGCTTTGGTGGCTCTTTCTTCTGTGCTCTTTGAGACTTTCATTAGATTTTTGGCTTCTACCAAGGTGCAATTCCCAGGTGTGCTACCAACAGATACAATCAAACATCTCATGTTTACTTTGAACCTCATTGTCCCACTGACCTCCTTTGACATCATGTATCTCTTGTACTGGGAGAATCAGAGAGACCTTCTTCCCTCTCCAACATGCAGCCTATAGATTCATAGACTCTGAACTGCATTTCACCCACAGCACATCTTCTTCAGATTTAGGAGTCCTACCTCAGTCATCGTGTTCTTGGAAATTCTTCCGTGTTTGTGATTAATCTTGTTTCTCTCCCCTGAACTTCTCCCAACTTTGTGTCACTTTAAGCACCATTAAAATACAGCAGTTTTAAGCATCTGCATTTTGAAAGGACACTGCTAATGAGTGACTGGTCTACCTGTGCAGGGAGAATGTGGGTCTCTTGGGGCCCAGATTCATTAGGTTAAACCTGGAGTGAACTGTGGCTGAAACAGGTCGAAAACCTGCTCTTGTTGCAAGATCTGTACCATAAAGGTCAAACATATTTTGTGCTTTTGCATGCATTGTTTCATTAAATACCTCTACTCTGTCATACAAGTGTGACTGCCCTTGAAAAGACCACGGATCGTCTTTCTACAGCAGTTTACTGACAATAAGAAGGGCATTAACATTTGAAAACCAACTGATCTTTTTCCTCACTATGTAGATTCATAGGATTCTGAGATGCTTTTAAATGTTATCTGCATGCTGCTCTTCTTCAAAGTAAATATGTCTCAGAATCTCAGTGGCTGTATGGTGCTCTTCAGGTTTTTTTATCTGATTACAAAATTCTTCTGCTTGGAAATAACCTCCAGAATAATAGTGAAATGCTGCTGTGAACTTCAGACAGCTGCACAGAAAAAAACTCACAGAGTAAGGGGTAAATCTAGTGAGCTGTAGCTCAATTTTAATATTCTTCAGCTATATTTGCATTAGTAAGGTTTACAGGAACAGATATTTAGAGTGACGCCACCGGCACTGAGTTCCCAACAGCTACACAGTATTTTGAAGGGTTTATATTAGACTTGCCATCTCTGGTCTGAATGGCTGTGAGCCCTTGGAGAGCATTTAATGCACTCTTCAATTCCATCACTCTTCAATCAACTCAGACAAAACTGAGCTTAGATCACCGTGATACGAACTAAAACATTGTTTCAAAAACATGTTCCTGGTCAGAAGATGTGAGGGGTGGTCAAGAGCTCAGCATCTGTGCCAGCTGCATGGCAAAGATCTGCCTGGGCAATGCAACCTCAGAGCATTGAAGCATTCAGTAATTTTCTGTGTAGGTGTACTGGTGCACAAGTTCTCACACCACCACTGCTCACTCCAACAGGAGGTACAAAAAGTGCACCTTCAGAAGTAATGGTAGGAATGCTTGGTAGCCAAGCTTTAAGGAAAAATTCTCTAGTGTCCCACAGGTCTGGTTTTGTATCAGCAAGAATTGGTGGTGCTGTCTCCAGAGTGGAACACTGACCATGTGTGATCCCTGGAGTTATCTTTATGCTGATCTGGCTGTATCTGTGCTTGTACCAAGATGCATGCTTTGGGAACTGTTCTCTTTTTAACCAAATGCTGTGTACTTCACTAGTGATGCACACTGCCTCCAAATCCCCTTTGCATATGGAAAAGTTTGCCCTGCTGTTTGCTTAAAAGTTTGTTGGGTTTGTTGTCCTTGAGCTAATTTAAGGACTGTTATAAAGATGATGTTTCCAAGCCTCTGCTGCCTAAACAGTTTAGTTTGTGGGAAGACATTTTCCTTTACTAAGATAAGCTTTGCACAGGGCCATTATAAACCCCACTGCAACATGCTGATGAATTATTTTCTGCCTTTCAACTGGTTTAAGTTAGGTAGCCACAGTTTTTGCAATATAAAACAATACTTTGTGCTCCAATCAGCTAGTTCTGGAAGAGCTTTTAAGTAATAAAACCTATTCCCAAAGCTCTGTTGACCTCATCAGCATTACTGGTGCCCAAGAAAAAAAAAATACCTTTGCGTTCAGAGACTCAGCATTGGGGAAGTGTCATCATCAAACTGCAAATTAACTTTCATCCAACTGTGGTTACAATTGAAAGCGTGAGGTTAAGTGAATGGGAAAACCATAATTTTGAGGAAAACGGGAAAAAAAACAGACTTCAGATGGGGGTATAGGAATTTTAAAACGTAAAAGAATCTCTACATGTGATTTTTACATATTTGGAAATTGAGAGGCAGGAAATAAATACAATGAGGGATGATGTTGAGGGAGAGAGGCAGAAGAGGCTGTATCTAGAACAACACAGACATGCCAACAGGAAAACTGATTATGCCACTTTCTGAATCTGTAATTTCTGTCACCAAGTAGATCTTGGTTTCTTTATATTACTGCTCAAACAAACAGTGGTCAAATATCTCTTCCTGCAGCAGGAAAGGGATTTTATGGCTCACACCCCTTTTGGGTGCTTTTCATCCACAACAATTTGTNTTTCCCGAACCTGGTGGGGGGAAGGGTAGTTGTAATCTGGTTTTCTCTCAGAGGATATATTGCTAGATTTTTGGCCAAACCGGCACATCAGCCTATGGGTCTCTTTTGCACAAAACCTGTACCTAGAAAGAAGGTGTTTAGAAACAAAGCGTGGACTAAACTAATAGCGATGGTGGGCCACAGCTGCAGGCTAAAGCTTTCCAAGATTTTAGCATTGCCCCCAGTTCTGTCTGTTTTGTCCACAGCTGGTAGCTCTGACCAGACAGGTCCAAGCATGTAAACACACTCTAGGAACTTTTCCTTCCTGGGCATGTGCCTTACCCTACTCATGCCCGGTCTGTGTAGAAGACATTAGCAGGTGACAAAGCCAGGTGCTCAAAAACAGGAGTACGTGACTAAGTCAGCCCCTTTGCAGGGTGGTCATCACCACTGTATAGGCCAATTAATTACACCCTTTTGTCCACAGGAATAGCCTCTCCTTTGGCCAGGATGGATGGTGAGGTTAGGCAGGAAGGACTGTAATCTGAGTGCAGCCCCTGCCTGTTGGATCCTGGTGTCATTCCTGCAGGTGTGGGGGAAAATTTAGTGGATAAGGGAAGGGATCAACAGAAGAACAAGATGAAGGCCGTCACTACTTAGGCTGTGTGTGCCTTCACTGGCAGTGCATTCCTCTGGTGATGGGCTGGTGGATCTTTTTGGGATGAGCAATCAACTGTTTGTGGTTCTGGAAGATGGATTGCTGGCACAGCACTCCTGGGTGCAGGAGTATCCAATCCATTGCTGCAGGAGAGACTAATGAGGGTCACAAACTGAGTCCATTAAACGTGGCAGGGAGTGTAACTCCTCTCAAAAATCAGCTGTAAATTGAGCATCTCGGTTTTCCAGGTAACTTAGAATTTCCCACCACCCTGTGTGTAACAGGGCTTACTGGAAAAACTCGGTCACGGTGTACAACAGAATGGCTGTGAAGAAAGAGTAACTCTGCTTTCTGAGCAGGGCTTGAAGAGCCAGTGGGTGGGAAGAGCAGGACAAGCTTGGGTCAAGGTGCTCCTTGACCCCTTACCTCAGCCCTTTCTCTGTTTCCTTGGCCTTGCTGAATTTAGGGCAGAAACTTGAGACGCATTGCAGAGCCCACAAAAGAACAAAAGCAGGGATGTCATAGAGCTGAAGGGGAGAAGGCAAAACTCCTGGCCAAGGTTCAGGGGATCTGTGGTCATTGTACTGGTGGTGGGATCCCCCCTTTTGAAACAACTGTGGCAACACATGCTTGGGGCAGGCTGACTGTGCTAGCAGCTTGAGAGTGGGAGTATCCCATGCTGCTTTCAGTGGGATTAGAGTGGCTGAACTGATGGGCCACTGCAGTAACTAAATTTGCAAAGACTTAATTGTCCAGTTCTTATAATTTTTTACTTCAATGATTCATTATATTAATTGATATTGCATATCTGGGCAGCTGAACACTTTTATCTTCCAGTAGGATCAGGGCTTTCAGGCGAATCCTGGTGAGCCTCCTTAGGGAAAGTTGCCACCACTGAGGCTGATGGACTTGCAGTGTGGGACACTCCAGAGGCTCTCAGTCCTTCAGCCTCACACTGAGCCTACCAGCTCAGAGCTTTGGTGCACCATAAACCCAGGGTGATGGAGTTGGAGCTGGACTTAAAGGTTGATGTGGCTGGGAGGTAGCTGATGTTAGTTTGGTAACTGCCTATACCAGCAGATACCAGAAATCCATTCTGCTCCCCTTTGCTTGGCCCATCACAGTCATTGGTGAGGGGAGAGAGTTTTGACTTTGTTCTTTACCTCTCCATCCCTTGAAAATAAAATAATACACATGGGGAAACACCAAATAATAAACTATAACAATGTTTTACCTCTTTGTTTTTTATTTTTTGTGCTTCACTTATTTTGAGCTGTATTGTTGACGTCTGGCTAGGTTACAGTAGATCCATTTACTATTGCAATCCACCTTAATAGGTTCCCAGTAAAGGACATGGGCAATGAAGTCAGCTCCAGGAGCTCTTCCTATAGTACACCAGAAAAGATAAAAAATAACACAAAAAAGAGCAGGTAAATCTTCTTCAGAAGTCTGGTTGTTGCTTCTCTTGTTGTCACATACATTGACTTTAGGAGATTCCCAAGACTTGGCTGGAGAATCAAGGGTAATAATGGGAATAAAATCAGAGAACCTGAACAAGGACCATAGCTCCATACTGCAGGAATTAACTAAAACCATTCCTGAAGTCAGAGAAAGGGGAAAAAATTTCTGAGGATCAGTCATTTGCCAAAGGAGGCAATGATGCCAACAAGGTAGAGCTGGAAGGTGATTCAGGATAAAGTAGCTCTGCAGCTGATTTTGGGGCATCCTTGTGCAAGTCTGTTCTCTGCTTTGTGTCCTGTTTTACAGCTGGGATGGGTTCATACTGCTTGCAAACATTGCCTGGAGCCACGGACCAATGCTGAGCCATAGACTCCAGAAAGTGATCCTCAGAGCAACCACAGCTGTCTTAAAAAAAAAAAAAATTGCACTTGCGGGGAAACAAAAAATGGGGAGAAATAATAATAAACAAACTTTCAAAGCATGAGCTAATTCTTACTTGGCTTCAAATGAAAAACTCTATGATGATCAAATAGTCATATGTTTGTTTTTTCCCCCTAAGAATTGACATGGGCTATGGATTTTAAAAACATATAAATCAGAAACAATATATTATTACTCCAGGTTGTTATAAATCCTGTATGTAACATGGAAGTAGACAGAGGAGTTGAAGTTATTCCATATGTGACATCTCCAAGAACAATCATTCCAGATGGTTGCTTTCAGTGAGGGTTGATTTGCAGTGAGATATGGGGCTGCTTTTCAAAGGTACAGAGTAAAAAGTGCTTGGCTCCTGCTGACTCCAGTGAAAGCACACGGTCCCTCCCAGGAAGAGGCATGTCTTACCAGAACACATACAAGAGCATTGATAAGGTGTCAGCTTTTAAAAGAATCAATATTAACTATGTTTTGTTGTGTTGTAAAGGCAGGTTAAAGTAATATGTGAAGCAGCTGCTGTGTCAGGGTTGGACTGGCTTACATCAAGTCTTGGTTTGGCTTTGTGCTCTTTATCGACTAAAACATAGCATTTGATTGCAACAGAGAGATCTACTTTTAATTAGCCCAAGTTGGATGCTTGTACCCTGGGTCTTTGATCAATTTACTTTGATACTAGTGCAAATGCTGAACACACCATTGCTGTGTCATCTTTGACTCAGAAATTTTTCTTGAGGAGTACATCAATTGAGCATTTCTGTGTGACAAGCACAGTAAATCAACATCTCCATACTCCAGCCAGGTTTTCTCATTTAATCAGAGACCAACATTTTTACTACTGCATCAGCCTTGAAAACACTTTTCACTTGTTTCCTCTCTGAACACTTTTCTAAGTCATCTTGAGTGTCTCACTACACTGGAGGCTGATCCAGAATGGCTCAGAGTGATGTGGAACAACACAGTAATACAATTTTTGGCACCCTACAAGTACATACAGTGATGTTTTGATGCCTCTCACTCAAAATTAGCCACAGCTCTACCTTCTTAAAAGCTTGTTTCATTCTGTTGCTAAAGTCTTGATGGTTTCCTACTACCTTTGAGTCTGTCACTTCAGCTGATATTGATTCTAAAGCACTGCCAGCAGTTTTCCCTTTAAACTGACCCACTGATTTTTGAACTATTAGCACATATACAGGTTGCTGATGTGAAAATGAATCAACTTTGTGGTAAAGCACATTACATATCCTGTAGCCTGAATGTTAAACTGGTCCTCTGGAGGTTTGATGGGAAGATCTGTAATACTTTTGAGGTCTGAGCCTAGCTCTGTTTGACTCAGTAGCCTTGAGTACATTACTGAGATCCCAAACAACTCAGAAAACAGGCACTGAGGTGTAAAGGCAAGAGTACCAGAAGCCTAAGGGCCAGTGCTTCTCTCTTTCCATCTCTCCAATGCAAAAACTCTTTCCCTGCATTCGTTTTATCTTAGAAAGACTTCCAAGTAATTCCAGTTAAATGCTTGGGCACCATCAGCCAGAATGCCCTCAAGGTCTCCACACACATGCATTACACACATGCACATGCATGCCCACCTCCAGGAGTCTTCAAAGCACTCACATATCCAAGGATGTTGAGCCCTGGCCCTTTGGAATGTACCAAGTCGGTAAGAAAGCAGCTTACTTTTTTTTTTTTTTTTATGTCTATTCATGAATGCATAAAGGGCTTTACAAGAGCTACTGTGAAGAAATAAGCTAATGTACCCCATGGCAATAACCCGGCTAAGGGTTCATAGAAGCAATAACAGGATCTGACCACTTTCTACAGGGTTAATATTTTTCTGATAACTCCAGTCTATACCATGGCCTTTGCAGATCATTCTTCCTCCTTGCTGTGCACTTGCTGCAGAAGTTCCTGCCCAATCTCTCCATGTGGGCCCAGGGGTACACTTAAATACCCTTTGCATGACAATTATCATCTGGGATGGAGTCCTTTGGGTTCAGTGCTCATTTGCTGAATTCCCTGTGCTAGCAAACATAATATGCAAAATTATTGCCTGTGCTTTAAAGACCTGCTTACGTCTTAAAAATAACTTTTAAGAAAACAATTCTCCTTTACCTTTTCCCCTAAGCCAGACAACTCACTCATGTCCTGAGTTATATATATCTTATTTCCTCATGCTTTCTTAATAATGGCAGTGGTATTTTTCTGGGAAAAGCTTCTTGCTTGTCAACAATTCCTCCTCTTCTGCAGCTTATTTCCTCATTGGGATCACAATTCTCTGCAATACTTTCATTGATTTCTTCTGCAACTGTTAATAAAACTTAGTTCTTTATACATAATGATCTGTAAATGTAAACTGGCAGAATTTTAGAAAGCGACTAGCAATTTCTGCAAATTCATGCTGCAAGAAAGCTTATTTTCCTGGAGAATGTTCCTCTGCCTTCTGAAAATAAGTTTTGCCCTCTAAAGTGGTTCGGGCTGCATGCCCATAACGAAGCTACCAAGTACCTACCACTCACTGGCCTGTGAGGCTGAGTGTGGAGCTTTGTGTCCAACTCGGCACGCTGGAAACACCCGCAGCATCTCTACTGAGGCTGCACCCCCAGTCCCCTCTGCTGCTTTCACGACTGCTGCACGAATCCCTGCAAGGCTACCACCCCAACCTGCCCCCCCCCACACACATACACCTTCTCATCCTCCATACAAAGCCTTCAACACTTAACTTTCAGCTGGTGAACCTGCTAGCAAGGTTCCCAAACAGATGGCAAGTCTCGCGCATGAGACAAATTTCTATTTCTAGCCCCATTTTGCAGAACACAAGAGCTCTGGAAGAGCCTTGCTCACAGCCTTGCAGTGAAATCACGGAGCTGCGAGGAGCAGACGGATGTTTGGACCTCCCCAAGCACCATCCTCCAGCCCTGAGGCCAAGGTGGGATCTGCCCTTTCAACCACTGCTGGCCAGCCAGCCCAGGAGCTCATGCTGTCGAGCAAACTAGCAGTCATGCTTTAAAAACTGAGTGGCCACAGGCCACAACAGATTAATTTTCGGGCTGTGTCTGACCTTCAGCCATGGGTTTCAAAGCCCTGCATTAGACTACAAACATGCAGCATAAAAGGAACAAAAAATGACCGAATGGTATGAATGCACGTTGTTCAAAGTGGAGAGCTGGTGTCTGCTCCGATTTTTTGGCTGTTCTTTTGTTTTAATCTGGCTATCTGACATACTGAGAGGGTCTCATGGGAGGGGAAGTGGTCTCCTTCCCTCTCAGAAAGGAAAAGTTTGTGGACACTGCACACAGTGACGACTTTATACTATCTCCAGTGCCTAGAAAGTTGTTTTGCTTGTGAAGTTGGGCAGGTGACGGCCAACTTTGGCAGCCAGGTTGGAGAACAGTGGGAGGAGGTCCTTGATCCAAGGTATCACTGAGACCCTCAAAGGAAAGGTAGATGTCCTTACATCTGAAGGTAGACACCCTTACAGCGTAAGTGGAGTGACAGAAAGGGAGTTAGCACACCAGGGCTGGGAGAGGCCATCCGAGACAACTTCCAATCCTTCAGGCAGAGAGAACAGGAATGTAGATCTGGAAAGGAGGGTGTATTTAGAGTTGCAGGTGCAAGAAGCTGTTGGGAGAGCTTACAACTGAGCTGTCAAAAATCTCCCGGGTAGGTAAGAAATGCAGGCTGTTGGTTACTTTGGCCACCACAGGTGAATGGATCCACTGGTTGGACACTCTGGGTGTGGTGATCGTTCCTCTGTGTGCAAAGCAAAACACCTGTATTATGGTGGCTTTGAAACAGGTGTCTCGTGGGAGTGGATCCTTCACAAACGAGTTTTTTGTAGGCTGTTTTAATAAATCAAGAAAGCAAGCATATTCTGACCAGCAATTCCTTGTTATTATTTCAGCTAACTGCGAACTCTGCTACTATTTTGGCTCAGCCACCTGCTCACAAAGCTTAGTTTGTTGCTAAGTGTCAAAATACCCTAAATCAGAACTGGTGTCTCAGCTAGCAACCAAGCAGCAGTAACACTAATGAGTCTGCAACATGATTTACATACAGGATCTCAGTGCCTGATACTATAAGAAGAGCAACTATAGAGACTTAGGAGGTCTGCATGAGCTTAAACAGAAAAATTTATCACAATTATCATCACTTTTGGAAAAAAACCCACAAGTTCAGGGGGTTTAGAACATTTTAGTATCTTATATCTTCCTCCTGAATTACTGAAACTTTATATTAGTGCTGACTTAAGAAGTCTTAAGTCAGTATTTTCCAGACATGTCCCAGAAATAGCTTTTGGAGATTTTTGTTTTCCTGTTTTTGACTAGAAGTAAGTATTTTTATGCAGGAGAAAGTGAAGGTATCTGTAATTTTGAAGTATTTGCCTCTAGAAGCATTATGATCGGCAGGTCAGAATTTGGCTGTCAGGATGTTTGGATTATGGCAGCATGCCAATTTACTCCTTCTTTGCTTGCTCTGCTTGGCTCTGGCTATGCTCTAGTCAACAAGGATTGGTTGCAAATCTCATTAACATTGCTGGAAAGTGTTCACATGTGTGCAAGGGATGAGGCTCCAAACAGCCGAATATTCATCAGCAATTACTCAGAGACCAGAAGACATTAACTCATAACAACACGAACTCGAGGCTGATGCTCCCAAGCAGAATTTGAAGTCTGGGATGGCTGGGGGAATTCATTACACAAACTAGCTGCTGTGGGCCAGCACCGCTGAGAGTTGAGCAGTGGGACCAGCAGGGAGCATGGAACATCCGCATACTCTCACCTGGGGCTCCTTTCCCTGGTGACACTTGAGAAATGCACAGGAAATGCTGGCATTCAATTTTGACCTTCATTCTTTGAAAGTATAGAAGGAAAACATAGAAAAAAAAAAGTGGATAATAATCTCTTTCCCTTTCTTTCCCTTGTTAAACCAGCAGGCTTTACCCAGCAGGCTGCCAAACAGTACAGGCCTGTTTTCCTCCTCTCTCTCTGTCCCAGTGGGAATCACCAATACCTCAAACTGTGCCATGGTGGGAGACCTGTCTGGCAACTCCACTGCTCAGCAGCGGGGAGGTTGCAGGCATTTGCAACCAATGGGGCCAATTCAGAGAGGCCATCAGAGCTGCCAGAAACCGGCAGGATCAGGGCAGAAGGGTCAGAGGGTCTCAGCTTGGGAAGGAGGAGGAATAACAGGTTGGAGCAGGTACGAGTGATTTGCAGCACCCAGAGTCACCTTATTGGTACTCTAGCAGAGGTAACACGAGATCTTGTAGGGACACTTGATGCTTTGGTTGTAAAACCACACCTGGCTCAGCAAAGCACGAGAGCACTTGATGATGTCTACACATGAAGCAATCACACGCTTGGCAACAGGATGAAGCACGTTCATCCTGACAGGGGCATGTTGAAAAAACAAGGCCTCCTAGGGGGAAAACTTGGTATCTCCAATAATGAGGAGAGGAGAGGAGAGGAGAGGAGAGGTGTTCTGTGGGGTGGAAAAGAAGTTTAAAGAACCGGAAATAGTGTGACTTTCATGTGTGAATGTCTTTTGTGGAAGTTCTCCCAGTCTGAGATAATTTTCCATGAAGAGATAAAAAGAAGCCATTGTTTAAATCCATTAAAGGTGGAGGAAGCAAACTACACATCATTATTGCTCTCACCCTCTGCACAGAGGGAAGGAGGATCCATTTTTGGACAAATTAAAGCCCTGGTGCTGAAAGTTTGTCTTCAAGTTTAGGCAAGTGAAAACCCAAACTAAGCAAACAAAAAAACGCAACCAATCAACCAACCAACCAACCAACCAAAAAATGAAAAAAAAATCACCCCCAAATTATGAAGGAGGAGGAAGGAAAAGAAGGGAGGAAGAAAGAATTCTAGAAAAGCCGCTCCCTTCCATAATGAGCCCAGGAGGTTTAGCTCCTCTAAACACTATTGATCAACATATGCAGACATTCAAGAAGAAATCTGTTTCCCACTGAAGTAATCTTTGCTGCTGTGGACTTCAATGATGCCACGATTTCATGTGTTCTGTTGCAAATGAAGTGTATGACAATTCAATGTATAAAACCCATCACAAAAGAATGGGCCAAGAGTACGGAGGGCCTATTCTTCGTCCCTATATAAAACTGGACACTCTGCACTGAAGAAACACATGTGTAAGAACATTTTTGGCATGGTGCACAGGAAGATAGCTTCATATATAGCCGTCAGTGAAATAATGCCAACTCTCTTGCCATAGAAAGCCTTACTGTAAGAGCAAGAAACCAAATAAAATACATGTATTACCTCCTTTCTCCAGCCCCACATGATGTACAGAACAAAGGTATTTAAAACAGCTATAATTGGATATAGTTTAGCTTGAAAGTGTCCCAAAAGGACATAATTACAATAATCAATGCAATAATGTGGGATAAGACCTTGCATTATGCCTAGAACTGCACCTTGACTCAAAGGGTTTTCTCTCTAAAGCAGAGCCCTGAAATCCAGGTTGTTTTGCATTCTGAGGCTACGGCTGACAAGCATATGAAGCAGCAGCTGCTCCATCATTGCTCCATTTCAGATGTCAAAGTCTGACCCTGTCAAACCCACTCACAGCCTCACATGTTCTGGTGAGGAGCTGGAGAAGTGCATGGACTTATTCACCAGAGCACTGTTCATTCATAATGAAGTCATCTGTGCTACCCACATCCATTAGCCAGAATTTGAAATACCACACAGAAAAGAAACTGCCTAAAATTTTCATGAACTGAGGTATTGGTCCTTGAGACATGAATGGAAAGAGAATCGGAAGTGCGCTTGTGATGATGAGTCATGGGTTTAAAGGGATATTGCCAGGTAAACATTCCTTTTGAGCCTTCCTCTTTCTATTACCAGCACTTATCTCGCTGCACCATTAAAAATCCGCAGGGCTGCATCCTTGCGTGGCAAATTCCAGCTGAGCACTCCAAGCCACCATTCCCTGCTCAAAGCCTAAATGGTCACACCAGGACTGAGACCGCAGCATGGCCTTTAATGTAAAGGATATTGCAGCACCAGTCAAGAGGTGTTCAGCTTTTCTGGATGGACATGCCATAAACCTGGTGGTGGCAGAAGGGCACCCATCCACCAAGAGTTCCTCCAAAGACTGGAGGACATTATGGCCCATGAAGGGTCCATTTCCAGGAGGGGCTTCTACACAGAAGCATGGGGTGGCCCTGCAAACACTCCGCTCATGGCATGAGCTTGTAGCAAAGCAAGGAATGTTTCAACAAAGGTCTGAGAGAGACAATTACAGGTAAAACCACCTAGGTTTCCAGAAGATTCTGTATTAATACACATAGAAGAATTAATGCAATTGTCTAATCAGCTACCCACCAGTGATGGAGGCTGCACAAATTAGCCAAATTGCTCAGTTTCCTGCTCACCCTTATGCCGGAGTATCTATACGAACAGGACAAAACCTACATTTGGAAATGTTGGCTGGGGAGAGAGATCTTTGGATGTCCCAATCAGTCAGCTGGTCCTCACAAGCACCCCTTGCTTCAGGTAATGAAGAGTTCAAAAGAAATTTAACTTTTTTTTCTCATAGAGAGAGGATTTCCATGAGAAGGGCTGGTAAATGCAGCCAGGTTGGTGGAGAAGGGACAGAAGAGTCTGCCATGTGAAAAGAGAGGGGACAGAGAAGGGAAAACTATTAGAAGGGGTAGAGTTGGAAGTGATGGAAAGAGAAGGAGGAATCTCAAGGGTAGGCAGTAACATAGGTGTTACTAGTCATGGTGCAGAGTGATCTGATCTAGAAGGTAATAGAGACAGAGGACTTTGCTGATGTATGCACAGAGATCATGTTCTTCTTGTCCCTTGTGAGGATCACAGTGAGCTGTCAGGGTCCCTAATGCCTCGGCACAGTTTGGGTGAAGGATCTGGATGGCCTCAGATGGACTACTGGTTTCCTCCAACCTAGTGGCAAGTTTGTCATCAAGGTAGGCAGTGCTGAGATACACCAAGGGTACCTTTTGTGTGACCAGTACGGCCAAGGTGTGTGAATAAATTTCCTGCACATATCAGTGGTGTCCCACTGGGTGATGGAGTGGTCAGGATACCACTGGAGAGGATAGTGTGTCCCACTGGTGGTCCCAGCACAACTGAGGTATGTCATACCACCTGCATGTTGTAGTGGTCACTCCAGATACCTTAAACAGCCACAACGTGTGGCTTGGGCAGCAGTGCATGGCTTTGCAGCTCTCTGCGAAGTTCACCCACCCTTGGACCTGGAAGATGGCATGAATACACATATTTATTTCCAAAGTGGAGATCACAAGTACCTCTGAAGGCAACCTTTTCCATCCAGACATCAGTGGGCCACTGTCAGGACAGATGCCTGTACAGATGCAAGGTGCTCTGGGCGCTAGAGGGATCTTGTATCTCCATTACTGCCATTTGGTCAAAGGAGGGGATTGTCCTTTTCTACTCTGTACTGGTGCAGCCTCACCTCAAGTCCTGTGTGCAGTTTTGGGCAACACGATATAAGAAAGACACAGAGCTATTAGAGAGCATCCAAAGGAGGGCTACAAAGATGGTGAAGGGCCTTGAGCAGAAGCCATATGAAAAGGGGCTGAGGTCGCTCGTTCTGTTCAGCCTGAAGAAGAGGAGACTGAGGGGAGACCTCATTGCAGTCTGCAACTTCTTCCCAAGGGGAAGAGGAGGGGAAGGCACTGATCTCTTCTTCCCTGCGGCAACCAGTGACAGGACTCAAGGGAATGGCCTGAATTTGTGTTAGGGGTGGTTTAGGTTGGATATCAGGAAAAGGTTCTTAACTCAGAGGGTGGTCGGGCACTGGAACAGGCTCCTCAGGGAAGTGGTCACAGCACCAACCCTGACAGAGTGCAAGAAACACTTGGACAATGCTCTCAAGCACATGGTGTGATTCTTGGGGCTGTCCTTGGGGCTGTTGGACTTTGATGACCTTTGTGGTCTCTGCATCCTTAGGGTATTTTATAATTCTGATTCTCTGATCTTCCCAGAGGTGGTGCAGCACAGGGCAGGTGCACAGCACCTCCTCAGCAGGTGTATCCTGCGATGTGCACTGTGGATGCCCTTGGCACAGACGGCTCACGAGGGATGAGGACTCAGCAGAGCAGTGTCCATGGGTAGCCCTGTGTAGAGCAGGGCTGAGATGTTACATTGAGCCTAAAGTCATTTAGTTCACCATTCCCTGCCTGCCTTATCTTGCATCAGCCATGCAGCCATGCATTATCTTCCATCCTCTATTGAAACAGCTGGTTCCTGGGGCTAGGGCCACCTTCCATGAAACATATGTTGTTCAATATCCAGCACTGCCGTATTGTGGTCCGTGACTTCTTGCTGGGAGTTGCAAGGCTCCATCACTGAATGGTTACTCAGCACAGATTAAGGAGCAGGGGGCAAGGGAGAAGCATTTGAAAATATTTATGTCACAGCCCTCCCCTCTTCCTTGTGCTCTCTTTTCACTCTAGCTCTCTAACAAAAACCTTAATCTAAAAATAGTATCATAGAGAAGCCTTCTGCATTGACACGTGAAACAATTTTTGCCTAAATTCTGCAAGATATCATCAGCTTGTGGAGCCTGTCAGCAGGTCAGCTCTGTGACTGAAGTTTATTAGCAGGGCTGACAAGGTTGTGCCTGTCTGTCTGTGCCAGCAGCAAATCACAAGGTTTCTAAATCAGAGCCTCTTATTAACAGCAGTCCCTGTTCCTTGTTTTTATTTGTAGGACTGATTGAGGGCACTCTAAACCTGTAAGTGAGCAGTCCAAGGACGTGAGTTAGAGTCTGGGGGTCAGTCTCGGTGGGGAACAGCTTTGTAAGCGTGTGCACTGCCCGTGATTCCCCTGGTTTGCTGAGACAGAAGCTCAGAAAAAAAGGAGCATGTGAGGTAATACACAAGAGAAGTAGGTTACCCATGACTTACTGGTATTCTTGAGCTCTCTTGCCTCTAGAGAATGGCACTCTTGGAAACACACAGCTGTCATGCAGACCTGATCAGATAAAAGGCGGTTTGCCTGGGAAAAAAAAGCTTTATTTACTGAATTCTGATGCTTTGTACCAGATGACTCATTGTCACACTTCTTTTCCCTCTTCTCACTGAACTAGAATCGTGTAGCAAGTTACTTTCATCCATTATGGCTTGTTGGTAAGAGGAAAGGACAAATTTTAAACTTTAAGATTTTTCTTATCCTATCAGAGATGAGCATCATTAAATTTTTCTCTCTGGTCAGCTGGCTGGCATTTGGAGCTGAGGAGTGCCATTTAGTATGAGTGACCTCAGACCTGAAATGTAAATATCTTATAGAGTTCTTTGCATTGGTTCTGGGACCCTCAAGTTGGCTGGATTTTAGCCAAGGACATTTGCATAAATCACACAAATTACAGTTTTCCCCATTGTTTCCCAGAGTCTGATCTAGCTCTCCAGGAAGGTGGCAAGAGAATTATTTGGTTTTAATTAGAATTGGATAAAGACTTCAAACACAATGGACCAACTATTTATTTTGCATGGAGTCGACGGAGTACAACTGGCTTCAATAAAGATGTGCCAGTTTACAGCATGACAAAGTGACAACACACAGTTCCTTAACAGCTAAAAAAAGCACTAACTTTACAATCACAGGTTGATGTCAGGATTTGAGTGTCAAAACACTTGGATTTGAGCCATTTGAGGAAACAGGTGGGGTGGATAATGAAAACCAAGTGAATATTTTTTCTTAATAGTAGTTCCACCGCTGTTATTCTTTCATGTCAAATATCAAAATCCCAAATTTGTGCAGATGAGACATTTTGGTGCGTGCTAGGCTGAAAGAAACACAGTCTGGTACAGACCTTCTAGTAAAGCATATCCCCCAGCTTTTAGACCAGAAGCAGTAATATTTGGTAGATTATGAAACCTAGGCAGACAAATAGACCAAGCCTTTAATTACATGTCCTGGAGAATTTCTAGATCCTCTTAAATTGTTGTATTCTAATTTTATGAAATGAGGAAAAGGTCCACATGTGGGTGGCTTGATTTGTATAGGAATAAGATGGAAGATTCAGACAAGAGCACTACTTTATTACATATATCTGTTTTCCTTAAAGAAAAAAAAGGTAATTAGTTAAATTAATTACTTTAATTATACAGACCCATTATAATAGCTTTTGATCATGTTAAATAATGACACAACACTTAAAAGGTAGAGTTCACCTAAGAAAAGTCATCACAGTAGGCACTTAGGCTCAAAGGGGTGGCTGCAGTTAGCACACAGCAGGATTTTATGTAGATAAAATTAGGATAAAGAAAATTGATTTTTAACCAACCATGAGGACCACAAGAAGAAAAATTATCATGCTCCTTAAGGGAACAGAAGTGCAGTCACCCCCACGGGAAGAGAATTAAACTTCATTCCTCAATGAAGCTGAATTTCAACAAGATTCAGTAATTAAACTGCTTGCTTTAGCAGTCAGGATATTTGCAGCCAAACTATTGTTTCTTCCTGCTTAATTTATAGGAAGGCATATTTGCATTCAGTGCTTGTCTAAGTCACAGCTGCATCACGGCGTTTTCTGCTTCGAGGCCAAAGGCTGGAGAGGAATCTGGGCACTTGACAGAAGCCGGAGGTCAAGCCCCACCACCTCCACTCGTGTTGGACCACAGAGCCTGTCCCTCCAAGAAGCACAGCCAGCCCTGCTTGTCACTAGCTATTCTCGTCAAATTAAGGGAAATTTTGAGACATAAATGGCAACCCTTTTGAGGTTATATGTTTCACAGGCAGCTTATCTGTATTAAGTTGCGCCAGTATACGTTGAAGAAAACATTTGCCTTGGGTTCTGAGACAGTTTGATCGCTGTTAGAAGTGCCTGGAAAAGCTTTCACAGGGAGTGGACCACTGTCACATGACAGCTGTCTGTCACCAGGCTGTTCTGAGGAGTTACAAGGAATGAGGGATTGGAGGCATATGAGATTGCTTGAGACTTGCCCTGAAATTACTGCTTTTTCCTAGTGGTTCAAAGGCAATTTCTGTGATGCTCCATTCCTCCAGGCCTTAGGAATTGAAAATAGAGCAGGTCATTTGCACCGGCCTGAGCCCCACCACCACCATCATCAAACCTGTGAGCCGTCACCAGTTGGTTTCTTCTGGAATACAAAGAAGTTGGTACCAAAGAGGACACAGGGTGCAATGCCCTGGGGCTGGCTGGCACCCCCGGCTCCTGGTGCCCAGCAGAGCTGCTGCTTCAAGCCTTCCTTGCACCACACAACAGAGCTGATCATCCCACTGCTGACCACAGAGCAGGAGCAACGAGTCTGAAGGAGAAGAGGGAGGAGAGGTGAAACAGCAAAGGCTGGGAAAAGAAATGGATCTGAGCAGACAGAAAGAAAAGAGGAAGGAAAGGATTAAGGAAGGAAGGCATTTGAGTGGACTGGTAAGGAGGAAAATAAATGTATCTGGGAAGAATTACATTTGCACACTCCTTTCTAAATTAAGACTTGTAAACTAAAGTAAGGAAAATAATTGGGAAAACAAGAAGCAGGTGCAAAGCAGGATGCAATGCGTGGCTGGTAATGAGAAAGAGGATTTTTCTTCGTCATGCGGAGGAAATGCCAGGATAACAGGGAAGCAGATGCTGCTTCCTGGCAGCTTGAGTGAAAGGTAATGTCAGGAAAGTCAGGAGGGGACAGGACTTGTCAGTTACCATGATTTTTCAGTCCCCATAATGGCCTTTTTTATCAGATTACAAGATTATCTGAACTGGAGAAAAGAGTGAAAATGGATGTCTTGCTGCATATGCATGAAGGACAGCAGGGCAGCAGCCAAGTGGAGGGACTCAGATGGGTCCCTACTGGAGACAGAAACACACCAGTGTGAAGAGAAATGCCAAAAGTTCTCCCACGGCTTGTGTACAAGCAAAATTCCTCCTCACCTTGTCAAAATCCCTTGAAAATTTGAAGCACTGGAAAACTATTTTCAGTAAGATAAACAAGAAATCTAGTCCCCAAATGGAAGTCTATATAGAGACAAAATATAGAGAGCTGTTAAAGGAATTATTTCCTTTAAAAATTCAAATCCGTTGTAAGGTAATTTGAAGGAATTTTTAGTTTTGTTACTACTTCAGAAATTCCCTGAGCTGCGTGACTGGACTTGCAGCTCCCCTAGGTCTTCCTGCCCCAAGTTCACACCCTAATAAAGCAGTGATTGATGGATGTTATCATAAGAAGGCTGCTCTTCGGCCACTGAAAGAACAGAAAATTAGGTATTAGCCAAGCTGCTGTTGCAAAACACCACCATGACACCTCCTGGACCTGTGGCTGGGATAGCCACCAACTGGTCTTGTCAGTGAGGGCTAATGTGTAGCTGCAAATTCAGACTCTGAGGATGTCCTGTTGGTGCAGCTGCATGAGCTTCCACACAGGCTCAAGCCAGCTGCACATACAGACGTGGAAATTACTTTTGTATGCAAGTTGTCCAAACCTTTTTTTGTGGCAAAACTTACATTTAAAAGCTTGCCATGGATCTGCCTGTGTTCTCTCTCTGGGTTCCTTGGTGATATTGCTAACCACAGATCAGACAATACTCTCCTGGCCTTGCCGACATCAGGGTTTGACATGAGTCAGAAACTTTGAATGTATGGATTGATTCCATCAACAAGATGAACCTACAATACCTCTTGGAGGAGAGTAATTTATTTCAAGGCCACTGGAAGGTACAGTGGCCTTCTCCAAGAAGCAAACATCACCACCCTGGCTGCATCTTCCAGCAGTCATCAAGCCATTAATACTTCAGGTTGGCAACACCACCTGCAGCAGTGGCTAGAGTATGACTCAATGATTCCTGAAGTCACTCTCTCCCTCCTACATAATTTTCATTCACTGCCTTATTTCTGTTCTTTTTGTTCCTGTTAGCTAGTAACTAGCTAAGTCAAAGTCACCTTTTATCATGTGTGATCCAAAAAATATCTTAGAAGTAATACCCAGAACAGTGAAACATAATTAGAAGCTTGCCAGTTCCTGAAGCAGCTGTGATGAATCTATGTTTCTCCAGACAGTTTGCTCAAAAAAAAAAAAAAAACAACAAAAAAAAATCAGCGTGGAAGACAGTAACCTTTGTGATAGGATTTGCTCTGGTTTTTTCTCATTTTGTATGTGGTTTGCATGTTGTCTCTCTAAAAGAGTAACCAGAATGAATAGCCACTGCCATCGTCAGGAAGGATTCCCAACTCTTCCTCTCCCACAATGCAGGACACTGCAAGACCAATCCTAAATTCACCAACAATATAAGAAAATGTAAAATTTTCCCTCTAATTGGTAAGGGAGAAGAAAAAAGGTGTTCATACAATAAAATTTACTGCCTTATATTTCAAGTGCATTAACCACTTGCCCCTCTCTTTTTGTGTCTTCAAAAAAACACTGAAAAATTCTTTAATGGTGCCTGTTACTACAAAAACAAGCCAACAATCACTTGCTATAAACCTCTGATTTAAAGTTGATTGTTTAATCTTGCAGCAGTAAACCCAAGACTTTATATGAGATGTAAACCTGATTCCTTCTTTAGCCCAAGACACTCCTTTATCATCAACTCATATGCATCAAAAGGCAAAATTCAGCCTAGAGTAGCTCTTCTGTTATGATCTTACATGTAAATATTACTTTTCTATCCCCTGAGGCCATCTAGATATTCTGAAGAAATTAGAGACAAAGATGGAGCAATTCTCAGCTCGAGCGATTAAATCAGCTTAATAGAAACCCAGGATCAAGGAAGAGCATTTCCTTCCCAACTCTCTGAGCTCCTGATGGGCTCAGCTCTGGGGCAGGAATGAGCCACTAACCACATCCTTAATCACAGCTCCTGAGAGATGGCTTGTGTGTTGTCTGCTGCATTGTATAAGGTACGGCTCCCAGTTACAAAAGTCCAGACTAGTTTTACCCTAAGTTTATCAGACTAATTCAGATCTCACTAATTTAGATCTCACTTCAAAAACAAAAAAAGAATGCACCCCATGTGTGCCATGACTTTACATGATTTTCTTCCCTTTAAGAAAAAAAAAGCATGCTAACAATTCAGCTGGTGCAAATTTCACTTAGCGCCTGAAATAACCAGAATGTATTTCAAAATAAATTCTTTACTTCTGCTGTAATTTTCCCCAGACCTGAAGAATAATGAACGGTTTTATGTCCCCCACCAGCTCTGTGGTTCCTCAGTGGAATTCTTCTCTCCAGCTTTCCAAGTTCAGTCACTTTCTCAAGATGCAATTTCAAGCTAATAATACTAATAGCTCTGTGCCTAGCAGTCCTCTACAGTCAAGAACCTGGAACAGGAATCACAGGGGACATGTTTGTTTCGGGTTTGTTGAGGGTTTTTCTGCCTCCTGTGACAAGTGCCATCACAGACTCAGAATTTTCTTAAGTTGGTGAAACTGCTCCTGGAGTGTGCTACAATGCTGTATTTTAAGTCTGTGCATTGATGATCTTTATACACTTATACCCTTATCCACTTTGTGGAGCTCATTACATTAATTGTTTGACCTTTCCTATAACGAAGTGAACATTCTGCTACTCTCACTACTCTCCCTTCTGTGTGACCCTTCCAGATCTATAGCAGAATTCTATTGGGCAAAAAACTGGCTGACAAGTTGGGCACAAATGTATACAGTGAATGGAGTGACATTGGGCTGGCAACCGGTCACTGGTGGGGTTCTGCACGGCTCTATTCACGACCGGTGCTCTTTGACATCTTCATAAATGACTTGGATGTAGAATCAAAGGCATACTAAGTAAGTTTGCTGATGATACTAAGTTGGGAGGAGCTGTTCACCCCTCAGAGAGACCTCGACAAATCAGAGAGATGGGCAATCACCTACTCTATGAAATTAAACAAGGGAAAGTGCCGGATTCTGCACCTGGGACAGGAAAACCCTGGATGTACAGATGGGCTGGGGAATGAGAGGCTGGAGGACAGCACTGCAGAAAGGGATCTGGGTGTCCTGGTTGATGGCAAGTTGAACATGGGTCAGCAGTGCCCTGGCAGCCAGGAGGGGCAGCCGTGTCCTGGGGGGCATCAGGCACAGCATCGCCAGCCAGGCAAGGGAGGGGATTGTCCCGCTCTGCTCTGCACTGGGGCGGCCTCACCTCGCGTGCTGGGGGCAGGTCTGGGTGCCACAATATAAGATGGATATAAAACTACTAGAGAGCCTCACAAGAAGGGCCACGAGGATGGTGAAGGGCCTTGAGGGAAAGCCATATGAGAAGCAGCTGAGGTCACTTGGTCTGTTCAGCCTGGAGAAGAGGAGACTGAGGGGAGACCTCACAGCAGTCTGCAACTTCCATGTGACAGGAAGAGGAGGGGCAGGCACTGAGCTCTTCTCGCTGGTGACCACTGACAGGTCCCAAGGGAATGTCCTTGTTTGTCCTTGACCCAAGGGAAGTTGTGTCAGGGAAAGTTTAGGTTGGGATATTAGAACCCGTAATAGGTTTGGGTGGTTGGGCACTGGAGCAGACTCCCCAGGGAAGTGGTCACAGCACCAAGCCTGACAGAGTTCAAAAAGTGTTTGGAAAACACTTTCAGGCACAGTGTGACTCTTGGGATGTCCTGATCAGGGCCAGAAGTTGGATTTCCATGATCTTTGTGGGTTCCTTCTAACTCAGGATCATAGAATCATTTCATAGAATGGATTGAGCAGTAAGGGACCTTAGAGATCACCTACTTCCAACCCCCCTGCCATGGGCAGGGACACCTTCCACTAAGTAGCTAAGGAAGGCTGCTCAAACCCCCACCCAGCCTGTGCTTGAACACTTAGTGGGTATGGGGCAGCCATAACTTCCTGGGCAACCTGTTCAACCACCCTCTCAGTACGGAATTTCTTCCTAGTATGTCATGTAAACCTACCGTCTTTCAGTTTGAAGTCTTTCCCTCTTGTCCTGTGACTACATGACCTTGGATAAAGTCCCTCTCCAGCTCTCTTGCAGACCCACTTGAGGTACTGCAAGGTGCTGTAAGGTCTTCACTGGGCCTTCTCTTCTCCAGGCTGAACAACCCCAGCTCTCTTAGGCTGTCTTCATACGAGAGGTGCTCCAGCACTCTGAGCACCTTCCCAGCCCTCCTCTGGTCTCACTCCAACAGGTCCATATATTTCTGTTGAGGGCCTCAGAGCTGAATGCAACACTCCAGGTGGGGTCTCACCAGAGCAGAGCAGAGGTGCAGAATCCCCTCCCAGGACTGGGTGGGCTTTCTAGATTGCAAGTGTGCATTTTCAGGTCATGTCAAGCTTCTTATTCACCAAGGCTTCCAAGTCCTTCTCTTATTAAGAGCTTCTCTGCATACATTCTGGTAGTGCTTGGAATTGCCCTGACCCCAGTGCAGGACCTTGCACCTGGGATATTCTATGATTAAATAATTCTATGTGCTATCAGGGGAGCTTTTCATCAAACATAGTCCAAGATGGAGAGAGATACAACGTGGATCCCTGGTAATGGTAGCAGGTGCCCTATTCTGTTCCATTCAACCCACATGTGAAAGGACGTGAGGGACCTCTGACAGGTAGCAGCTGCTGCCATAAAGAAGCATAATACAGTGAGTGAAGCTGAAGATAGCCCCTCAAAAACCTGTAAATGTTAAAAACCAATTAATAAATCATAAGTAGAATCACAAGTTTCAACCCTACCAGTTTAAATAACATTGCTGTGATTGGTGTTTGATTGGAATCTCTTGGCCTGAAAGTCACACTGGGCTTAGCAGAGCAGAGTTTAAGCTCTGTCTTCCAGAGAGAGAGCTGAAACAACCTGGACCATCACCCAAAATATAGACAGCACACAGTGGTCAGTGAAAAGTCACATGGTGTGACTGGTAATGCTTTACAAAGTGAGTTTGGATGAAGCACCTGTCTATGAATAAGAAGCAGTAAGAAAACAGGAAGTGGAAAGGAAGATCATAAAAGTTGGAAGTAAAGCAAAGGGGCATAAGTAAGAAAAAACTTTATTTTAAAGAAAATTTCTGAGTGGAAAAAACCAAACAAACAACATAAAGCAATAAAGCAGAAACATTATTTCCTGTTGGTGGATTCTTACCGTACAAGAGAAAACAAGACGTATTTCCACAATGGGTGGATCTGTTGGATCACATGAAAGAAACAACCAGCTCCATCAACCATTCTTCTAACAGTCAGAAATCGGGGATGAAGAAAGTAACACAAAGAACCAGGATTATATCGGGGCAGATCTGTTTTTTAAAGCCCAGGAGCTGCAAGGGCAAGAAATACAAGGTTAAATGTAGGTCAGCTGCAGAGCTGGAGGAGTCCCCAGTGAGCAGAGCATGGGCTAGGATTTGAGAAGTCAGATAGCACTTCAGATTTATCTTCCACTTCACTGTGCTGCATTTTAGTCCCTCTGATGTGAAAGAGAAATCTTTCCTACCTACCAAAGTAAGCTGTGAGGAATAAAGTAATTTAGTACTCTGGAGATTCGCTGGTGTGATTTGCTGCCAGTTGGACAACAACTGAACATCTAGAAGAAAGGCCAGCTAGGTTCTCATGTAATCTGGGACTCCTTTGCTTGGATAGAGCCTGAAAACCTCCTACAATTTACAGCTTTTGAGCCCAAATACACTTGCAGTGCCAGACCTGGGTCTCAGCAGAGCTGGTAGGAGAGTGGTCACCTGGGCAGACACTGAGGTGAAACAAGCCATAAGGTAATGCTGGTGCTAGTAGTGCCCAGCACTGCACCTGGATCAAAGGCTTCTTGCAACAGGTATGCTAATCAATAGAATTTACAACTAGATTATTGGGATAATTAATATATAAACTATACCACTTATTACATAAAATATGTAACTAAACGTTATTTGTGAACAAGAAGTCCAGCATGAAGATTAAGTTGACTGTCCAAAGCAGCAGTGAGGGTCAACTCCCCTTCTCAGCCATGTCCCAGAAGCACCAAGACACGCCTAATATTTCTCACAAGATCGATGGGAGGGAGAGTTTCCTTAGTCATCCACAGAGAGCAGACAATGACATTTCCTCTGTTGTCTCCTCACAGGGTGGGAGGGAGGAGGCTGGCTGCATCCGCTACAGGACCTCACAGCAAGCTGATGGTGAGCCCCAGCAGCCCTTGCTGGCTGTTACCATCCCATCATCAGCAACCCTGAAACCACCAGCATCTCTCCTGTGCCTCTCATCTGACACAGTTCCTCACTGGACTCACACCAGCCATCAGAGCCTACCTGTGCCACCACATTTAGCAGCAGCACCCACACAAGCACATCTCACAACCTGTTTAACTAGCAATAAACTGCAGAAATTAGTAAGAGAAAGGAACAAATACAGATCTTCTAGGAGGTTTTAAGTTGCTTACCCAGTTTCTCTAGTTTTCCTAAGGTTGTCTTCTCATTCATAAAATTCTAATATAGATAGAAGAGGGTTTCCCAGTCTGCTTTGCTTGTAAAAGCACAGCACCCTAGGCAGGTAGGTAGACTTTTTCTTTAAATAAGTGCATAGGTTGTTGCTGGCATGAAGCAGATTAAAGTCAGAGGCATGTGTTAAAACAATTGCACTGCAGAACTCTTCAAATTAAACAGTGTCCTTGTTAAAATATTTATAGGAGAATAATTTTTCAGATAAAAAAGCTAAATAGTCACATTAAATTCTTCCATGCCTTGAGTTTTGAAATAGGGTGTATAAAAATAAAATTTAAAAATCCCCCAAACTGAAAATCCTGTACCAACAAGCCCAGTCTCAATGCAGAGGCTCATCTCTCTAAGAATCCTTGTCAGATTAACCTCAGACTTTACACACACAAAAATCCTTCTCTGGCTAGAGAAAGTAATTGAAAACTTGTAAGTAGAAAGCAGCTTTTTTTCAGAAAGCTAGGAAAAGGAGGCTTAGCTAGGTATAAAGCTAGGTGTAATCCTCACAATGGAATCACTGGAATATTCTTAACATATGAAATATTTTAGGTTTTAAACTCTATACCATGTAGTCTCACTATATTGCACCTACAGACTATCAGACTGCTAGGCTTCCTATCGTTTTTCCTGATACTTTTTTCCTGTTGGAAAACATTGGAATCCAAACCCAATACAGCTCTAGTAGTTGAACACCTGCCTCACTTTTGAGATGAATGGTGCAGCTTTATCCTCAAATGCACTCACTGCTGGCTGATGTGAGACACTCCCCACGTGATCACATCCAGCCTCCTATATCTCAGCAGCTCCGTCACTGGGAGATGAGGGCATTAGCTGTGGGGATGGGCTGGAGGGCCTGCAATAGCCTTTACCTGCTGGCCTGAAGGTCTTGCTGGAAAAAGATATGCCCAGCCACAACCACTGCTACCAGCTGTGGCAAGTGGCTCTGCTTTTGTTTTCACTGAGAGAAGCCCAGTGGCACCCAGTTCTTCCCAACACTTTGTATTGCCTTGGTGCTTCTGGTCTTGGTGCTTCTTCAGCCTGTGCAGCTGGTTAGAAACTTCCCTTCACCAGGACAGCAGAAATACCACCTGTTCCCTTACAATGGCAAAACCAGCCTCTTGTGACTTTGGTGTGGGCTTGGAGGACGTGAAATCCACGGCCTTCTCTGCTGAGCTTGGAGGTGAGTCTGCAAAGCGTGAAAGCTTAGCAGGAGCAGCTGAGGTCTGTCAAAGGCTTGCCTGAGCAGTTCACAGGCATGCAAACACAAAATATTGGCATTTCCTTCAGTTTCATTTCTTAGGCTGCTCACTGTAATCCCTCCTTTTGGTAACAGCAATTCTTGGTTGTGTTTTTCCCCATTAGAGTTGTTGGATGCCAGTAATTTCATTATATGTATCTTATTGCAATACAGCACAGTGCTTCAGTTCTTGTACAATGTTCAGCACTTTCAGGAATTATATCAACTCTAGAAGAGTCTGATCCTGCTCTTATGGCAGGCAATGACAGGACTTTTCCATGAAACCCATACATGCTCACTATCCATTTAATCACTCCTCAGAAGGCAATGAAAATAGCAAGTGGAGGGAGGCAGGCGGGAGAGGGGTGTTGTGCTGACTCTGCAGCAGCCAGCTCTTGAGAGCAGCCCCAGCATTTGGACTGATCACAAAAACACTGTCCTGGCAGCCAGGATTGACAGCGTGGTGGGGCGTGTCCTCCCCTCCCATTTCCAACATAAGGTCGAATTGGTCTGCTGCCCAGCACCTGCTAACTGGGGATATGTGTTTATTAATGGTAGAAGCTGATCTCACTGATACATGGCATCCACTGCTCTATCTAACACCTAAGTTTCCTTTAGCCATTCTTCCCTTCCCTGCTCAGGCTGGCAATCTCAACTGAAGAATTCCCCTCAAGAAAAAACCAAGCTGTGCATTGCAGCACAATGATGATACCACATAATGATGATACACAACCCAATTATGATACCAGAGCTGGAATCTGGGCACTAAGGCTGCTAGTGTGAGTTTGCTAGTGAATTTCCCCTATACTTTTTACATTTTAGGAAAATTAGCAGGAGAAACACTGGAAAATTCACAAGCACCTCGTACACCTCTAAGTAAATGTAAACACCTGGGGAATGTTCAGTGAAGAGTTTAACAGCTTCTGTAGGAAGTCACTAGCTGTTCAAACATGTAACTGTGTTAATAAGCTTAACAGGGCAAAAAATAACAAGGATTCAATAATTGGAGTATGGGATGCTTTTCTTCCTTGTTTCCCTGCAGATTGGAGGCAGCTTATGTACCTTTACCTGTCCAAGTTTAAAAAATAATATAAAATGACCTTTTAGGAGCCCTTCCGCAGCTTGGCAATTGTGTCATTCTAGTTCTTTCAAAAATCAGATAGACTCGAGAGCAACGTTATTTCCTGGCCAGGGAAGTGTGGACCAAGCTATGGCTTCTCACATAACCTGCTTCCTTGGACTCCTGAAACTCATGCTGCACCAGCAGTGCTTTTCCCTGGTGACAATTCAAAGCCTAGAGAGCTTTGGTTCTTACCCTATTTAAAAATAAATACATGCTAATTATAGGTCAAAAGTAAAAAATCTCCATTCTACTGTGCTGTGCAATTCTCCTGCTTGGCATGGGCAGAGGGTTCAATGCACCTTTGCCGTGAGCAACGGGGAGGGCTGAAAAGGAAAAATCAATGCCATTTCTTGTTCAATTAAGTTCATTGTGATTCAGAACCACCTCCTCACACTGCAGAGCCTGCAAGAGATCAGTGCTGCAATCACTACCTTTTAACAGCTTGCTTTCTCCGTCTGGACTGCACAAGTCAGTCACTGGCAGGGCATCACACTCTGAGGAAAAGAAGAAAAGGGGGAAAGAAAAAAAACATCCTTACGGGCCCCTCTGAAATACATTGTCGTGAATCACGGGTCTTCAGGTGGGCATTTCACAGAAGGGGAGAGAGGGCAGTTTCCTCAATGATTCCTTTTATTTAGATGTCAGAACTACTGCTGTCTTTTTACCCTTCAGTAAAAAGTTCACTCTCCTGGCTGCCTCGACGAGAAATATCTGCAGTACCTAACGTGCTGCTTGGTCTCGCTCAGGCTGAGCAGTGTCATGGTCTGGCTCAAAGACTTTTGGAAGTCAATAGAAAGATTCTGAGGACTCCGTTGGATTACAGCTCAGATCAACCCAGGAATCAGGGGCTATCAAGAAGTCATGACAAAGGATTTTTAGGGGCCCTCCCACCCTCTCCTTCACTTTCAGTATTCTGAGGCAACTGTAAAACAAAAAAAAAAAATCTGTGCAGTAGAATGGGGTAACCTGGAGAGTGTCCACACCCAAGCCCCAGCCTGCTGAGGGTGCCAAGGTCTACCACGGTGCAGGGTGCCCCCTCAATGCCAGCACCAGCACCCCACAGGGCTGCTCAGCACCTCCTGAAGGAGGAGACCAGGATGCTTGTGAGCATGTCTCACTCTAGTGACAGGACAGACAAACTACAGCAGCCTGCCTCTTCCCAGCCTGCCTTTACTGCCTACTGCCTGCTCCCCAGCTGGAAGGGGCTTGTCCAAGGCCCTTGGGGTTCAGTCCCCAAATTACTAGAGTCTAGCGGAGCAAACAGTTCATTACAAAACCCAAAGATGAGAATGATCAGGGGTGGCACAGGCAAAGAACAACATGAGAAAGAGAAGTAACTCCTTAGTGTTAGTAGGCAAAGGTCTTGGGTGCTCACAAAGATGGTTGTAGGTCCAAGGATGGTTTTAGCATTTAAGCTAATGGCAGTTGTTAAGTGATGCATGAAACACCTTAGTTCAGAGCCATCCACATCCCTTTCCAGCTTCTTTATTGCACTGCTAGATCACGCTCTGGAGCAAGACAAGTCCTCAAGGAGGCTGCTGGCTGTCTGGTGCTCTTACACACTTACGAACAGCATCCATGGAACTGCTCTTGCCTTTCCCAGCTGCAATTACCTGCATGGCAGCTGACACATGACAGTGATATTTGAGCTAATTGTGCCAATTGGGGCGTGCACAAAACAAACATGGCCCAAATGCAGGTTCTGAAGAGGGACGATTTTTAATTAATGTATACTTCTCTGCTCAAGTCACGCCTTTGTGAAATCAGTTCGCAGTACACATCAGGAAGAAGTTTTCTACTCAGATTCACAGGACTTATCTCTGACCTTTCCCAGTTTCCAGTGTCATAAATAGGTTCCTGAAGCTAATAGTAGAGAAGGGGGATGAAGAAGTTGCCTGTTCTCAGCATCTTTGCAAATCAGACTGCAGATGCGTGTACAGACCCTTCCTGTGTTTCCTTGTCACACAGCCCTTTTCGCCTTTGCATACGTTCTTCCTCCCAGATTTCATCCTTCCCAGGAAAGTGAGATCTTGCTTGAAGTTCTTGCAATGCCCGTGTGAGTGGCTGAACATCTGTCCTAGCAATGTTCTCATCAGCCCACAATTAATTAACACATTGGTTTCCTGCTCCCTGAAGCCCCAAGTTCTTCTGCAATTTTGGTTTTCGTGACTAAGGACTGATGAAGAAAAATGTTGAAGCAGTATCTTCCTATGATAGCTAGAAATCTGATAAGGTTGGTTCTTTAAATACATATTTATGGGTTTTTGCTAGAACAAATCATATTGACTGTTACAAAGAAAACTCAGAGTGGTATTTCAGTTATTGAAGTCCTGCTGTAACTGAAGGTTAATAGCTGCTGTGGCAGTAGATACTCTATAAATCAATGGCAGAAACACGTGGATCAGAATATCACCCCACTGAGGTACATCCCATCTCACTGTGGTCAATAAAAGTTGTGCTGCCAACATCCATGGAAGCAGTAAATATTCGTGTGTCAGCAAATTTTAATACTAGTTATTGATACATATTGAGGATATAGGTTTTATGCACCCAGTTTTTGTTCTGACAATGCCACTGTTTACTCAGGAATTGAAGTTTGGTTCTGAACCAAGATCCAGAATTTGGTTATTGGCATTTGCAACCAGAGAAGCTGAAATTATCTTAATGCCATGGGAGTGCATTCAAGGTTATTATCAGGCACTCAGGATGACAAGTATCTGGGCCAAGGTGGCTATTAAGGATTTCAGAGAGTGAACAACAGCTCTGGCATGATACATACAGCTCATCACAAACCTTCCGATTCGTTATGTGGTGTGGATTTCACCATAATGAAGCAGTCATGGGAACAACCTCCAAAAGGGTGTGGTGGACTCCCCAGCATTGGAGGTTTCCAAGACAGTACTGGACAGGGTGCTAGATAATCTCATCTAGATTCCCTCTTCCATCTAAGGTTGGACTAGATGATCTCCGGAGGTCCCTTCCAACCTGAGTTGTCCTATGGTTCCGTGTTCTATGACAGTAGTAATTCTGCATGCCAGGAAATCCACTGATACAGGCCTTTACACAGCCATTATCCAAGTCTATATACTTCCCTCCAGACTCTAATGAAAAGTTCATTACACTTTCCATCAGCATGAAAAAAACCCCAAAGTTTGGCTTTAGGCTTCTGCTTCTTGAAGGAAAATTTCAGTGGTAAAGACGCCAAGGGCTGATACTGCTTTTCTTCTGAGACTGCTTTACAGAAACCACCCCACTCTTTTGAAACATCCACAGGCACCTTAAGTAAATCATGTGTTGCAAACATAATTGTAGTGGGTGTGAACTCCATCTGGCTAGAGAAGCGCAGGCTCGCATGCCTCCCCTCATCTCGCCTGGGCTCAGTAGCAGAGCCAGTGCCACGATCCAATATAAAGGGGTCACGCTCATGAGCAGCATTTTGAGTGCGTGCACAGGCATCCTCCTAAAAATATATCCCAGAGGAGTGCAGTTAAATGCAAACACTGCTCTTTCTGTAATAGATAGTGCTTTCCTTACTGGATTGGCTGGCACAAGCTGATCATGGGCAAGTGATGCCTTGGTTTTTGAAGACTGCTTTTTAAAAGGAAGAAAGTACTGAAGAATGAACATAGAGACCGAGCTTTTCAAATTAACATAGAGGAGTCTGGCATTCCAGTATTCCCCTTTGAAAATCACAGAAGCTGGGCCGGAAATTTCCATTATTCTAATCACTAAGTTTATATCAGATCATTTTTTTGTGTTTCAAATAAGTTACAAATACCTTAACCAGCATTTTTCTTTCTTTTTTTTAAGATTTGGTATCAAGCAATAATGTCCCTTTTACATCCGCTCAGCCATATACCTTTTTTCTTTCCCAATTTTGTATTTCCCAATTTTGTATTTGAAACCAGAGCGACAGTTTACATTTCAGAAATATATTTTCACAAGCATGAAATGTCAATGATTTTCATGGTGAATGATAAGTGCCATTTTAGTACGAATTTCTAGAGAGATGTGGGACAAATTCTGGTGCATAACTTTAATTTTTTATGCTTAGCTAAAGTCAGACACATCGAGCCAGTAATGAAGCCAGGTATCCAATTAACAAGACCACCCCAGAAAAAACCCTTTAGATGTCTGGCTGTTAGCGAAAGGTATTTCTTTAATCCTACCTGTCATATTTTCAGTGTGTTCTCATCATTTTTCTGCTTAAATATAATCTTGGAGGATCATACTTTGAATAGCTATTCATTTATCAGCTAGATTTGATATTTGCATGTATTTTTCTGTCTGGCCACCTTCCTCCAGGGAAGATAGCAGCTGAGGACTGGGAGCCACAGCACGAGCAAGGACAGCCACCTCTGCAGGACTGTAAAGCTGTCACTCAGTCCATCCCTCCTTCTCGGAAGACCCGCGAGACAGGAGGGTGCGGAGGCACAAGCCATTGGCTCCTGTTTCCATCAGCTTTTCCAGGGCCAGGTCTCTGGCTGACGGTGAGAGAGAAAAAAAGCAAGCGGTCACCTCCTGGTAGAGGCGGTGTTACTGCAGGATGAGCTAACAGCGAATACATTGCTCAACACCCATGGGAGGGACTTCTTAAATATCACCGTGATCACCGGACCCTCCCCTTCAACCTGAGACGATGCTTAGAATAAATCACTCTCTGACTGACAGCACCAAAGATTTAGTTTTTATCCCTATTACTAGCCTGAAAACATGAAATAAAAAGCCCATGGTGTGAGATGTTTGAAGAGATATTTTGCATTTTAAAAAAAGGATGAAGAGAAAAAGAATTTGTGGGGATACAGACAGCTTTGCTGGGGAAAGCATCTCTCTGTTACCTTGAGCTGGCTGCCTCCTTTGAGTTTCAGCCATGACAGTCAGCAAGCCAAAAACTAAATGAGAAAACACATCCTCTAAATGCGGTGGGTCCCCTTGTGGTAGATTATTTCAACGTAGCTAAGCTGGAATTAAATCAGCTGCCCAGCACACTGCTCTGTGCCCGGCAGCAACAGCCCGGGGCTGCCCACCCAAATATCCCCGCAGCCCCGTGGGCACACGGAGCAGCCCACGCCGTGCCCGTCGCTATCTCTGGCAGAGCTATATCTGGCCAGCAGCCGTGGGCTCTGTCCGTCTGCCTCCGCCACGGCAGCAAGCACACACTGCCACGGGATGACACAACAGCCAACCCTAACAAGTGGAGCATGAGGCTGCTGCTGCCAGGATGGAGAGCTTTCTCTTAAAAAACAAGGGCAAAATCGTGCTGATGAGCAAATTGTCCTGATAGGAACTGAGCAGGGCACCATCAGACGCTCCTCTCCTTAATCACAGACTGATGTCTCTTAGAGACGGCTGATATTCAAGCACCTTCTAAAACAGGACAGCTCCTAATACCATGTTGGGAAAAAAATAAAGGAAAGAAAGGACAGTTTGACAAACAACTGTCCCCACTCCATCCTGCTCCCCGGCTCCAATAGAGCTGAGAGTGCTGCTATTTGAGATGGGCAGAAACCGCTGGCTTTTGTTCAGAATCTATAGTGCAGTGGGCCCCTTCCTGGGGCAGGGAAGGTGGTAAGGCTGGAGCCAGGCTTGAATTTCAGACAGATCTGGACTGCCCCAAAAGTCAAGAACATTTAGAGGAATTTGGCCAGACCCTTTTCTCCTCTGTAATTGATGCCTCTAGCTGTGAGATCTCTTTGTTGTTGCTTGGCCAGAAATCCCCTAGAAATGCCTGTTCTTAGGAGATCTGTGGCCAGATTGCCAGAGGCTACAGTCATGTCGGCAGAGATGGACATATCAAAAGCCAGATATTAAACTCTTCCTGATTGTGCATTGGAAACTGCCCCAAAGTTCATTCCAAAGCAGATTTGCAGTGTGTTATGTTCAACCCAAGCCTCTTGGAGCCAGCCCAACCTTCAACCTGAAGCTATAGCCTGTCTGCCCTCCGAAAAAAAGGAGCAGACAAAACCATAGCAGATATGTATACAATTCACTAAGAAATAATAAACCAATAAACCAATATGGTCATCAGTAGGGCAGAGAACTGAAATGAAAAATTCCTCTTGCTGCAGCCTCCACAATCTGGTGCTCCTGCAAAGGTGTCTTGTCCTTCTTAACAGCAAACACAGCCACAAATGGCCAAGCTGCCAAGAACTGCTAAGTCCAATGTTTATATCCATGCACCTCAACCCACAGTCCTTTCATCCTCTTCCTTTTTTATGCTGATAATACACCAACTGTGAGATAAAAAAGATCTTTTGGGCTATCTAACTCACCCCTCCTGGGAAAAGGACAGGGCTTCACATTTTGATAACTGCTTCAATCTCTCCTATGCGTTACAAAACCACTCATCACCACAGCAGCAAAGCGCTGGGTAAAAGTGTTTTGCCTTAGCTTCCTCTTAAACTCAAAACTTTTGCTACTTTGAAGGAGAACTTTGTGCACAGTGCAAAGCTTAGCCTTAACCTCCTTGCCACTGCCAGTGTCTTCAGGAGTGTGTAAAAGACAACCCTACTCTGGGCTGCAGCTTTATGGTGGAGTGAATGGAAGGGCAGGCTGCCAGGGGACACAGCCCCACGGCCTTTGCCTTGCACTTCATTCACTACCATGTGCCCACGTGCTGAGCTGGCTCTGAGAGCTGGCTGAAAATGAACCTTTTTTTTTTTTAATTCCTCAGATTAGTTTTCAGCCAGCTCTGTCCTCTAGTTCTTCTCTCTGTCCATAGTGGAAATCTATAAATAGGAAGAAAAGGTGGAACAAAAAGAAATTATGGGAAGGCACAGAGGTGGCAAGCCAGCATTTTTCATCTGCAGGGCCCAGCTGATGGCTGGCGTAGTTACCCAAAATTACCCTAGCCTTTGAGCTGGAGAAACAGAGGTGGGGGTTCATGATGGCTTTGAGGGGATGCACATGCAGGCTGCCACTGCACACATTAGGTAGACCTAAAGAGGCAGTGGCATTCACCAGCACTATTTTGTGAATGGAGCTCTCAGCAAGGAAGCTTTCCCTCTTGCCCTCCGGTTTCTTTACTCCTAGTCGCACGGTCATTTAACCCCCTGCAATCCCTCTCCTTGCAGGTGGGCTTCAGGCATTTGCAGCCCATCGGAGTCAAGGGTACCTGGACTGGCAGCTGCTGTCTGTCATTCAGGTCTGAGTATTGACACAAGTGCTTTGTAAAAGAGAGGGACCGGTAGCTGGTCCAAGACCCTGCAGCACAGCCAGCACAGCAGGACTGCAGACTGGGGGGAACTGGGAGGAGTGGAAGCCAACAGGAATTTTCACTCCGACCAGCCCCTCTTTGGCTCCTGGAGATGCTACAGATGAGTGGTGAAGGTCAGGGCTGAACTGGGGGATAAACTGTGCAGCGAAAGAGCCACGGGAGAAGGCTGTAGGGGTTTTGTCTGGTTACTTAGCACTGGGAGAAGCCCATGCTGGCACCTTGAGGTGCTGCTGGAGGGGATGGCCTTGAGGACGGTCCCGGGAGAGTGCCTGGGTGACGGAGTACCCCAGAACAAGCCTTACCCCGGGCAGGGCTCATCGGAGCCTCGGACGGCGCCATGCCCTCCACCCAGCCCCATCACACCTGTAGCCTGTCCCCAGAGGATGGGGTGCGATTGCTGGGTGCCACGGTCCCAGCCGGAGGGCTGTCCCACGCGTGACCCCTTTGGCCACGCCACCCTCTGCGGTGTCACCGCCGGGCTGCCGCCGGGATTGAGCAGCGGCAGAAAGGCCGGGACAGACCAGCCCCCCTCCTTCCCCGCTCCCCCCAAACCTCAGCCCGAGGGTGACGTCATGGTGGGGGAGGGGCGGGCAGGGGGAGGGGACCCCCGCACGTCCCTGTCCCCCTGCACGCTGCGCAGCGCGGGGGCCGGGCCGGCCA